>VKOC01000005.1:14395249-14423827 GCA_009364415.1 Spea multiplicata
TGGTTAAAGGAATAACTCCGGGATTGGGTGAAGAAAAGTCTGGATTTCTAGACAGAGAGGCTGTGTATTGTGTTTTTAGTTTCTTTCACTAATTGAAAACATTACAGAACATAAATAACAAATGCATACTAGTGACCCATTTGAACCCCACCATAGTATACCCCAGTTTTTGAAACACAAAGACACAAAAATTATATTTTTTACACACGTGTTGCAGGAACTCCATGTGTGCGTGAATTCTTTAGGTATTGGAGTTAGAAAATGAGACTTCTCACATGTATGTGAGTGTATATGTGTTAGCATAAGTGTATATGTGTAAGTGTGTGTATGTGTAAGTGCGTGTGTTAGCGTGAGTGTGTATGTGTAAAGCTGTGTTAGCATGAGTGTGTATGTGTAAACATGAGTGTTAGTATGAGTATTATGTGCAAGTGTGCATGTTGGTGTTTGTGGATTAGCATGAGTGTAGATGTGTAAATGTGTTTTTCAGTGTGTGTTAGTTTACACGTGTTTGTAGAATGTGTGTGTCGATGTGTCTGTTACCACAGGGTGGGCTGCAAGAGGTCGAGGAGACCACTTTGCTTTGGCTAATCGCCCGGCCAAGCCCTCCTCTGCTCAGTGCGAATGTAAAGATTATGGTGAAGGTGCAAGGGGATTGCGAGTATGTATGTATTAACTCTTTATGATCTTAAATGATTTCAGTTAAAAAGCCTCTTTGCTGCTTACTGTTTGTAAATAGTTAGAAACATAGAACCCCTGCCTGTAATAAATCAAAAATCTGTGTGGAATTAATGAATTCCCAGAGAAATCGGTTTTAGGACATTCACTGGCAGAAAAGACAAGCTCACAAACACCACTAAAACAGCCTATTTATATTCCTCATATGTGAAAAAGTGAAAGGAATATCCATTTATTTTCTAGCATGACTTCCCAATTGAATATAATAATAATATTAATAATAATAATAAAAATGTCTATTTCCCAATAAAGCTCGGAGTTTCTACAAGGAAACGGTTTATCTGGCGGTAAGTTTTTGTTTTCATTCGACTCTAAAACCGCCCAGAGAGACGTGGAGCACCTTAGCCCCACCCCCTCCACCGTACGTCGTGCGTAATGGCATCATGCGACGTTACAGCTTCCGCTTTGCAGTGGCTTCTGGGTAGCAAGCTGATTCGGCGTGCGGCGCGTATTCTCGTCTTCGAGTCCGTTTGCACCGGGTGGAAGTAAAATGGCGGCCGCAGCAGCTGTTGGCCCCGCGGGGTTGTCTACCGGGTCTAACCGTAAGCGCCTGATGCGGGAAGAAGACATGACCAAAGTGGAGTTCGAGACCAGCGAGGAGGTGGATGTGACCCCCACTTTCGACACGATGGGCCTCAGGGAGGATCTGCTCAGAGGCATATACGCTTATGGTGAGTTAGGCCGGAAGAAGCGGCCTCTGTCCTGCAGCCGGCTTTTCAGCAACAGCGGGGCCTCTGAGGCAGCTCCGTGGCAGGGAAAAGGCGCGGGCCTAGGTGCAGCCGGGGATCAACAGCTGAAGGGGTTGTCTAGGGATCGGGATGTGCTGTTTGTCGATGACAACTCAGATCACTCTCGGCCATCCACGTTGCTGTCTGAACATGATTGGAGTTGTGTCCAAGTTATGTGTAGCTTTACGTCCGGACTAGGCCTCACGCCAGTGCTTGGCGAGCTCGCGTGTTAGGAAATCCTGTGTTCTGAGGGCTTTGTGACTTTAATGAATGTATGTAATATAAATAAACATTTTATTTCAGCTGTGCCTTTAGAGCTGAGTCCGGTAAACTTGGGAAGCCGCTGAGGGTGTTTGTAAACCGTTGTATAGCAGCATTAGTGTTGGTAACGTTTCCATGGTTATACGTGCATCTGGGTGCTTAAATATACATCTAAAATTAAAGGTCCCCTTCCACTTACTGCACAGCATTCAAAGCTCCTAACTTTAAACGCAGCGCTAGAAGCTCAGCTCCCCGTACCGCCGAGTGTCCACAGAGCTTCGGATTTTAGAGAATGCGTGGCTATCATGGCAGATGTTGATTGGCTGTTGCCATACAATCTGAAAAGTTTTTATGTGCGATTAAACTAGAGGAATACAGAAAACATTAGATCTGGTTAGTTTCGTTTAACAAGCCGGAAAGTTCACTAATTGTGGCGCTGGCTGGCGGTGTTTTGATGTACGGATGGGTTCCCCAAACCTGCGAGAACTGCTTTGTAACTCCACAGTCAGTCAAAGCAAGCTGTTAATCCTTTCTGTTTTGTCTATACTTTGTGTAACGCAGATATCTTTTTTTTTTTTATAGGGTTTGAGAAACCTTCTGCCATTCAGCAGAGAGCAATTAAGCAGATCATTAAGGGGAGAGATGTGATTGCACAGTAAGTACCGCTTTACCATAACGTGAATTGGCATTTTTTTTACTTAACTTCTGTGACATTTGCAATATATAAACCTTTTTTTCATTTATTAAAAAATCATTCACTAAGCGGTAGCTGAGTTTGTTAGCGGATCTTAGTATTTAGGTTAAGTTTAGCCTAAGTGCTATTTCCGTGGAGGCTGCTGGTACATAAAATCTCTTTAACCAATGGGTTAAAAACTGGCTGAAACTGCCTTAAGAAAAATAGGCTTTTCATATTTTTCTAACACTAACCATCTTTTGTTCTATCTCTATGACAGGTCACAGTCTGGTACTGGCAAAACAGCAACATTTTGTGTGTCTGTTCTTCAATGTTTGGACATTCAGGTAATTTTTGCTCCCCCCCACCCACTGCTACACGAAGAAACCATCACATGTGGATGTGACATTTATTTCAAATCCATTTTTTGCGTTTTCATAATCTAGATCCTCTGCTGTAGTTCAGCACCTTTTTTAACGTTTACTTTTTCCTCCCCTTTTACTAGGTTCGTGAAACACAAGCGTTAATTTTGGCTCCAACCAGAGAATTGGCAGGCCAGATTCAGAAGGTATGAGTTTATTGATGATCTGCGTTCCTGTTTTATAGCCTCTTATACCTCGGGATTGCCTTCATTTTATCATTTCTCTGTTTTGTTGCAGGTTCTCCTCGCCTTGGGTGACTACATGAATGTGCAGTGCCATGCGTGTATTGGGGGGACCAATGTAGGAGAAGATATTCGCAAACTGGATTATGGTCAGCATGTTGTTGCTGGAACACCTGGCCGTGTCTTTGGTAAGCATGTGTAAAGCTGTATAAGTGGTAGTATGACATTTTTCATACGTTTAGCGAATCACTCTTGGATATTTCATATAATTTGCTCATGGTTTTTTAGAAGTTCAGTCATTTAGTATTTTTACTTCCCTCTGTGTAGATATGATCCGACGCAGAAGTTTGAGGACGCGTGCCATTAAGATGCTCGTTTTGGATGAAGCAGATGAGATGCTAAATAAAGGTATAAACCTAATGCAATAATTCTAATTCCACACAATTGCATAAATATACTCCTCCTTGGAAATCAGACTGTTCTTGTTTGTGTGCATATATTTCATCTGTACGTGTCTGTTTTCTTTTTAGGATTTAAAGAGCAAATTTATGATGTGTACAGATATCTGCCACCTGCCACCCAAGTTTGCCTGATCAGTGCTACCCTGCCACATGAGATCCTGGAAATGACAAATAAATTCATGACTGATCCCATCCGTATCCTGGTGAAACGGTGAGCTCATTGATGTTTTTCTCTTTCCTAGTCTTTTAGTTTTTCGTTATCCTCAATGAAACCTGTTGGCTAATGGAATTTACAGTCTTTATTCAGACTTATAACTTCTAAATGTATTTCTTCCATAGTGATGAGTTGACATTGGAAGGAATTAAGCAATTTTTTGTGGCTGTGGAGAGAGAAGAATGGAAGTTTGATACCTTGTGCGACTTATATGACACACTGACCATTACACAAGCGGTCATCTTCTGCAACACCAAAAGAAAGGTATCTCATCCGTGTGCAATTGCATAGCCTTGCTGCCGCACCTATTGCAGTATTCTAGATACAGGGCCCCTAATTCTCCTTTACCTGTTGGTTACCTTGGCTTTTTTTCTATTTCTAGGTTGACTGGTTGACAGAGAAAATGAGAGAGGCCAACTTTACGGTGTCCTCAATGCATGGTGACATGCCTCAGAAGGAGAGAGAGTCCATTATGAAAGAGTTCCGATCCGGAGCCAGGTACGTGGCCGTGTAATTCAGTGACGCTCTGCATTGTATTTATACTGTTTTCAGTCCCTCGCCCAATTATATTGCACGTTATATTACGTCTCATGGCTTACAGCACATGTGTTCTGCAATTCTATCTTCATATAAAATTAAATTATCTGCGATTTTGTGTGCTCACGAGTATCTTGGGAAGTTTGTAATTGAATCTTGGAATACATCTTCACTTGTCAGATTATATGAAGTTGACTTTCTATGAAATATACAATTGCCACTTTAGTGTTAAATTAATTTGCTTCCCTTCCGAATATATTTGAAAAGATCTGTACAGGAATGATCATTAATATCTAATGATCTCACAATTGTTAGTACACTTAATAGTAAATAGTGGCCTGTGTAAGCCAATACTAGTCTTTAGACTCATGTCTAATGCTGCGCTTCTTCAAAAGAAGCCCATTTATAAAGCATTCTGACATCTGGTGGTTTGTGGATACTAATGCCTCCTTTCATTGTCACATAATATGCACTTTTGTTTGTGCAGTACAAATATTTGCTTATTTTATATTCATAACATTTAATTGTTCTTTGCAGCCGAGTACTTATTTCAACTGATGTATGGGCAAGAGGTTTGGATGTTCCTCAGGTATCTCTGATCATCAACTATGATCTACCAAACAACAGAGAATTGTACATTCACAGGTATGTAGCTGAGCCTCTGTTACGTGGGTTTGCTATTACATTTAAAAATGTGTAAGGACTCGGGTTTGGAAAACAGTGATTTGAACCGATACCATTTTATTCTGGCAGAATTGGTCGTTCAGGTCGATATGGAAGGAAAGGTGTTGCCATTAACTTTGTGAAAAATGATGACATTCGTATCTTGAGAGATATTGAGCAGTACTACTCTACCCAGATTGATGAAATGCCCATGAACGGTATGTATAGCTTTAAACCACGGACTATGGAGGGGGTTTTATGGTACATATCTTCATTAATTGAAAAACGCATCGTTGGTCATAATTTGTCTGTTTTAATCGTACATTGAGTGGCAGATGTCAACCTGACCACATGCTACACTAGTTGGAGTGCCATAAGTTTAGAGATTCCATTCGCATTTTTATTCTTTGTATGGTTGAAGATATGGTCTGAATTTCTGTCTTTCTTTATAGTTGCTGATTTGATTTGAAGAAATAGATAGAATGCCGTTTACAGGAAAGGAACTGCGAAGTGAAGATTTCACGGCTCAGCATTTTATTTTGGGACTGGTTTCAAAAGCAGAGCAAGTTTTAATTATTTAACTGTTACTAGATTCAGCATACATACTATTGGTAACCACTGTAAATACTTTTGGTGACCCCCCCCCTCCCCTTTTCCAATAAAAAGAAAAAACCACGACTGTTCTATGTGTCATAAATTGTATTTTGCATGGTGTTAGGTGTCTTTGTATTAAGGAATTATCTGCCATCATAGTTATACTTCCTCCAAAAAAAAAGTAATTTGACGTTTTCGGATTGCTAGAATTTTTACCAAATGCAGAGTATTTGGTCTTTAGAGTCTTTCGGGTATTAAGACCCTGTTTTTGTATCAGGGTTTACTTTGGACTTCAGAACTATTGAAGTGAACATTAATTGCGTAAACACAGTCAATGGAGGAACAGCTTGGTTAGCATTGCCATAAGGAATCACCCTGGTGTGATGTTTCAGCAGGGAAAGTCACATAACACTGCCAGTTTCCAGCTAAAGGACGTTTTATTGGTGCAAAATGAGGAAAAAAAACTGGTTTATCAATGCTAAACGTAATCATTGTGTACAGCATTGTATGAAGTTCAAGAAAACATGTTTCTATCCCCCCCATGAGAGTTCTTTTAAATTAAGTCGGATTAAGTTGATTCTCTTGATTGACCAAACTTTGCGAAATACCGTTTAGCCATGAAGAAACATCGTGGACGGTAAAATGCATCAGCATCACATGAAATTTTATGTATTGCTGTGTTGATTATTAAAAATGCACAATATTCCTTAACCTTGGGTGTTATATTGTTCATAAGCAACCCTTAGTTAAAATAATTTGCCTGGTTTATAGATCCTTGACCAATAGATTCCTAAAAGCACTCTTTTCTGTGCTTGACAATCCCATCCTCCATGTTATGGAGGGGTAAAAACACCCCATAAGATCCAATATACCAATGGCAAAGATTACAAATCTAGTTTAGAGTTGGTTGCAGTTAACAAGGCTGCCAGTACAGAAAATACAATTGCAAGGTGCCCTGGGGAGCCCACATCCCCCTACATGTGATGTTCTCATTTAATATGGAAGGAACAGCAACTTTTTTTTTTTTAATAGAAAACTTGGAAGGAGCCTCGTCAATGGGTTGATATAGAGAATTACATATTTTGGCGACTGCTATACAGTTAGAAGCAATTTAGGGCTTGCTGTCTTCCAGCAAGATACAGGTTCTGGCAAATTCAATGAGCCAACGAATCAGACGCTCAGAAGTCAGGTGCCTGCACTAGTAACGGGTTATAAATCCTTGTGATCTTATTGGCTGGCCAAGTCGGGTGTGGGGGCTTCTTGCATCTTGACGCATGTCCGCTGAGCTGTTTCACAAGAAAAGGGTAAAGGCATTCCGGGCGCATGAACCCAAGATGTAGCCATATTAGAGTGAATGGTTGTATTGTAAGAAAATGGCCCTTCTCCTCATGTACCAGGATTTCTTATGTTAATGTTATTGTCAAATTGAATTTTTCATTCTCTCCTACTCTGATTGCACAGTTGAAACTGCAGGGTCTCTATAAATGAAATGTAGTGTAGTGAAGATAAAGACTGGGAACGATGTAAAGAGACCTTTGCTTCTCAGTATTTGGCTAAAGTGTAGTACTTGTCAGAGAGGGAACCGCTTGATCATCTGGCTTTGAGACCAAGGCAGAGGTCCTAAATATTGAGGTGCTTCTTGAGGGATTACAAAACCTGGGCGCAATCCACAGTTTGTTCCACATGCACTATATGTTCCAAGTAAGTCCAAGAGACTATGTTGGAACATTCACAGTACGCCTAAGAAACACAGACAACATATTTTTCTTATATGATCGCTGGAAATGCCACAGTGGGGCCAGAACCCAAAAGGTTCCACCTCAGTAGTGCCTTCTGGCCCTCATCTCTCCTTGAAGACTTCAGTGTTCCTGTTCATAGCATTACTGTGGGCAGAGCCAGCCTTAAGTGTTCTGGCGCCCTGTGTGGACTACTCCTGTGGCGCCCCCCCATCCCCTTCTCCCTATCCTTACTTACCTCGTTGCCGGAGTCCTGCGGTGGGAGCGGGAGGTGTCTGTCTTCCAGATCTGCGGCGCTCAGCATGAAACGCCGGTCACAGAGTCACTGTGACTGAGTCACAGAGAGTGAGGGGCGTCGAGCGGTCGGTGCTAAACGTCACAAGCGACCTCTCGCGCCCCTGCCCGGGACTTAAATTGAAACATCGTTTTTTTTTGTTTGTTTTAACTTTAACATCCTCCATGTTAAATAAAGTTCCAATAAACTTCTTTTAACTGAAAACCTGGAGGCTGCCACTGTCATCAGTTCAGCGCAAACGCCACACAGAGCTGATTCTTCCTGAGGCATTCTATTGTTGATCACAGACAGTATGATAAGGAGTCAGGGTGTTTGTCTACAATACCAGAACACGAACAAATACAAATGACTAACATGCAGCTGCTGGAAAACATTAAGCTAAAACTAGAACAGTTTTTTAAACAAAACAAAGCGACTTTTAATCTGACACTAGATTAAAATAAAACATTTGGTGGGAATTTCCATCTTGGCCAATGCAGGGATGATGGTCTCCAGCTATCAAAAGTTATGTTTAGTAATAGTTAATGAAAGTGTAAAGAGAAATGGCAAAACTTTGACTAACAAAAGGCTACTAGCAAAATCCCCTTATTGGTGATCATAAAGCAGAATTCTGCGTGCAAGGCATGGGCAAGATCTATTTTGAAGCACTGGATACATCCTGGAAGCCCTACTGATCTTGCAAAAGCAGCCCATTTGGGGTTGGCCAGTCCAGATTCAGAGGAGTGGGAGCATGCCGAGAATAAAACCACTTTTAAAACTGCCTCACCATCCTGTGCACCATCCTGCAAGTTCTCCGCTGCAGGTTGACGAGATGGCCGAGGCATTCAGATTCATCTATTTATAAGTGTGTTCAGCTAAAAAGCCTGAGGGATACGATCAACAATACACAATTTACTGTGGAGTGTAAAAATAATGGATCCAGTGTTCCAGGCACAACATCTTCATCAAAATGCAGCAGAGATTGAAGATGAAGAAGAAACACACCACACGGCTTGTGTCATATATACAACAGATTTTAATTATACTGAAAATAAATTACAGGAAACCATTTTTTTTTGTTTGTTTTTTTTAACAGGACAAAGATTCACAACAAAAATGCTCATTGTTTCTTTTTCCACCCACCGGGGTGAGACAGCAGTGTTCAAGGCAGGTAAATATCACAAATATATCAAAACTTCAGACTGGTTTAAGCATTCACACATTTACATGAGCCACAAACACCCCCTGCGCAGGGATTTCACACTTAGCCTACCACAGAACCAGGATTTGGCATGGACTACAAAAACGTCTTACAAAAGTGGTATTTATATTATTTATACGTCATATACATGCCCTATCTGATCTTGTATAGAAAATAACTAATGCTGTACAGATGATCTGAGCTGCTAATAGCTGTAGGCTTTGCTTCTGGATGGACTGGCACCCCCCCGCCCCAATAAAATTAACGGCATATTGTATGTACATAAAGGCTAAACAGAAAAAAATATATATCAGCCCCCACTGATATGCACCTACGGTATGGCAGGTTCATGGATTAAAAAGGCAATTATATGCATTCATGAAATCCTCGGCAGATTGTACGAGGAATGGGAACGTGTAACAAAGAAACAAAAAGGCAGTGAATCAGCCTGTAGATTTCTTAGTACCCAAAAGCTAGATTTAATTGTCCGCTATCGTAGATGCTATTTGGATACCAATACTAAATATATATATAAAAAAAATAATTCTATTAAAAGGAGATCATTTGATTTAGTGTTGGAAAATGTCACTAAAAGTTTTATGAAGGTGATTACAGAAAAGAAAAAAAAAAATGGCACATGTGAGCAGCAATGAAACCTCTTCGTGCTAGAGGCAAGTTGTTCTGGCACAAGAGGGCCATCAGCTTTCCTTGACAGTCTTACAGCAAGCTTATAGGGTAGCTTATCCTTGGTGGGGGGGATAAAATACCAGTGGCAGCACTTGGACAAGTCAGGTTATACTACATCTACAGTTATAATTGTAAACTTTGGTTTATTTGTGTGTCTGTTTTCAATGTATTTCTACAGAGTTCTCGTTATACAAACAAGCCGTGGGGCAGGAAAGGCTGCGGCTGGAGAGATGAACTGTCAGTCTGTCTTTTGCCGGGCAGCTTGACTCACTTGCTCTGTAAGACCGGCCTTGATGGAGTTTGTCACCGTTTGCCTTATGTTATCCTCCATCAAGGTGTCGCTCATTGGCTTCAGCAGCTGAAGGATGGAAACATGCAAAAGAAACAGGAAAAGTAGTCATGAAAGGGGCCCAAAGTGAGCAGATTAATAAATGAACATGGCGTAAACGAAAAAAAGGTGAATGAATGAAATGACATTTCCACTTTTTTCCACCCTTATTACAGAAGGGATTGAATGTACTGTAAGGACCGGATGTGCAGTTCAAATATATCAGCCTAGTTGTATAAACAGCCACTTAAGGGAAAACCAAAGGTAAAAATACTGCTTTATTTTTTCTTCTTGTTATTGTTTGATGACATTCTGCGTTTCTGCGTTGAAGGGACAGCCCGGCGAGGCAGCCGACGTTTACAAGCTCCATAGAGTTTGGAAATCACCTAGAACATGGAGTGGTTTGTTAGGTTCAAGGTGTCACAAAGAAAACGCTATGTCAGAGAGGTTATGTTATTTCTGGAAACCTCACCTTCCTGGGATTCCTCTGTGCAGCAAAATAGGGAGAAAGAATATGAGATTAAATAAGGTTCTGGGAAGAGGAATGATTACGGGCGTTTACATAAGCAGTGGTTATACCCAAGTTTCTTGCAATTGCAATGAATGAGAACTAGACACCAAAATCAGCAAATTCAATACATGGACAAAAGTATTGGGACACCTCTTAATTATTTAACTTAATTATTTCAATCTGACCCACTGTCTCAGGTATATAAAGTTTGTGGGGGGGGGGGTACAGGTCATTCTGAAGAGCTCAATGAGTTCAAGCATGGTACTGTGACAGGATGCCACCTTTGCAATAAGAAAGTTCATGAAATTTCATCCCTGCTAGTCATTCCATGGTCAACTGTAAGTGGTATTATTGGAAAGCTTAGAAACAGCAGCAACTCACAGAGTGGGGTCACAGAGTGCTGAGGAACATGGTACGTAAAAGTCGCCAACTCTCTGCTGATTCCATAGCTGAACAGTTCAAAACTTCCACTGGCATTTGTTTCAGCACAAAAACTGTGCACCAGGCGCTTCATGGAATGGGTTTCTATGGCCGAGAAGTTGCATGCAAGCCTCGCATCACCAAGTACAATGCCAAGCTGCGGATCAAGTGGTGGAAACGTTCTGTGGAGTGACAAATCTTGCTTCTCTGTTTGGCAGTCTGATGGGTGAGTCTAGGTTTGCAGTTCGCAAACCAAGATCCATAAAGACATGGTTGGATGAGTTTGGTGTGGAATAACTGGACTGTTCTGCACACAGCCCTGCCCTCAACCCCATCAAACAACTTTGGGATGAACTGGAATGGAGATTGTGAGTCAGTCCTTCTCAGCCAACATCAACAACAAATGCTCTACTGGCTGAATGGGCAAAAATTCCCACAAAAATCTTGTGGAAACCAACTTCATATTAATGTCCATGTATGTAGAATGCAATGTCATAAAAGTCCTTGTTGGTATAATGGCCAGGTGTCCCAATACCTTTGTGGTCATGTTTAACACATATGGACAAAACATATGGCAGGGGATGGATTCTACAACTAGAAATAGATTCATTTCTGGAAATTAACAAGCCGCAATGTCAACACCGGGGATAAAACCAAGACGGTACATTTTCTCATGGAATATAATCTATGAACCCTGATATCTGTAAAAAATGTTATCAGGCCTCTTTGTGCAAAAAGTTTTCCTAACAGAGAAACTGAATTAAAAAAAAAAAAATCAAAAAATCAGACATGGTACAGATTATGCTGTACAAACCCCCTCCTGGATGTTATGATTAATGAGAGAGTCTGCCCAGAGTTAAAAACAATAATGTATTTTGGAGTCTATTTTGTATTGGCTCCAAATGATCCCCCTGGCAGCCTACCGAAATATCTAGATGCACATGTTCAGTAACGTTACCATCCAAATGTTGCCTTCAGCCAATTTCAATGGGAGCTCTACAGAGCAGAAAGTGGATGAAGTACACTTTGCCTCATTGATGCCCGGAAAAGCAGATTTGGTATTACTGACTATTACAGAGCGATCTCTATAAGTCCACTTCACCGTTTTAACCGTGCATTACGCTTCATCAGCTCTTCTTTCAGGAGGCCGGGGTTGGCCATTCCAAACGCTGGGTGAACTACGTCGGTTTAAATGTTTCATCTTACCTATAAATTTCCAAGTTACCAAACACGGCTTTCACTTAAAGACCACGATGGCCAAAAACATGATTCCGATATTCCAAACCATTACAGAAAGAAAACAGAAAAACGTCTATATTCCTACACAGAAGTCATTTTACCTTCTAGCGCACATAAAACTTATGCCGAACACCCAATATTTAATGCACGGAATTCAGTAAATCTTCTTAATTAAACAGACACTTCCCACATGTTGCTAGAAAATATGGATAGAAAGGAATTTTAACATCTCCCAAATACCTACCATTTTCAATCTTGCAGTTGATCCATGTGAGGAACCCATTTTTAGCAGCGTTTATGCAATAACACCAAGCTGCCCTTTTAATAGTATAACCAAAACAACAAATTGAAGAGGAGACGACTAACCACACGAAAAAACAAAACAAAAACGGAAAAGGATCGTTACTAACCTGTTCCCATATTATCTCTGCGATCTGATCTATTAACGTTCCCAGTTCTCGAAACTCTCCAGAGTACTTCACATACGCCCAGGTGCAGAAAGACAGTAATGCTAATCCCATGACCAAGTTGCAAATGGTTGCTATAGAGTTCAGCCCAATGAAACCAGTCAGCCCTGAGATAATGTACATTGCGAACATTACAGCAAACAGCGTGGCGGGGGTACGGGCAGCGTAGAAGATATTTTTGCCATCGTTGTGCTTCATGAAGTTTGCATAGGTTTCATCTATCTCGGCCTCCAACTGGTCCTGATACCGTCGGCAGAACTCCTCTCCCCCCATCTTCTTCACCGAGCGGAACTGCTTTATACAGCCTTCTTTCACATCCAAGTGTTTCCTTTCAAGGTCTGATGGTGCGATGTATGGCTTATCACCTCCACAAAGCTAAAGAGATACAAAAACATGCGCAATTCCGCAGTCATTGGAAGCTTCATAAAACGTGAAAGAACTTTCTTGGTTATTTAGAAATAAAGAAAAACAAAAAAAACTATTCATTCATCAACTATTAAACCCCCCCCCCAAAAAAAAACAGGCAATTTGACAAAACACCTATCACTTTGGTGACATTAAGGCTAAATATGGCATCCATACAAATGTATCTAAATCTCCCGTGCAAATCGGTGTTGGCTCACAGTATATATATGTATAGGTATATAGGTATATGGCTGAGAACACACCTGCTCCATGCTTTTGCTGTACAGGTCTTTTGCTCCAGCCACAGCTGCCAAGTTGTTTGCTTCTGCAGTCGCCTAGAAATCAATAAGAAAGAAAAGGAACCATTTTTAGTTATTCCGATAGCAATGCTTCATGAAAGAATAACTATGTTGGTAAATACCTGGAGCATGGATTTAGGATGAGGCAACTCTTCTCCTTGATAGATTTTGATGTAAGCCTAGTAAATGATAAAGGACGTTAGGATTACTCTATACTGTATGACATTCTTCTTTAATGTTATGGGCAGCCCTGTAACGGGCAAATTAATGGGCTGAATCATATGTCACATAAAAAGCAGCTTCGACCAAAGTACAAACACAAGTGAGAAAGTATGTAAGGCAGTTAAGTTCTTCCCTTGTCTTCTTGTTATAGAGGAGCAGACAATAAAACGTGGATCCAATACAATGGCTTAAAGTGTATTATTCATGCAGTCTGACCTATCCAATGTCCCCCACACCAACGGTCTCAGAAACACGCAGGGCTCAGGACGAAATAAAAGTTATGCGTTTTTAATCAGCCAACCAGCTGTAAAATGTAAATGAATTTATTCCATAGATTTCCCCACGAGTGAGAACAAAACTAACAGGAAAAAAATGTACATTGCTGGGTGTACACATCAGGCTCCTCTGTAAGCGAGAATCTTTTCATAAAAAGCGCAAGAAACAAACTGGCGTTTATTCACCAAAGAGAGATTACAGAGAAGTTGTGTTCCAGCTCCTTGACTTCATTTCACACAAGGAAGACT
The DNA here is from genome assembly GCA_009364415.1 of Spea multiplicata. Classification (NCBI taxonomy): domain Eukaryota; kingdom Metazoa; phylum Chordata; class Amphibia; order Anura; family Pelobatidae; genus Spea; species Spea multiplicata. The sequence continues at coordinate 14,409,033 of VKOC01000005.1, forward strand.
CACTCGCAGTAAGTTTCAGCTACGGCCCTCGTATGCACACAGTTCAATCAGGGACGTTTCTATGAAGTCTCCATTCACATGAAATGATACATTAGGCAGGGACGGCTCAATACTTACGGCTGGAATAACCTGTCAACTCTTCTGAAAACTCTCCCATCAGTGAACAGACCCCATGAAATAGGCAATAAGGAACACGTGCAGGGAACGCAGTAACACATGCTTGTACGGGGGGAAATATGAAGCGAGGAGCGGCCCAAATAACAGGACAAAATCCAGCTGCAATGCACCTCTAGATAATGGCAACGCTGACCTAATTAATGTCCGGAAAGCCTACTGCGACGCAGAACGCCTTACCTTAAAATACTCCAGCAGACTTCGACAATTCACCTTGGAGCCGCTTATTTCTTTTTCGACCAGGTTCTCTGGGGCTAGCAGTAACGGGACCAGCATTTGTAGTTCATTTTTGAATTCATCATCTATGTCTGATTAAGAAAACACATTTCTAATCAAATTGATGAAGTAGAAAAAAAAAACAAATAGCTACTTGATGCATTCTATAAGAATATTGGAAAAACATTAATTTCAAACACAAACATGTTATTGTCCTAATAAACAACATGCTCAACAGGAGGACTATTTAACAATTGAAGTTGTGTTGGGAAAGGGCCCAACAATAACACAAACTCTGGGAGTGCTTTCTTTTGGGGTAACAGACAGCAGTCAGACTTCACTAAGTCACCTGAAAGGGTAAACTCTATAATGAGTTACGGGACGTTAAACAGAACACACTCACCAGCTAATCGCCCATCAAAGTATGGGTTGGTGGCAACTTTAAGACCGGGATGAGGCAAGAGGAAACAGCCGATATTTGTAAAACACGAGTGTATATGCTTCCTGACATTCTGCAATTCTTCATGCTGGTTCTGTTTCACCTGTTCGATAAATAATTTGAATGTTGAAGATCCGGCGGTGAATCGGCTTCATTTCACAAAACGTAGAACGAGCGATATGGACACGAGCAAAGCACCCATGGTTTTTAGAAAAGTGGGAGTCATGTCCAGTCTTCACGTTTTTAGTTTTACATAGCGGCACAAAACAGCAAGGACTTATATAAAATGTTTTGGGCAAGAGTACTTAAATCTGTGTTTCATCTCGGACATATTATCAAGCGCAGCTATGACTATTTAAACATGCGCTACCATGGACTTGTATGGCAGCTACAAGTGTACTTCCAGTACCAGGCCATCACTCCTACTTGCATCTGTGCACAGCCATCACTCAAACTTAGTTGATCCTACTAGTTGCTACTCAATGTTCACGTTTCGTTAGCGGTTCACTCGATGGGTGAGGCAGAATGGTATATTATTGACTTGATAGCGCTTGGCTGTGGCATTTTATTAATAGACCATATTCAGCTAGAGAAACTAATATTGCCTAACCTATGACCTATACCATGACTTTACCTGTAGCCTCTTCTCCAGGAACTTTTTGCCACCTTCCAACCCGTAGGGATGTTCATAGGGATAGCTCCAATCTCTAATTAAAAACATGAGTGTCTATAAAGAAAAGCAAAAGCCAACACAGTGTCAGTTAAGCTGGAATGAAACTAATCTGCCTCTCACTGCTCTTAATAAGTAATGAGAGAGGATAGGTTGAAGCCCCACCGCTACTGATGTCATACCATAAATGCATGTGTTTAATAGCAAAAAAGCAGGCTATAGAAAGAAAGGGGGGGAAAAAAGTAGCTACTTTTGTTTTAATAGAATAGGTTTTAATAGGGTGGAAAAAGATCCCCCGAAAGGGCAGTTGGTAGGAATTAAATACCCTATTAGGGTATTTAATTCAAGGGAAGGGGTGGCATATGAAGATTTGTATTTTAGAGCTATCACACATTCTAGTTTCTAAGATCTATGTAATCAACCTGCTCGGGCTACAAACATCGCTTCAAAAAGCATCGGCGCTGGGTTCTAGAAGATCGGGTGTCCCGTGACAGTCAAGGTATTAAAAACATTTATAATCATTTGGATTCGATGCGTTACCTGAAAGGGCTTTTTGTAGATTTCCTCCATTGCAAGACGGCCGTACTCTGTAAAAAGCTACGAAAAGCAAACAATTAGCAGCACTCAAGAGATTAGACGATGCAAATCTCTCAACACGAAGCCAAGCGAGATCCGCCGCAACCAGATATAACTTCAAAGCAAAGCGACAGGCGCTGCATTTAATATTTATACCGGCCTTTGATTTAGAACCAAAGTGCTAGTAACAAAGGACACCTTATAGAAGTGCTTTTCTAATACCTCTAAGATATTCTATTTTGCTAAAGTCATCCCAATATCAACCTTTGATAATATGGTTCCCATTATAGCAATTAAAGAAAAAAAACACCAAAAAAAGCTACATGAGGTAAAGAGATGAGATGTTTGCTAATTGTTATTATTCTTTTATTAAACACTTAAAATTATAATATCTATCTAAAATCGCTTTGCTATTACATTGCCACCAATCAACAAACGCGCCAGAAGTCAGCAGAGGCAGAGTTTAGTCTATAACTATAAAAAGTTATATCGGTTCCACCCCCCATCTTTTAAATTATTATTTTTTTCCCCCCACGATAATGGCGTGCACAAGTAAGGCCTGCAATTCTACGAGGATGTGCGGCTTACCTGCAAATGCTGGAGATCATCCTCTTGAACGTTCTGGGATAAATTATAAACCTATAAGCCAAACAAAGAATATTAAATAATGGACTAAAAACAAAATATAGCCATAAATAAGGTATCGCTCCAGCAACCAGATGCCAAGCGTTGTCTTTTCTAACCTGAACAGAGCTGGTCATCGTGCTCAAAGCAAACACAGTTGCGCAGTCTTTGATTGTCGACTGGCTATCAAAGGCTCCCTGAGTGTCCATGAGGATGACGGCAACCTGCAAAAAGCCAGAAGCAGATCATTACAGAGTGTAAGCGAGGATATATTTACGTGCCAATTCCACAGAACATGCGCAGAACAGGCGTTCATCAAAAGTTTCTATTTATGCTTTAGGATATGGTATGGGGAGTAAAGACCAGCAGATTTTGTATGCTGAATCGGGGTCAACGGCACAACTTAAAATCTACAGGTAAAAAGAAAGTAACGTTTTTTGTAAATAATTTCCCAAACACTCTTTACCTTGTGGCTTTACTTTCACAAGAAGTAGAATCATTTTATAAAATAATCACTGTCGTAGGTAAAAAGAAATAAAGCGGCAGGAGTTAACTGTAATAAGTGGCAGGAGGGAAAGCCACGAGACAATAAATAGTCCAAGTTACTGGTGACAGAAAAAGGGTCCAGAGTTCACTATTTAACCTGCATTGGGTATCTATCGTGTTTGGGCAATTAATTAGTTGTGTGTAGATATTTGTTTTTATTAGAACACCACCTTTCAGGCATCGTGAATAAACATAATGGAAGATATACTCGCTGTCCTAAGCCATGTTGTTACAATCATCACAAGGATTCACCAAATGAAGTTTAACCCTTTTAAAATGACGGGAAGCATTGTGTACATCTCGCGAAATTCATGGGTTGGTTACCATGCTTGTCCACAACGTGGCAGTCTTGTGCAAAGCCAACTTCTGGCAGCTCCACAGCTTTCTGATATTTAAGCTAAGTGCCCTTGATGTGACCCTGAAGGTTGCCAGCTGAAGGTCACAGTAGTTTTTTTTAAGGCAGATAAGTTATGGCAGCCGTGGGTCCGCCGATAGAAGTGGGTCAGACACACGGATACATTTCTATTGGTTAGCTTCTCCACCTCTTTCGAAACATGCGGTTTCCTCATAACTACTTGCAACAGTCATGCTGCCGTCTCAAATCACGAGAAAAATAACAAAACATTTGGAAATAAAAATCTGGCCCCTGTGGACACCAGGAAAGAGTAATATTGGGCAACTAAGACATCCAATGTTCCAGGTAGTCATCTGCAAGAGAAACGCAGTCTGTTCATACCATGTACAGGCACTTAAATATATATATTGGTCAGTGACCACCAAGCCGGCGGACCGGCAGAGACGTCTATTATATGGTGCTAGCTGTACACTTGGAATGATAGGACACTGATGCCCCTGAGGTCTAAGATGTGTGGTCTTTTTCACCTTCTCTTTACCTTGGATCCATCAGGTTTGTCAATAACAAACACTTCACTCCAGATCTGTATGCCTGTGGTTTCTCGCTCACATCCTCCTCGCCACGTGAAGCCAGTTAACGGCTCGCAGTCCCCACCTATCCAACTTGATTTCTGGGGAGAAAAGTAAAGAGACAGAACACTCTCAGATGAGCAAATACAGAATTTATCGTTTAGAATAGATTGTAAGCTTGCAAGAGCAGAACCCTCTTCTTCGGTTTGCTTTTTCTTAACACTATTGTCAGTATTGTCTATGGCCGAGTTTAATATTAAAACTAAATACACCTTCTGCTTTGTTTTCAGTATTAAGAGCCCACCTCGTGGGAGCAGAGGACTGGGCTTTATGTGGCACAACCAGCATTACCATAGCAGCTTCTCTCCCTTCTCTAGTAGAACAGAAAAGCCTGCTATGGTGGGGGCACCCAAGCTTCCCCCCCCCTTAAAGTGCGGCTTTATCAGCCACCTGAAAAGAATCATGTGCATGGAAACGGGTCATCCGATGACGTACGGCCCAGCACACTTACACTAATGCACAGTCATGTGACTTTAGATGACCCGTCTTCATCAGACAGCACGTTAAGCCTCATGGGCTGTCGGCGCCCTGCAGCACTTAATAAAAGAAGGAACGTAACACTGAAGACAGAGGGGTTTGGTCCAGTTACACCAGTATCCTTTTCCTTACAGCTTCATCAGAAAATAATAATAATAATAATAATGCTGCTGTGGTGACATAAGGTGGACTCCCAATACATGTTATACACAGTTACTGGAAACTGGAAACAAAAAGGGACATATTCTACTTAAGTTCACCAAAAGTTGCTGACTAGAGAACAAGAGATCATAGGGTCAGAGTCTTAGAGGTAACGTGAAGAAGTTCTACTTTACTGAGAGAGTAGTCGATAAATGTATCAGTCTCCCAGCAGAAGAGGTGGACGCGAATACAGTGAGTAAATTTGAATGTGCATAGGATACATAACACTATCCTGACTATGGGACCTGACCAAAGACCGACCAAAGAGCTTACATCAGCAAAAAAGGCAGACAGTTGTTATCTGCCTCAAATTCTGTTTCTATGAGCGTTGCATATGCTTCTACAATAGCAGAGATGTAAAAAGGAAATAAAACCATAACCGTCCTTGCTCTTTGCCCCCTTCCTTCTTAAAATAAATTGGTCGATGAAGAAAGCAAGACAAAGATCATAAATAATTCCCTAAGTATTTTATAGCGCTAGGACTACTGCCCATACGCCTCTGTATTGCAACAGCAGCGCTATAATACTCGTCTCCTGAAATGAACTTTAATACAAAACGGTTCAATAACGGCAAACATTAAAATGACTTTATCTTAACTTATCGAACTGCACCAAGTGAAGCTTCCGATGTCCTGCCAACCAAGCTCTATTATATGGAACGGTACGATAGATGAGATTACGCTACTTTTACTACAAGATTTGATTAATATAGAATGGAAACGTTGGAGAAGTTCCTAAATATGCAGTTTTCTCCTCGGTTCAAGAGCAGTATGGGGTCCTCGGCAGGTGGAAACCAGATACGAGCCGTAATCAAAGACCCCGCAGAGCTAAAATGCAGATGTGGTTAAATTCCACCTTAAGTCCAGCGTTAAACCCTTTGAGTGCCAGTAGTTCGGACACAAATTGTTAGATTTTGGTAACAAGCTTAGAGAAGAAGAAAAAAAAAATGTAGATTTTGCCTTGGGAAACACAATGTTGCTTTTTAGGCTACCATGATAGAAAGCCAACGATCCATAGACAAGCTGCTGCCTAGAAGCAGGGACTGGGTTTGCGGTTGACTTTTTTCTAGTTTTGTTACACTGTCTATGACCTTTTGGCAGGATTCTTCTTACCATAGCTCGAGCCAGCAGATCTAGCTGTAAGCGCTTTCATCTGTAACCTAAGTTGTACCGATAAAGGTTTTCTGCAAGGGTCGGGTGTCTGGTGCTGGGAAGATGGCAGCCCCCCCCCCCCACATACATGGTTGACACTGAAGGGGTTAACACCTTGTGTATAGAGCAGAAGGGTGAAAAGCTGATGGAGAATATACATAATGCTTAAAGTGCTTATGAATGAAGCGATCTTCTAAAACACCATCCGATGTCTCAGAACTTTAGGGGCATCTGGTTTCTTTAGAAGAAACCACATTAGGCAACGTGACATATTTAAGAAGTATGCATGCCCAGAGTCTACAAGCTGTTTGCGTGAAGCCCGTGGGAAGAGGTTTTTTTTTGTTAAAAAGAGAACCCTAAGGGCAAACTTCAGTATGCAGAGAAACCATGGAATCAAGAAGACAGCCGATCAACATCACTACTTCATCCATAGCTATAATCAAGACAGGAGAGTGAAGGAAATAAAAGTCACGCTTACCTGGCTATACATGAAGCGCAGCATGAAGTCAAGCAGAAAAGATTTGCCTTTCCGAAAAGCGCCAGCCACAGAAACAACTACAACATTCAGGTCGCGTATGTGCTCCTGCATCAAAATGCTCTCCAGGGCCTTCTCATCCAGCTCAAAGTTATGGTCATCCTCGTGAGCGAGGACTATCTGGATCGGACGGGGCTTGTCCACGACTTCGGCATCACCATTAAGCTGGATCTCTTCCACGTGGTCTTCATCTAGAACAATAGTAGAAGACATCAGAAGAAGGCATCAGAAGAAGGCATACGCACACGGACATCTAATATTAACAAATATTACACCCCGGCAAGCATCAGGATGCCCCCGTTTCCAGTTACGATGTTCTCTTCCGTCAACACGTAACACGATAATGGGATAACGTAACCGGTAAAATAACGTAGAGCCCGTGACCCCGCAGGTAATACACGTCCCTCACCAGGGATAAAATAAAACGCAGATCTCACCACCGACGGGGAAAGTCTTCGGCTCTTGTGGGAATTGAGAAGCCGGACCGCACAAAGCCGAGGAGAAGTTTAATATCGTTTAGAATTTATAAAGGAATAACACAGGTAAAGATGCACAATTCCCCACTCCGAACACCAACGTAAACCATTAACCAGCCTCAAACAAAGCGCAGCGCAGTATAAATAGATTACGCGGCCTTGAAATAAACACGGCCAACACATCGCGGCCAACTCTGCCTGTGAGTGGGACTCGAGAGCGATATAGTAAGTTACGCCACTCAGAAAGCGGAGGAGACACCGGCTTAAAGTGCTGCTCGTGCGCCCATAGTCACTATATATATTCCTCCCCGATTCAGAGAGGGGACTATCATTAAACTTAGACAGCGCTGGGATCCCTTTAAATTTACCCGCTGCTGCCGCCACCGCTGAATGTTTATTATTGATGAAACACTTATCTTCGGTAGAAGCTGCAGCATCTGTCTAAGGCAAGCTTTTCTGCAAACCTTTCAAAGAATGTATATTAAAATACTCTTTCATTTGCTTAATCTTTTTTCATGCGCAGTGTAAGTCCTTGTAAATAAGACAGACTGGAGGCCTAATAATGCAGCATACGTTCATACAGCCAGCCATGTAAATATTATTTATAAGAATATGCATTTTTACGGGCAGGATCTGAGGTGATCGCAGGCACTTCTGGGGCTACCTCTCACAAGCAGCATTAATATTTCTATCGTTGAGCCCAAAATAGCCCCGGCTACGCCGCAGACTTTGCATTCCGAGGAGGATACGCCGCTATGGCAATATGCAAACAGTCAATTGGATTATACGGGAGCTGTAGAAGAGAGCGATTTCCCTGCAAGTGCTGCTAACCCAATTTCAGCGTCAGGAAAACACCAAGGAATTGTAAGAAGAAGAAGAAGAAGCTAAAGGCGCCAGATCATTAATCTTACTGGACAGCCACGTAGGATCCAGTCTGCCGTTACTGTAAATGTAAATGATCTACAAGATGTAATCTAACACAAGAGAAATCCTGAAAGGTAACATTTTCTAAACTTATACGTTACATAAACATGCCGATATGAGAACAGCAAGAAAACAAATAAAAATAAATGTATATATATATATATATACATATATATATATTATATATACACACATATACATACAGTATAAATGTAAGCTACACATGATGTTGCACAGCTTTATGAACGCAGACATGTACAGCAGAGGTAAAGATACTCCCGACATCCAGCTTGATTGAGAACATTTGGTCCGGCAAACGCTTTGGGTTTTCGGGCAGAACTCACCTGTGATTTGGAAGAGAGCGGATTTGCAGCTATAGGCAATGCAGTCCAGGCACGCGTTTCCCATCTCAACTGCAATCCATAGGAGGAACCCGGGTCTCTTCCTGACTGTAGATGCCCTGGTATATAGCGCACGGCCACATGCTTTGCCTAGTAAAACTAATGTGCAGCTTACAGGCCAGCAGGATACACATAATCCCGCAGGTAAAAGTTCATAGGAAACTTACACCATCAGACACCAGGTGATAAGGTGGCCTGATAAACCTTAATGCAACCGGCCAGGTAAAAACGGGTTGCATCATTGGCAAGATCAAAAGTTGCCGTTTCAGCAGATCAACAAAATGAATGGGCCTCAGTTGCCCGCTTGCCTTAGACCCCCATTAAAAAAACTGTACCAACAATATTTGCTGCTGGGACGCCATCCAGCTTTACCACAACACCTGGCATTTCTTATATATTTCAACATACAGCCGTGGTCCAACAATGCTTGCCACTGATTGGCTAAACAAATGGTGAACACATAGGAACATACATGCTACACCACCCAATAGCGTAGCATATCATACACAGGGCTAGTATTGGGGGGGGGGGCAGAATTAAAGAACATGCATTAAAGTGCATATGATGGCTGGAGTGGCCCTTTAAAAGCTTGAGAAGGTCGCTGGAGTTATATACTGGCCCACGAAGCAGTCCTAAAATCACAAAATCCCAAGTCTGGTTAGACAGAGTAAAAATCCATCTTCTAACCGTCCTGCAAATTACATTTTCTCGCATATAATAGAACGCAATATCATCAAGTTTTATTTGTGCAAGAAACCTCTCCATGCATTTGCAAAACGGACAACATGAAAATCTAAGTGGGACCAGACAGCTATCATACCCAGTAAAGTGAATCCCAGAAACATCTCTCCCTACAACAGAAGGACGGCATCAGCATCTCTACAGGAACCATGAAGAACACGGGAGGCTTCGGCGTCCTCAGCAGCTTATTTTCTGCCGCAGCTCATCCATTAAAAAATAGTATTGCTTTTATAACTTTTTTATTTACCTTTTATGACTGCTAGTGTGCACGGGGGTATTTTAATATACCTTCCATTTTTAAGTTACTACATTTTCTAGACGTACAACAGTTCCACTTTAAGTAACCAAACGAAAAACAAAACGCGACAAACTAATCATCCAAGAAAGCAAACCGTGCAGCTTTAAGTCAGATTGCCGGATATATTTAAGGAGAGAGGATCTAAGCGAAATGAGATGTGAAGCACAAGAACAAAAAGCTAGCAAGGTATTACAATTAGGAGGATTAATGAGCCTACGGGGATTAAGCCAAAAATCCTGCAGTGGAATTTAATTCAATAGACGCGGGCGATATTTAAAGGAGATTCACAATTAAAAAGGTCCATCGACCGAAGGGAAAGTGCGTCTTTTTACAAAGAGGATTCCCAGCTCTTGAGAACGCTGGAATAATGAACTCTCTGGCACAAAAACAGATTAATCAGAGATTCCACCGACTACCATGAAGCTACCGAAGCAAAGAACAGATATTCCTCATGGGATGATAGCGTCAAAGTGCCGTACAATACAAACGTGTTCTTAATATGCAGCGGTACGTGTTCCGGAGAGATGTTCTTATTCCAGTGAGATGTCACATGCAGCTCAAGTATGGTCTATGCACAAGATCAGCATGACCTGAGAATCATATACTTCATTCACAAAGTCCCACCAAATCCTGCGGCACAATTATAGAGGAAATACCGACGTAACCTGGCCAGAAATAAACATAAGACCTGCTGGTACAGGTGATGTCGGCTTTGGTCTTTTTACATACATTCTGAGGATGAGAGCCGTGTAAGAAATCCTGGCTTCCTTTGTTCCCTATACATATACTCACATGAGTGCTGGGGACATGAGTGCTGGGGACATGAGTGGATCCCGTGACATAACTGCTGTACATGAATGGTCCAACAGGAAAGGAACATTATTGCCCATATGTGGTACACGCCATACCCTAACAGATCAAATAAATGAGTGTAAAAATGTATGTTTAGGTCTTTCTCCATCTTCTCACAGAGCCTACAAGCTCCATTGTCTTACTCCCATCATGCTGGGTGTATACTATTTTGGTCCAACAATAAAATACACAGTAATAGAAGCTGTGATTTCGTCTTAACTGTGGTCAGTAAGAGGTTTAGATATTTAATAAAAACAAATATCTAACCAACTGCTTTGACAACGATGGTGCAAGCCTAGTGATGGCCAAGTAGATGGCTCTGGGGCTTATGCACTATAGGGAGAGTTTGCAAGAGTTCCACTCCCAACGCCTTTGTCTATACGTTACGAGGATACGACCCCATCGTTTGCTGCAGGAACAGTTTGTTGGGCCCTGTACAATGTATAGTTAGATTTCTTCAGTCTCCCCAACAATTGATCTATGCATTATACCTGGCAAGCTCAGCGCTTCACTGGAGAAGTTTGCCAGCGTAAAGCTGTAATAATGAATAATGAAAGGAGTGAATAAATCACGGCTGAACAAACTTTCCGGAGTGTAGGGGACAGGCTATAAGCATCGCAGTGTTTAGAGGGGTGGACCTGAGCAAAAGCTCACAAATAAATAAAAAACAAGCTCAAGTGAGAAATATTTTTATGTGCCATGGATATATTATAAAAAGACCTCATTGTGAAGTCGAAACTTTCTTTTGTCTCAATAAATCTGCCTGACGTTGGAACTCTTGAGTGCCTGGAGCCTTTATTTATCTAATAGATATTTTATAGACCAATTACCTACTTTCAATAACCAAATATTTTTTCTTTGCAATTCTAAATTAGAAGCAAAGAGGGGAAAGCTTGTCTGAAGGAGCACAAAAAAAAAAACGTAATAAAAATAAATAAAAAATTGTTAAAATACTTAAAGGAATTTGCAGAATGCATTTTTTATCCCGAGGAGGCTTAACCTTTTCCTGCGTTTCATGAAAGCACTTTGTCGGTTCCTGGAAACATTCCTGGTCCTGCTGTTGATTTATCATAAAAGCCAAGGAATTCTCTGCATGACCTGGAGAAGAAAATCACTTAAGGAACCAACACGCTATTTACGACCTCAATAATACATGGACACTCTAAATAAAAAATATAAAATAGATGAATTATGGAAAATGTTACTCTATATTCCATTTACCGTTGCAATGTCTGTGGAATTACTACGGAAATGCAATTTATTTTGATATTTTTTATCTCCATTCCAATAGTGCTGTTGATGCCATCGGAGATAACTGATCACGTGATCGATGAGCTATATTCAAGCATGTGTATAGTTCAAGTGAAACGCCATCAGCCTGGAAACACGCATGGGAAGCCTCGGGCGGCCTGCTGCTTTTTGTGGGTGATGGATGCCCCTTTAAAACCGTCTCCTTCTAGAAGATTGTGGTCAGATCAGGCTATGGTACAAAGTTCTCCAAAATGTAAGATGATTAAAACGCAAGCAGATTACACACAATGGAGGATTATGGAAGAAAATCCAGCTAATAAACCTGAGAAAAAGTTAAGAGTATGAAGTTTAGAATCTGTTTTGGAAAACACTACTCATATTAAACTGCCTCAGATTTCAGGCAGCGCCGGGTTAACTCGCATTCTTTGCCGTTTCGCTAACATCGCGTTGAATCCTTGTGTGCCGACAATCTATTGCGTGATCTTTTCTTGCACAGCGCCTTTTGTTTGCATTTGACAGCTTTGTTTCCAATGCAAAGGAATAACAAATAAATCAAAATAAATCAATGCGTCAAACGTTAGACATTAAAGTTGTTAATGGGCAGAACTAAAAAAAAAAAAAAAAAAAAGAACCTGGAAAACGGTTACTGCATAACCGCAGTCAGAATGTAGATGAATCCGGCAGTTACATATCTGACGACCCGACACCTGCATTCATATATTCTTTCCTGCCTTGGTCTGATCCCCCTTCTCCTTAATAAGTAAATGCGGGCCTGCTCTTAAATGGCTTGCTGGTTAACACTTTGTGTGTTATTAACCCGTTGTAAATAGCTCTCCCTTCTGGGTTATAAAACCGAGCACACATCACCGGATTATCGTACAGATGTGCAGGGAGAACACAAATCCCGGAGCACTTCTTCAAACTGCATTCTACACGACGCTCGAAAAATAGATAAATGAGCTGCTCTAATGCGCTGAAATCATATGCAAAACTGGAAAAATGTGCTTATTTTAAAAAAAAAAAAAAAAAAAAAAAAATTATGCTTGACAAGTATGAAAGCTTTGTTAGAATTGTACCTAAATTCTCATTCAAGTTAATATTTTCGTTGAGTTTCCATGGGAATTCTGTGTATTAATGAAAAGGTAACTGAAGAATCACAAAACGCGGAGAGCATCTCAATGCTTTTAAAGTCCAATTGTATGCGAGCGCTACACAATAAACAGCCCTCGGTCAGAGTGCATGCGCGACTATTAGCAGCACTAATACAATGTAGTGTTACGGGGCAAACACCCTTCCGGACTGCCAAAAATACCGGCCTATATATTATTATTATTTATTTACAATAAGGCACAGTCCAGGCCCCGTTTAAAAACGAGGCATGATGAATGGGCTGCTGTTGGGGGTAATAGAGAGCCGCGTTACCCCGGGTTGCGTGTAAATGATACACAGCGGATTTCGGTGGGTCCTGGTTAGACGCGGCTTGTTGTGTTACAGCGTGTTGAGCAGTAAAGCATAGAAGATGACCGGTTGTCCAAAGGTGGTTATGGCCGAATGAACCGTCTGGCCGAGATCCAGGCCCCCCTCGTGAGATACTAGAAATAATCCCTCGTGTTCGTTTGTGCCGCACCGAGTTAGAAACACAGATCATAAATAAGTGATGCTAAACGCACTAGAGATGTGACATGCTTTCAAAGGAGCGGCAACGTAACTACTACAGTGTGACAGATACCAAGACCGCTGGGGAAGCATCTGCCATCTACCCGTTCAATTCGCACAGAAAACACATTTTCTTCATTAAATGTACAGATTACTTCACTAAGAAGCAGATTCCGACAGCTGACAAGAACCATTCTGCCCATCCAGCGGAGTATACTTCTCGTTTTAGGTTTTAACTCATGACATATCAAGTACGTTGGTACATCATTGGCCCTCAAGAGGTTAAATTACTGTATTTAGCGCTTTCAGCCCAAAGGCAGTATGCTGCAACCTGAATAATTATATAAAAAATAGTTAATTACTACTCAAAATTAAAAAAAGAAGATATAGGAGGAAAACATTTTGTATGAGACACGCAAGACGCAGCCAAAGCAAAACCCGAATGCAGAAGCGGTTTACGGAAACTTCATAATGAATAGCGAGGTAAGGGAACACTATTCTCCCGCTCTCCCCATGGGGAATAGACCCAACCATGTCAAGCGGAGAAAGGCTGGAGTATGGTTATTGGTCAGATTTCCACGCAAACATAAAATGGACTGTTTCACAAGCCTATAGCCCTGTAAACAGAATGGAAATAACACAGCTTTGTGGAGTTCAAAGAGTCGGTTAAGGAGAAGGCTGAAGAGTGAACCAGATGCCTGCAGCCGCCATCAGAGCCAGGCTTGCGGAGTTCAGCAGCGTTCAGTTACTGCAGTTTTAAGCGGTCAGCGATAAGAAGTCAAAGAGATGGCGAACGCAAAACTGGAAACAAAGAAGAGACGATGTAAGTTTGGGGCATCGGCACAACAAAGCCAATCCCGTCAGCTGGGCACGAGGTGATAACCCCAGATTCCTGGCCCACATAGCTTGCACTCTATCAGAAAAGCATCCAGTAGCGTTAAATAGAACGAAGGAAGCCGATTCCCCGTACGATCAGATTTACTCTGCTGCCCTCATTTTGACATGCATACTACAGACAGTATTTTCTAGCTTTGACCTTGAACTGAGCTTTACGGAACGGATAGTTCCTCATGCTGAAATCAAGCCATTTATTTCAACAGAAGATCTGTCCAGCCACCGACTGGCTGCTTCAAGTTTGTTTTTTTTTACTGTGTTAAACCTTTGAATGAGGCACATTAAACCACCAAGTACGTTAACAGTTTATTGAAGCTGCCTGGGACATTAAACTGTCCCTTTAAGGAAATGATGACCCCCCCTGTTAAATCTAGTACCTGACAAAAAAAAAATTATTGATAATAAAAATCGTTGTCAACAATTTTCATTATCAATTAGTCGAATCAATTTTTATCGATTATAACAAAAAAAATATATATATTTTTTCTGAGCAAATGCTCTGAAAAATTCCTCTCTTTCTATAATCCGACCGCAAACAGAGATCGGATTATAACACTAGAATCCAGATCCTCCACAACGCTGGGATATGCCCAATACACCACTCTGCAGAGTGTATGGCAGGGGGGAGGAGGCAGAGTGATGTATGGGAGGGGGGAGATATTAAGCATATGAGGGGGGCATAAGACATATCTGGGGGTATAAGGTATAT
>VKOC01000005.1:14429269-14516478 GCA_009364415.1 Spea multiplicata
TAAAAAAAAAAAAGTCTCACCGATTTAAATGTACATTGTACAAGCACACTGGGGCTGCACCTTCAAAATGAATAGTGAAGTCAAGGAGCTAAAACACAACTCTCCTGTTAGTGACTAGAGCTCTATGTGAAGGCTGTACAGCAAGGTGAAGTTAAAAACAACATGGCAGTTCCTCTTTAACGATAACATTGTTATCTATAACAACACAAGACTGGTTTTCTTACTATGACTTCAACCCATGCGGCAAGGCTTTGTGTAGCCATTTCACATTCCGCAATTATAAATAGAAGTCTGTGATAGCACAAGTGGTTTTCTTATGTGCTCTGCCTGTGCTGTAAAAATGTGCAGCCACGGGATAGGACATTAAAAATAAAACCTGCAATACAAACAAGTAGCCCGTACACTAATTTGAACATGGTTCTACTACATATATCAGCCTATATCATGAAACAAGAAAATATATGGCTATCACATGTTCATTCTTTCACTATTTCACTGGCTTCAAATAAAACTGACTAATTCAATCACTTCTTTGTGTGATTTTGTGCTATTTTTCCCTAGATGTCCATGTATGGTGTTCTTTTGTAAGTAAATGAAATTCTCCATGGGAGTTAAGTCTGTCTTTCTTATTTCCTAGGAACTCTATAAAAATGCTATTATCTCACTATGACACCATTACCTCCAATCAACCTTCTATGTTTAAGTAAAAAAAAAAAAGTTATAACACACAGTTATATACGCATGTTTATAGGGACTGTGTGTATGGGTTTATTAAAAATGCTTTCATAAAGAAAACCTTTGTTTCATTGGGTTCTTTCAAAAACTAAAAAAAAAGTAATTCTGTTGCACTCGCACCTATCGGTGTTAAACATGTTATAGGTTGTAAAACTACACGTCATGTAGAGACTATATACAGAAGTGCCTTTTATGCTACAAATACACAGAGCATAAGAATAACAATTATGAGAGAGGAAGCAAATTATTTTAAATTTTGAAATTACAGTAGTCACAAAGACGTGAAGAGGATGCACTATTTTAAGCAATTAGCTAAAATTGCCTGAAAGCAGAAGCTATTCGTATCGTGACATGTGAAGGGAATTTTATTCATAAAAATCAGAAGTGAGAATGGGTGGTAGTTTATCCTCACCTTACATTGTTAACACAAGGAAAATTAGGGCTTTTGCTTTTTTTGGAAATACAATCTAAAAACTGTCACATCTGGGATAAAACCATAGCTGAATCCAACACACGCATTTTAATATCTGCACAGTAAAAACTACCAACTTTGTATTAATGTGAAGAAAAAAAAACCAAAACTATATTTAGCTAAGACACCCACCGCATCACACTTATAAATAATCTAATGTGCATGTTATTCACATACTCCAAGGGTAAGATAACTGGCAGCTTTAAAGCAGCTCAAATTCAGCTACAGGGATCTTAAGGACTATGCTTGTCACTGTTTTCCAATAGGTTTTATTAGTAGTTTGCGTGTCATTTCCATATTTTTTTTCAAAAACACGGCATGGGAGAAGAAAGGAAGGAGATTTCAATTAAAAGCTCAACCACTCTTACCAATGGTGGTGCTATACAATACAGAGCCTTATAAACCGTCCTTAAGCTTTTCCTGTATTGAATAGTTTATGATGTCATGATACTTTTAGGGTTCCTTCAGAGGAGAAACCTTGAGAATTCCTGTGAACTTCTACTGCCTTACCTTTACACATACAAATACTCCCCAACAACATAAACGGACATTTTCTATCAACTAAATCTGAACATTTTTCCTTTTTTGTTTTTTTATTCTGCGTACAAATAATATAACTCCGTGTGCATTAGTGTTTTATATTTCAAGATTTTTGCTTCCCTTGCTGAGTCACAGGTTGACAACGACAGTCTTGAAAAAAAGGAAATCCTCAAATGAACAATTCTAGCAATTGATGATGCAGTTTACATTTTCAGGTGGTAGTCAAACTAAAAACCACTTACCTCTGTGGGTTTGTAGCAGTCTACTAAAGATTCCTAAAAACAAAAAAAGAAGAAATATGATGAGCTGTTGCAACAAATGCTGGAGAAAATAACGTTAAATGAGCATTTGTGAAGTACATTTAAAGTTAATTGTAATATATGTGTGTGTGTTACCCCTGGAGTGTATTTGTTATTACAAATCAGCATTAGAGCTCAACAATCCTGGCAATGTCCCTCTGACAAAGAGCTTCTATGATCTTAAAGAAAAGACTGCAACAATTCTCCCATTCGGCCCCTTTAAGGGCTTAATAGGAACCACAAAAATACTTTTTTCTTGTTTTTAGACTGGTAACTGATAATTATATGGATAAGGAAACAGTGATGTGTCTGGGACCATGTCAAAAGTGCATTGAAGGATCCTGAAGACCAGTTAAGTTGGAGTTTCTTATCAAATTCTATATATAGAATTATAATTAGTATACACCTCTCAATGTGGTCAGAATTAGTAGTAGTTTTGAGCAAAAAGATGATAGTGTGTAGCTGTTACTGTATGTAAATGTATGTTCGTGTACGGCAAGGCTCACCAAACCCCAGGCACCAGGTTTGGGAATATATGAAAATAAAAACATGATTGGAGGAAAAAAATGGGCTGGCTCCTAGATCCAAACCAAATTTGTCAACAGCTGTGGACAGGATTGGTCAGTGCATACCTCTCATGTGTTCAAACCATTTGTGGCCCCCTGGTATATAGTAAAGTTTCAGTAGCGTATAGAACTGGATTTTGTTTCACATTATTCCAGTAAGCTTGTTTATCTGCATGTTTGGAAGTCTTCATTGTAAAACGTCATGTGACACATTCAAAATATCACAATGAATTGATTCTTTACGACAATGCTAATGCAATCTTTCTCCATATACTTTTAGCCAGCAGGTCCCCTGGTTGATTAAGACAGATCTAAAAAGATTCCAAAAATATGAAGCTGGCCCTCAGATTTATCCAGCTTGCTCCTAACCACTACATAAATTTATGCAACCTATGACATACATCAAGTGTGTCTATCTAGAAGGATGGGCCCGCAATGGTCGGGGCTTCCATTTAAGTTTAACTTTAGTGACTACACAGGTCATTGTTCACAGAGTAAACCACCTTATTAGCATACCTAGGGACTTCCTATTGTAGGCTACCTGAAGCTTTCCCTTTTCTGGTGGACTCTGTGGGCATATGTGTTCATGGGGGAAGGCTAGACCAAAGCAGGATTTAGTGGGATGAACTCTGAGGGAAACAAGTGAAAGTGGGCATGGCAAAACCCCCACTCCCCTGCCCAAAGAAAGAAGAAAGTTACTCTAAAACCTGGATGAAACCCTGCGACTTTGGGCCAAACCCTGAAAATCCACAGCTTATAAATTGTTACAATAAGAAAATAGAATTGCAGATATAGCAGTATGTTAACACAGGAATATTTACCTGTAATTTAAGAACTCTTTCTTCCTCACTAGACGTCTCTAAAAGATCATCGATGTCTATTTCAACTTCTGGCATTTCTTCTTCCTAAAGAAAAACAAAACAATTAATAAAAAAAATACCTACAACAAATGATTCAATGGAGAAATAGTGGTTAGCAGTATAAAGTGGCTACACAGTGGATTAGATGTGTAAAGGTCAATCACATCTCCACTTAACCCCCAAGATACGAACAACTTATTCTGAAGATTTCACTTTTTTCCCATCACAGATTCATCTACAGAATGAAGGTAGAAAGCAAGATAATGTCTTGTTCAAAGTTCCAACTACACTTTTGCACGCAGAGGTCAATTTTCCAAACACTAATAATTAATAATCTTTATTTACCAAGTGCCAACAAATTCTGCGGCCCGTACAGTTTAAATATAGAGTGGTCAACAAGTACGTAACAGAAATACTTTCATACAATGCCTACATGTTTTTAGGCGCTACGCATTATATTAGGTAGCGTTTTCTTGGGATCCACCAAACCCACGTTCGTCCAACAGACTTGGTGAAGCTTGATTGATCACTCCAGAGAACACGTTTCCACTGCTCCAGAGTCCCTCTGTGGTGTTTTACACCGCTCAACGGTATCACTATTGTCCATAGTGATCATCGGCTTGTGTGCAGCTGGTCAGCAACGCAAACCCATTTCGTGAAGCTCCTGACACATAGCTTGCGCTGGTGTTGCTTTCAGAGGCAGTTTGGAACTGTAGTCAGTGATGCTAAAGAGCATACATATATATTTTTTTACGCACTACGCTCTTCAGCACTCGGCAGTCTTGCTCTGTGAATGTGCGTGGCCTACGGATTCGTGGCTGAGCTACTAGAAATTTCCACTTCACAATAATAGCACTTACAGTGGACCAGGGCAGACACTTCACAGATTGACTTGTGGCAAAGAAGGCTTCCTATGACACTGCCTGTTTAAAATCACTGAGCTCTTTGGTACGACCCAGTCTACTGCCAGTGTTTGTCTTTGGAGATGGCTACCTATGTGCTTGATTTTATACACCTGTTTTTTTATTTTTTTTTATATATTACCCATCCCGGTGCCAGGAGTTTGGCGAGCCTTGCCATACACTAAAATACATTTACACACACAGTAACAGATACACGCTATCATCTTATGCACCGAGAGGTGTATACTAATCATAAGCTTATAGAATTTGACAGCTGATAAAAGCCTCCAACTTAACTGGTCTACAAGGATAACCTTATGCCAACCCATGCATGTTTACATTCCCTCAATGCAATTTTGCATGGTCCCAGACACATCACCGTCTCCTTTATCCATATAATTATCAGTTTCCTTTCTAAAAACAAGAAAAAAAACCATTGGGTATGACTGAAACACCTAAATTCAATAATGAGGGATGTCCCAATACTTTTGTCCACATAGTGTTCTTTTCACATATTAATGACCAGCACACGAATAGCGTTCAATATGTGTAATTACCTTCCGTGAGTTTATTCATCTCATAGACTGTTGGGCATCACTACCTCTCCCGGCTAGCAATATGTGAAAATTATCTGTGTTCTGGAAGACATCCTATGCTAAGCTGACAACCTGGATCCTTTTTAGGGAAAACCTGGCAAGAGCTGCATTTCAATAATTATCTTTCCCTGTAACCCAGCTCGAGACTCTTCTGTGTTTATCAGCATGCACTAGACTTTAATGGCAGGAGGCATCAATAAACACATTATACAATATTGAGCAATGGCCTAATGTTTGGCTTCTTGTTTCAGAAAGCTAGCCCCTGCATGCATACTGGATTGGTTACTTTTTATATGATTTAATTTATTAAGCTAAACTCTTTTCTGTCCAGAAGAACATTTGCCAGACTTTTTAAACCTTATAAAATGGTTGGATGAAAGAGAATAAGCTTCACCTGTCACTGTAGATATTGTACATTTCCAGCAATAAGATATGAAAAGGCATTGTTACATACAAAAAATACAACTATTGGGCCAAAATCACGATCAACTAATACAAGATATCCTTTAAAATATTTAAGACTCTGACATATTTCAAACGCGAGCACCAGTTTTACGCCCATTAGTACTAAACATACATTTTCAAAATCTGTACAGTAGTCATAAGTTTTGAGTCAGAACAAAGATCTAATAAAAGAATTCTTAAGCGGGCCTACGTCAAAGTAGATCAGCTACAAATCCGAAAGCCGTAGGAGAGCAGGCAGCCAGAAAGGGAGAATGGCGTGTGTAACATGGACAATGAAGTTATTCACTCGGCTAATAGCAAAACTGAAGGGCAGATTTGACTGTAATGTTACAAGATTAGAGAAAAATGCCACAAGAAACACTGGCCTTCACATCGCAAAATGTTATATGTCTCAGGATGCCTGGAGCGTACATTTGGATATGGAATATGTGGGGAATAATCAGCCAATAGTTACATATTCTAAACATAAGCTAGTGTGCTGTAAAGCAAAAGGAAATCCAAACATCTAACATGTAGGATAATTATAGGCACTGCTTGACGTCAGAGAGGCAGCATTTGTTCACAAAGATTCACGTTGTGCTGAAAATTACAACAGAGCAGACCGAACGCTGCATGCTAGATAGAGACAATTCATCTCCTCTAGGGAAGATAATAAATAGCATTGTGTGCAGGGAAACACATGGCATTCTATTTTTAACATCTATTTAGGTAAACCGTCCAGTTATATTTTTTCCTCCAATATTATGAAATAAATAATTTCTAGATTGTAAACTTTGCGAGGACCATCTTTTATATCTTTTTTATCTTTTCGCCTTAATGCGTCAATTCTAGTTTTCAATGTATGTACAGTAAAAAGGGCTGCAGAAATTATTGGAGAATAAAATACTACTTTTAGTATTTTGGGTGTGAGTTGCATATACAGTATAAAAACATTACAAGGCAATAAATATATTCAGTTGCAGAATGATAGACAGTATGCTGTATGATGCCCTGGCATGAAATGGGTTTCATGTATGTACCTGCCCTTTACATAAACCAGAAATTTTTTCATGTACCAAAAACACAATAACCACTTGATAACATGCTACGTTTTATAGGTATAAACCTTAACTGGCAGGTTCTGGAATTCAGAAGACATGCAACCTCAAAAATCCTTGACACAACTGCTTGGTCTAAAGAATTACAGAGACAGTGGCCTACCGCAAAATAAAAGCTATAGATACTATATTAAAAGACCACCCCTCAAAAATGGGAACATCTGTTTCCATAGCACGCACGTTGCTGAATATATTAAAGATTTAGATGCTTTGGGGACTATCTAAAACCATAACTAGGCTGCTTTCAGCTATCCTGAACCCCCCTCCCCATTGTGCACTCCTATTTGGAGAATCCACAAACTTCTTCAATGGGTCCTAAGCTGAAAACCTTGAAGTTTTAACAATACATATTCCCTTGGCAAACAGTTTTTATATTAGTTCTCCCAAAAGACGGAGAATGTGTAAATGCCCTGATTCAGCACACCACACAACAGGTCATTTACCCATGCATGAGGTTTAAGTCGGCCACTGCTGGCAACACAGGCAAACTTCCAATAAACCGGTCATTGGTTGGGAATGTCCATGGGACTGCCAGCTGGGTGTGAATCGCCACAGGAGGTCACAAGTCCTGGAGAGCCATTGTTATAAACATATACAGCCCATATAAAATCAGCAACTTAAAGACAGCAGATCTTTTTTCCTAAATCTGAAATGCTGAGAAGACGTGTTGGTCCGGCCATTTTCCAGACCCAGCAGGGCAATTATGGCCATTCTTAAACTGAGTATATCAGATGCAAGAATACATGAACTTAACATACTTTCATTACACCTAAGTCTAGCACACACTAGTTCTACACTAACCCAGAAGTTTTTTTTTAAACCAACAAAAAACCCTCACAAACCAGAGTCCACTAGTAAAAGTGGTTCTTATCTGCTATCATGATCTAAGCTACCAGACTAGAGGTCACCTTTATATTAGGTTGTAAAAGGTATGTAAACCAAACATAATAACTGTTTAAATTTAAAGAGTACTTCACTTAATGTATCTATATGAAGCAGAAAGTGATTACATGTCCATTAAAGGACAGTTTGTGGGTAAAATGCAAAGAGTATATAAGGAACACTTTTAGCATGTTTAAGTGTTGCAGAGAGAACCACCTCAATCGTTCCATTGGATCATTTTAAGAAATAACTTATTTAATATACATGCAATTATTAAACTTCCTTAAGGTTTATTCACTAAAAAAGGGAGTTAACTCTCAGACTTCACTATACATTATGAAAGGCCATCTCTTACTTATTGGGTAGTTAGAGGAGTGTGCCAACTATCAATGAACACTCATTGATATGCCTATGCATTATACAGGCACAACCAAGCCCTTGCAGAAAAAGCTTAACAAGGTGGCCCTTTAGAAACTTTAAATCTTCAACTGTTATGCAAGCTCCTATGGATAAATTAACAAAAAAAGCCCATTATTTTTTGTTCTCTCTCTGCTCGTTTCATCATCAAACACATTGTTGTATTCATAATGTTTCAGAAAAATAAAGGAAAATTAAGTTTGATATTACTAAAAAGTATATTTACAGGATAATTCCCACCAGCCAAAATTATATTATTATAATATATTATAAATATATTGCAAAACATAATAAAAAAATATACGTTTAAGTTTATATACACACCCCTAGATTTGGAAAAAACAAGCCAGTGTGGTTTTTTTTTAGTATACATTAAAAGGTTTCACAAACAAAATTACTAGAACACATTCAATTTGCAATTTATGAAAAGGTGGAGATATTAATGTCATTTAAATTAGCTCGGAGGCTTCATGGTGTGAAGTTCTGTATTCCATCTGGCAGAACAGGGTAATCTGGACATGCAGGACGAGATTACCAGACGGATCAGTGTAACACAGCTAAACAAACCACCCATTGATCAATGAGGTCTGTGCAAACGTAAGATAAGAATTCAGCAATATAAATAATCGGATGCCAGAGTTTTGCCACCACATTTCCACACTAGGAGGTTTATTTAGCAAAGTAGTAGAAACACAAGTTTTTATTTATGTTTTTATTATTATAGTTGGACTTGTTTCAGTGCTTCCAAGAGTTCCAGTAAAATAATCTGGTCCATTATGGCCGTGACATTTAATTAGCTACATCTCTCTGCAGAAGTTGAAAGCACATGATCAAGCGGGAAGGCACATGACTGACACATACACTTGCAGGGACCCGCTGCAGAATGAGCCTTTTTTAACTCTCTATATTGGCAGGACTGTTCCGATGTCCTTTAATTGCACCATTCTTCAAGGCCCTTCACACACAGAGGCATAGTTTAAGTCGCTTACTGACATAACTGTCAGCAGTTGTGAATTAGTTTGCATGCTTGTCAGGTATGTGGAGCTCCTAACGCTAGAACCACCCTTAGCAAAGCCCTACAATGCTTACACAATCCTTCGCATTTGTGGGGCAGCCCTGTGTGCCCTCTCCTCTGCAAGGAGGCACCCCAAACTATTCTTGCCTTGGGCCCTTTGAATCCTGAGGAAAGCACTGCTGACGTGCCCATTGCTAGGTGGAATAGAAACAGGCCTGACAGCTTTTAAATGGCAATGACGGTGGTGCTTAGTGGTGTATTTCTAAGGTAAATAAAGGCGATATCTCAATGATGACTTTTTGGCAACACACCTGCCAAAAGTCCTGAATTTCCTGAATCATGCTGAGCACTAGAATATGACATCATATTTGGGCACTCAGCAGTGAACACTGCGGCACAGCAGCGACAGAGGCCTTGTGCTCCCACCGCAGGACATCAGAGAATGAATAAATTAATGAGTCAAAGAATTGTGTGAATGACAATGAATGAATGCGAAAGAATTGTGTATGAATGAGAAAATGAATGAATGTGTGAAAGAATTGCTTGAATGATTTTTGAAAATGCATTAAAGAATGTGTAAATGATTTGTGCAAGTGAGTGAGAGAATTAATGATTGCGTGAATTGAGTGAGTGACTCCATTTATTTTTGTTGTACACTGATATCATTTCAGTGCAAATGCTAATGTTAATTAATAAAACCCTTTTCAAGAATAGACCCTCTTTTCAAATAAAACTTCCTCATTATGTTTAATATGCAGTGTTGGCACTTTGAAGTCTTCAACTCTGCCTCATGCAGAAAATTGGGCACTTTGACACAAACATTCACCATCACTGGCCTAAACGCTTGTGAATGAACTCCAAACTCCTCAGTATATGTACTGGGTAGCCTAGAGCTCAATGCTGCAGGGTCCTGGAATCCAGAAAGGAAATGATGAATATGGGATTACTGGGGCAGATTTCATATTGAGTGGGTAATCTTCACAGTTGGACTTTGGCAACCAGCCCATTGACCTGACCCAGGGCAGTGGCTCTAGCATCAACCTTAAGAGGGCTCCTTCTTTGTTCTGCACAGGCTCTATGTTAAATGCGGAGACATGATGTCATAGTCAAGTATCAGCTGACACCATAATAAGAGATATTATGGAGACCGTGCCAGCTAGGCACAGAATTCCATTGTCTAAATAGTAACAAGGGTCCAAGCGCCACACCAGGTGGCACTCTGTAACCGGCAAGATGTTATTGTGCACAGAAATAAAATATGCCGCTATGTTACTTACAGCAGATGGTCATTAAGCTGTAAAGACTAGCAAAACATGTTTGTTATAACTTTATTGCTGTGCAATGTGGAACAGTGTTGCTATCGCAGTAGTCAGGAATATTCAAAGTGGCCAGGTCGTTTTTTGTTTTTTAAATCAAATTTAAATCAAATTTAGATCAAATATAAGATTAGCACAGAACATTTTTGCTCAACAAACCCCAGGTCACCAAGGTGTTAAAAATGTACGGTACTTCTTGGCCCCCAGGAAGCAGGGGGTGCTGATGCTGATGCATGGCATCCAGGCGCCCGTGTTATGCGACCCCGTAGTGTTAGAGAGACAGCAGGCAGCTTGCATGCAGTGCAGACCTCTCCACGAGGTAAGATGGAAAGGGAGGGGGAGCAGTGTATGTATGTACGTGTACTAATCTGTAAGATGATTACATATTTAAGCACCAACATATCCTGCTGCAAAGCATATGACAGAGTTTAAACAGGTCCAGCTACATGTCCCCAATAAAGAATATTAGCATGAATATAGTTTAATAAGAGCCCTTAAAAATAATCAAATCTATGGCATTTAAACTAAAACACAAAAAATTAATAATGGTTAAACATACAAGCTTGAGTCTTTATGTCATAAAATACCCCTTGCCATGAAAGGGTTCACTGCAGTACTGTACAAAGTGGTCGGGCACTGAATGAAAGTTGTGTTTCATGTCCAATGGCCCCAATATCTTTTATACATATTTAAATTGCAGACCAGGGCGTAATATATAAAAATAAAAGCATGACTAGGGAAGAAAAAAAATACAAAAATACAATTATAATAGCGTAACCTATTGTCACTGGTGGATCTGGAATAGGAGTAAAGAGAGCTGCAACAAACTAGTCTTTTAGAAGAACAAGGTAGAGTTTTAGCACATTATTGGACAATAACCTGTTGGCTTTGGGGGTGAAATCGTAAAGTAGGTGGATAGTCTGATTACCTTTTAAGATGGTATGTTGCCATTGGTTGAAAACGCTGGCCAATTATAACCCCAAGGAAAAATATCATTGTTTTTTGTGTCCATGAACAATGGAAATGTTTAGTGCCTTGAGTACCTGGCACATAATGGGTTTATTAATCAGTCCCTTGCAAAATCATCTCAGAGTGTTACACTTTCTACCCGGTGATAGCACCACCCCATGCAGGAGCAGTGGTTAGAGGTAAATAATACACTGTTAGACACAATGATATTTTTTACATTAGCCTCATGTTACTTGCAAGTGATTAAAGGGATAGAATAACGTCTCATTCAGCCTCCCCAGAAAAGAATGCATAGTAAAGCAATATACAAGTATGAGTTCTGATTCTGCAGAAACTGTTCATGCATTTGCCAGGTTGCAACCCTGATAACATAAAAAAAGCAGTGGCGGAACTACCGGGGTCGCGACTGCGACTGGCCCTGGAGTTCTGCCAGTCAGGGGGCCCAAGGGGCACCTCTTGGGCCCCCTGACTGACAGAACTCCAGGACTCCTCTGCTCCCCGCCGCCGCCTGCCTCAACGCTGCCCAGTCGGCAGTTTTGGGAGCGTGAGGCGTCTGTCTCGGGTGCCGGCACTTCACGCTGAGCGCCGGCATATGACGTCATGAGACAGAGTCCTTGCGTCCCCAACACAGGAGTGGACGGTAAGTGACCTACAAATGGGGGTAGGGAGGGAGTGGGTAGATCATGAGAAGTGGGGGGAGTGGGTAGATCGTGAGAAGGGGGAGAGGGTAGATAGTGAGAAGGGGGTAGATGGGTTGGGGGTGGGGGGCCCTTAACAGATTCTCGCACCGGGGCCCTTAGGTTTCTAGTTACGGCCCTGATAAAAAGGGTTCCTTCAGGTATAACATGCATTAAGATGCATATGCTGGCTGGAGTATGATTTTTTTTTTAATCTCTTTGCCTCTAAAGTAAGCCTCCAAACTTTCACCTCCACATACTAACTAGACTTGCAGGTCATGAGTAAGCTTTCTTCTCTTAAAAAGAGCTGGGACTTGAAACTGCTCTGAGATTTTTTTTTTTTTTTTTTGTTCTTGACATATTCCCCCCTTTCTATTGTATACTTGTACAGCAATTTTATTTCTTCGACGTTGCACGTTTAACACATTGCAAGACTAATGTGGCGACTAAATTAAGTGGGGGTTTTTTTCGTTTTTTTTTTTTATAAAATGAGCTAAAAGCAGTAAAAAAATTTACCATGTATGAAGGTCACCTTCACGAACGAGGGACAGCAGTATAATGAAAAAACTGTCATTCGTATGAGTTATAGAGAAAGAAGCGAAACTGCTTTCTAAATTTTTACAGATAGAAATCCCTTGATCCAGAAACTAAGTGGTTGACTTTCACAACAAAAAAAATAATCCTTAGGTCTCCCGCGTTGGATGCCAAAACCATGAAATGAGGCGTCAACCCTGAAGCACAATATTTAAATTATACTACTTGGAAATTACTCAGAAGATTATACAAAAAATCTGGTAAGTGTATTGGAGGAATAATAAAAGGATAGGAGAAAAAAAATAATAAAAAGAATTCTACCAGTGCAGTATAGAAATACTAAACTGAAAAAGTGCCATTTCTGTGTTGGTCTTCGTTAAGGTGACATTGCTTTGAGCTACAAACTTATACAGATCCTCCGTGTGTGTCTTTCTGCTGCGCTGTAAATAGTGTAAGCCCATCACATTATTCCACCAGCGATGCTATATCTTTCAGTCTGAAACAGATGGTGAAAAGAATCAGCAGATTTTTAAACAGGCAACTCATGAATACTAAATGAAACTTGCTGATAAAACAAATATTGGTTACACTCTCAAAATCATTTCACGTCAATACTAATAATAATACTGCTACATAATAACGCCTCAATTAATTTCCCCTACAGGCACAAACAGTACAAATATCCTTTAAGGGCATCATCTCGAGTATAGCATGTCCTCCTCGCTGTTGATGAATATTTCAGGTGTGGATATAACGGTTAGGTATATTTTTAAATCTGCAGAGTAGACCTCGCTAAAAGTCGTTCATAAAAACCATAATATGTTTGGACTTGGAGGGCAACAGTACTTTGAACTAAGATTTTTCTGTATAAGTTTGTAGACATCAAGGGTGATGACAAACCTCAAGGTTCTCATGTTCTACTGTTGGTAAAATGTATTAACGTAGCAATTAAGGGTCTTCAAAATGATAATTAAGTTGTGTTTATCATCCTACTCCTAAGTACCACTAGTTTGACATTGCTTTCGGTATATGTGCAGAGTTTTGACTTTTGCAACCCAAAGTTATATAGTTGGAGGTAGGTGTTCAGCATCATAGGCCTTTGTCAGCACACCCTGATTATTAATAATAATAAATTACTGGCGATCACACTTTTCATACTCTTGTAAGAGATATTTGAAACCTATATTACTTGCTGCTCCACTTAAACCAAAACATTGACCCCTTTAGCATTTAAAGCCAACAAAAATTAGTGGATTTGTCCAATTTCCATTAAATGGTTTTATGACCTAAAACAGAGTTTTAAGAAGCTTTTGGTTCCTATGGTAACAAACCAACAGTGCCTGCTTGTGTCACATGATTTGGCATTCCCTGGGGGGAGAAAAGTAAAAAACAATTTGCATGAATAAGGAATTATATTTTTTTTTAGAAGAGTGATCATGCAATAGTACTAGGAGTAATGTTTTAAAATTGAAGAATTGGAAATGGAACATTGCGTTTGTATCCATCACCTAAAGGCACAACACAAGCTTTAATCCTAGTCCGTCCCTAAGGCACAAAGGATTAAGCCTAGTTTCTATTTGCGGTGTTACTTTGTCCTGTCACCTAGCAATGTCAATAAATTATGCAGGGTTCAGTACGGGCATTGGCCTAATGAAGCATGGAACGGGAAAACTGCAAATAATATTTATATAGCTGGAAAATAAAACCCAGCGCTAAGATGGGACCAACGGGCTAGCTACACATAACTTAAACCAATGTGTGGTCTAGTGTGCCATCAGGCCATGCCGCGTGGCTGTTAATATCTAACTCTGCCTATGATTAAATGCAAAAACAAAATGCACATTATAACTATCTTTCAGTTATATTTAAATAAGCACAAAACCTATTCTTAAATAAAGATTTGTAAATCTTTAAGTCAACATCTTTACTCTAAAGTATATGCTATACAAATATTGGATGTATTTGTGGTTGCTTTAAATATAATGTGCTTTGAAAAAGGTAAAACCCTCTGTTTATTTTAGATAAAGTAGACCACTTTGCACACCTTTTACAGGTTGGTTATCCTGTGCCGTTGCCAGAAGACCTCTGGTTTGACACTCGTGTAAATTATTTGAACGCCGACTCCACTTTATGGAGACAAGCTGAAGCAGATTAAGTTAATAGCCCAAAATTACAGTTACAAACAGTTTTAGCCTAAGGAGTTATAGTAGGCGTTGGGAATTAGAAACACTACCTTTTTCCACTAGCTTAACAAGCCGTTTAGATAATCTTCTCAGACTATACTACAAGCATTGTTAAAAGTTCTTTCAGATGCACACCAGAAAAAATAAAAAATAAAACGTATATTACATATGTAGATAGAGTAGATGTAGCAACATCAACTCGAAAATGCAGGTCAATTGTAATGAAGTCTTTTTTTTATTATTACTACTCCTTTTTTTGGCAAGATCATAATTTTTTTATATCTCAGAAATGTTTTTTTCCCTGCCTAGGGATAAAATTAGTTAACTGAGGAGGCCTTAATGATGGCAAACAAACAATACATTGCTGTCTCATGCTGACAATGCAAAAAACGGTAAGTCTTACATCTTGGCATTAAGATGCCATATTGTATCGAAGGAAGAAATCAACGGAAAAGAATTCCTGAGAAGGTAGACATTAGCACGACTTTGAGAGGAGTGAGATTTGGTGAGGCACGCTATCATGTCAAACTGTTGTTATTTCTGCTGCTGTTACAGGGATAGAAAAACTCACAGATCACTCAGTCCAACAGAATGCTGACACATGACATCACTTATTTCCTCACACCCGGTGGTTTCTTTATTTAGGTATGTTTACCATTAACATAAATTGCGATCGAAACTGTTATTCATTGAGTTTGACAAGTCTCAAACTGCATTTCCTTTTCAACCCACAGCTTCATGAAAAAAAAAAAATATATATATATATATATATATATAGACACACACACACGCTATATGATCAAAAGCATTGGGACAACCGACCGTAACACTAAAAGTATATTAATATGTAGTTGGTCCCCCTTTTTTGCAGTGATAACAGCTTCCATTCTTCTGGGAAGGCTTTCCACAAGATTTTGCATATTTCTGTAGGAAAGTTTGCCCATCCATCCAGTAGAGCATTTATGAGGTCAGGCACTGGTGTCGGACAAGAACTCCATACTTGAAATATGTAATATAGGTCATTAGGGTACAGAAAAAAAAAACTAGGGTTACATTAGCTTTAAGATTAGGCTATCCAAACTTTTTCTTGAAACTTACTTTCTACAAATGAATGTTCCTAAGGTTCCTACAACTGCAAAATTCAAGAAAACCCTTTACAATTGTGACCTTCAATGAATGAAAAGATAAGGGCTCATATTTAAACAAAGGGGAAAAAAAAACGTATGATTTACAATAATTTACCAGGTCATTCGGTAAGACCATTCAATTAAGGTTTCTTGATAAAGAGTGAATAGGTACTACTTTGAAAATAAAAGTTCCAGTTTCTGAACTACTTTAACAAATGTTAATCATTAAATGGACACTCCATACAATCCCCCTCGCAGACATATGGGGGAGGAATCAGTAGAGCCCCTCCATATGCATTTGCCTCTTTCCCCACCAAGGATATGCGTTTGGCCGGACGCAACACCTGCTGCCTAAGCCCATATGGTAAACCCACCGCCAGGTAGCTTCAGGGGAAAAAGTCACATTGATTTTATGCACTATCCAATAGTTTAAGAGGGGAATAAGAGGGGAAGCTTTAATTTTGTTGCCCAATTTTGACCAGCAATGAAAAGGTTTTACAAGATTTTTAGGATGGACATACAGGACCATAGGGCAAATACATTTAAGGACATATCTTATTTTTTTTTTTTTTTATTAATACTATAACCACTTAACCTGATAACAGCAGCAGGGCTGGCCAGGAGGTCACCTAAGGTAATATAACAGTTCAATTACTCCAAACTTAATCACTAGTAGTGTCTATGGAATCGTTACTACATACATTCAGTGCAAGGTAACACAATCATCACTGCAAACTATGTATACCCCTTGAATTTATTTATTGTATTAAGTGCTGCGTAAACTGTTGGCGCTATATAAATAAAAGATAATAATAATAATGTATATCAAATAGACTGCAAGCTAATGTGGTTTGGATCTGCTTTTCTCGAGTCAAGTCAAGAAAGGGTAAGAGCCTTAAATGTGTATATTACATACCAAAAAGTATTGTTCTCATACCACGTATGATCCATGAGAACACATAAGTAATGATGAAATAGTGAAGGGCCTACACACCCTTTCTAAAATGCTATGTAGGGCTGGGTTTTGCAAAAACAGATATACTTGCTATTCTACTAAATTCCATTTAAAAGAAACTTGAAAGACAAGGTCACCGTTAAAACATGTGTATTACCGTTTACAATTTCCATGAGAATTTTTTTTTTTAATATCGTATCCTCCCTAATTTTTTTCTAAAGCATTGTACACACGGCGCTTTGTGGTTGCACTATTCCCCTCTGGCTGGCATCAGCAGTCTAGCCCATGTAACAGTCTAATTATCCCTGAACCCAGCCATTGTAGCAGCAAGCCAGGTCACAATGGCGACTAGAAATGACTTCCTGGTGCCTGGTAGGTATGCCTCGGTATTGGTGAATCAGGCTTGGTTGGGGGCCCCAGCCTGGCTATAGCGGGGACGCCAAGTTTTGTGCCGCGGGCGCATGGCACACATACTCCAATGTTACGTTTGTATCCATCATTTTATGTCATAATAATCGCCTCATTTCCTGAACTGGGTTCCACAAGTGACCTCGCTCAAAATTATAATCCGTTTACAAACAGGTAAAAAAGCTACATCGCGGTATTAAAGTTATTAGGCAGTGATAAAAAAAAAACAAACAAAAAACTTTGAGGGACACATTATAATTTTTATAGCCTCTTTAAAGTAAATCTTCCTTTCTATTTACATTTGTCTGTTTAACGTCATGACACATGTAGGTTATTTTTAAATGCTATCTGCTGTCACTCAACTGAAACCGAATGTGGAGCAGATCGTCACGTTATGAATACATTAATTGAAAAAGTGTTATACAACTCTGGTTGCACGTATCTTCATGCCAAGTCAGGCAGATTACAGGTTGAAACAGGGATGGTCAGATCAGTGGGTGGAGGACGACAAAGGTTACAAAGAGGGCTATAGAAAACCTTACGGGCACATCTCTTCGTTGGCACACAAATCAGCCAAGTAGCATTCTATTCATCTCAAACATATGTGTCCCCTTCCCAGCCTTGGACCAAAAGAAAGAGTTGTAAGCGTATAAAATCAGCCAAATACATAGTGGGGCGCTATTTGGTTTAAAATATAATAAGGTTGCCGGCATTTTGTTTTACCTTCAGTGCTCATTTGACATTACATATCCACATGACACATTAACTTACAGGACCCCGCTCCTCTCCTCAAGGCTTGCGAACACTGGATTTTCAAGATGACGCACGGCATATTGCTAAGTGATGCAGCGTTAATTGTTTGATCTTCCAAACATCTGCTCTAACCTTTTTACTCTAACAATCTCTAGATTCCTACACTACGGTTTAATTTATACATAAAATGACCTACAATCCATTCCTTTAGGTTTAGCGTGATTAACACTGGGGTTTATTTAGGGTTGGGTACACAGTTTAAAAAGCAGCTTTATCTGCAAAACATGATGGTCCCATCATCAACAAGGGCATTCCATTCGGTAATTATATATATATCATATATATAATAACCTGCACCCGATTGTTTTTACAAAACCAGCTACTGAATTGCATCCACTTGCCTTTACAAAGTGCGTTGATATTTGGCATTGGGCCACTTCAGTGAACATTTGGTTCACAAGAGAGCTTTCCGAATTTGGTTAGAAAATAGCCCCATACAAAAGGGCCTAAAAAAGGTTTTTCCATATTTTGGACTGTTTTTTATGGAATTATTATGAATACAAAGTTGGTTATTTTACAATATCAAGTTTATTGCAGTGATGTTGGGGGTCCAAGAATAAATAAAGGTGGCCAAAAGCCTAGTTATTTTTCTAGATCTAGGAAGGTTAACGTTTTAGTGATGTCTAAAGATGCCTCTTTGTATTAAATGGTGCTTATTTAAATTAATTTTAATTAAACCTGTAAGAATTAACTGTACCTTCATTTTTGTCACATTGCAATTAAGAGTTCCTAGCAACATTTCTGAATCAGAGGACACTGTAAATGATTAATGAATTGTTTTGTGGGATAGTTTGGACATCTAACAGTACCAAGAATGGTGTTTCTAAATGCTACCATTTAGAAGGGGTAACAGCTTCCTCAGCATGGTGACATTTTCTGCTAGATTTGCCGATTTTCTGGCAATTTTAATTTCTTCAAACCCATACATTCTCAGCGACATAGGCTTACATCACTTCCCATGCCAACCCAATGAACTTCTGTAATAATTAATTTTAAAGACCAGTAGCATTCAATTAAAAGTTTCTTGCAAAAAAAAAAGACTTGAGACAATGTACTTGTCTATTATAAATCAGTCCTGGCAACTTTTATACACTGTGACATTTTTTTACATCATCAAAAAAAAAATGTAAAAAGTATGCAAAACTGCCCATTCTCAGCAACTATGTAGCTAAGAACAAATGTGAATCTTGTCACTTTGATTTACATCAATTATTTAAAATCAGCCTGTCTTCCGGTAGAATTAAATCAGAAATAATTTAAAATCTAGTCTTCCTGCTGTGTATGAACATAAGCCAGGGGAACTATTTGGCTCAACAGTAAACAGATCTGTAATTATCATAGGAAGATCAGCTGGCACAGAGGGTATTAATACCGCATGCTAATAACTATTCTTGAGTCACACCGAGACAATGTCTCATGTAAATGACATTTGAAACTGTTACTCTGAAAGTTATTACAGGGAAAACATGAGGTGTAATCGCATGTCAAGCACATGAAATACCAGAGAGGTCATTGCGTTAGATCACTTTGAGTGTTGGGTGTCCTGAAGAAAGAATAGCAAAGGCACAGACATATCATGTCTTATAAAAATGTTAATTTCACATATTTTTTTTTTACACATTACGCTGCGTGTCTATTAACTATACCTAGGAACTGAAAAACACATGCAAAGCATGTACACATAAGTACCTATTCATAAGCCGATAGGATGAGGGGTCTCCTTCTTACTCTATTCATGGAAGCTGTGCGTGAGAGCGAAGCCAGGATGGGAGAGGGTGATGGCCACACAAAGTGGTCTAGCTTGCCCTAAATTGGATTGTAAAGGAGTATGATGCGTGTAATGCCTCTTCGAACAGGGAGAAGATACAAAAAAGCATA
Organism: Spea multiplicata; assembly: GCA_009364415.1. NCBI lineage: Eukaryota > Metazoa > Chordata > Amphibia > Anura > Pelobatidae > Spea > Spea multiplicata. Next base: position 14,448,976 of record VKOC01000005.1, read on the forward strand.
AGCCATAGGCATCACAAATAGGTATACTGTAAATACAGAACACTTTTATGGAGATATTGGGCAGAGATCTCTGACATGGCACATAATGAAACATTAACCAATCATAATTAACTTCTTATTAGTAGGGTAATAAAATGATATTTTCTTCAATGGAGGGATTTACTTTTGAATAATAACAAAAGCAGACATTCCTTATGTAACATGATTATTGTGTGACTTGGGGCTTGTGATTAGATACATAGACTCAAACTAATACTACACTATTCTTACTACAGTAGTAGGGCCACTAACATACAATTTTATCATCCCAATAATGGGTTACCGAGTTCTATTATTTTAAGCAAAGCCTCAATAAGTCAAATCAATTTACTACTTCTGTTTCTCCACCCGGTCACTGTTATTTGGCATTACATGGATCCATCTGCTACACAATAGCATGATCAAGCAGTACTCTGGTAACAGACATCTCATGCTTCTGTACAGTGCAGTGGAAAAAGTATTTGTACCCTTCCCGATTTCTTCTATTTTTGCATATTAGTCACAATTAAAACGTTTCAACTCATTAAACTTTTAATTCGATTCAATTTCACACCAAGGCATGGTTACTGCTAGCCCTTTTGAATTCAAACATCAATTAAATAGAACCTGTTTTACAAAATGAAGTAGGCTTACAGCTCTCAAAAAGCAGCACATGATGTCATGACCTAAGAAATTCAAGGACAGGTGAGAAACAAAATCATTCACACTCAAGAATCTGGAATGGAAAGCCATTATCTAGAAAACTTGTTGTGTACCTTCTCAGGAGAGGCCGGCCTACCGACATTCCTCCAAGAGTACATCAACAACTCATGGAGGAGGTCACAAAAGACCCCAGACTAGCATGTAAAGGATTGCAGGCTTCATTTGCCTCCATTAAGGTCAGTGCTCATGATTTCACAATAAGAAAGATACTGTGCAAAGCCCTCCTTCCTGGGGTCAATTTCTTCTTTCTCTGGTCACTAAAGGCTTGTGGGACCAATATGGCCCCCTTGGCAAAGCTAATCCATCATAAGTGGGAGTAGTCAACCATGGAAAGTTCCTAGGTATAGGGATTCCAGGATAACCAAGTAAGTAGTGTTTGGCCTGCATTAATTTTGTGTCTTCTGGTTATATATGTATGCAATTCTAAAGATGAGGGCATTAGATTTAATGGAGTAGAAAACAAATGTAGAAGCCGAGCATCTCACATTTTAACTAACCAAGTAGCCTAGAGATGTATAAGAAATAACTGCAGAAAAAATGTAGCAGTTTCACACCACAGAAATGAGTCACATTTACATATATAAAAAGACAAAGTTCACGCACACCTTAGCAACACAACTGTATCTAGTAATGTATTCTCCCGGTGAATGTTGATGACATCCTAATGTTCAGAAACTAGTAACAGATCAAGTCAATCAAGACAGATATTTATATGGCTTTTACATAAAAAGGGTCACAAAACTACTATCATTTCCTATTCACTCAGAAATTAAAAATAAATAAGAGCAATAAATGATATTACAATTGATTGGCTGCTTGAAGCAGCCAATCAATGACAGGAAAGTGCTGCCCTTAAAGCACTTTCCACTTTCCGAAAACCGAACTACTGGAACCCTTTTGGTAATTCATAAACACATCTCCATAGGAAGACTTAGCTGCAGGTTAGTACGATGACTTATCAACTTTAACAGTAAGCAAAGACTCCTCAAAAAGCATTTAAAATGGAAGAACATAACATGTATGTAATAGAGACAAGAGATGCGCGGTAATATGATAGCAGCATGTTACACAGCAAATACACTTACAAGGTCACTGAACTACTACAAGCCGTTCACAGCCGTCACAAACATTAAAGAAGGGATAACAATGTAATTTTAGCACCTGAACTAAAATGTTTAAGCTTCTACCTGTTCTAGGCCGTTTTCTCCATCAATTTCGAGTGATCTAAAATTCTTTAACCAAACAAACAATATAGGCTAACCTGGCACATCTAAGTTCTGCTTAAAGCAGCCGCCATGTCTAACTAGATTTTCCAGGAAGCATGAAGGTTTGCTTGAATGTTCTTGCCGCCATCAAAAAGTGTGCAGTGTTTCACGGAAAAAATGCCTTTATGTCAGCAACCCAAGTGTTCCAACATGCACATCGAGGCATTAGCATAAGCTTTTGGTACCGTCACGTGTATAAACACATCACAGCCAAATGAATTAAGCCTTTCCCTGGGCAAATAAAGTCTCTGATGAGTCTATGCCTAATATAATTACATGGGGAAGCTAATTTTCTCTAAATACTAAGTTTATTAAAAGGTAGGATTCAGTCACATAATTGATTCTAGACACATTCTAAATAGACCATAAATTACTATAATGGAAAAAAAAAAGCACGCTAAACGATGTCATGGTTTACTGGTGTTTAGGAAAAAAACAACTAGAGTCGAAAAAAGCTACTATCTCATATTAAAATAATCTTCAATATGTAATCCATGACGCTTTGTGTTATGAAAGACTGTATGCTTGTTGAGGCAAGGCTCTCCTATTATAGTTTAATGTCTTCTCCGCTTACCTCATCGCCCATGTTGATAAACTCTAAATAAATGCATTTGTAATTAGTTAATATAAAATCTTACCACCTTCCTCTTTAGGTCAGTTCAAGAGTGGCTGAATATTACTCACACACATTGTATGTATATATATATATGTATATATATATATATATATATTATATATATATATATATATATATTATATATATATACACACACACACACACACACACACATATATATATACATACACATACATACACACGACAAACGTTTTCCACAATGATGAGTAAGTGTACTATGCTGCAGATTTGAGTTTTCATTTATACATGGATCCCAAGGTATGACCTCAAGTCTCAGGAGCTGTTTTGATTTTTACTTAACTCAAGCTTTGTAATTAAAGAGATCCAAAAACAGATAACTCACTTTATTAGTACTTTGGCCCTCGTTAGCATCTGTATGGACACATGTAATTACTTAACTCAAGCAGCAGGTGACTTTAGTATGGCTCTCACACATCTTAAAACAGGCTGCATCCCAGGCACCAGGTCACAATGGCAACAAGAAATCACATCCTGGCACCACCGACACCCTCACCTTTCCCCAGGCTAGGGATACCGTGTTCACTCGGTCCTAGCACACCGAGTATGAGACGGGGATATGAAGTCATTTCCCTGCACTCAGACGCAAGCAGCATGTAAGAACTGCAAGGAACAGGAAGCAGAAGACCTGTCCTGAGCCAACAAAGGTAAACATCTTACAGAGTATGTCAGGGCTTGACAATTTTTTTTTTAATCTAGGAGCCAGCTAAAAAAGTTTTTTGCCCCTGCACCCACACTTTGCCCAGCACTCACCGTTTCACAGTTTACCCTAGCCCTCACTTTGCCCACACTAAAAAGCACCACTGCATGCTTTTAATTACCATTATTTTATCCCATTAATTAACTCTGTCTCCAGTTTCCAATAAGCATCTTTGTCACTAACTAGCTTCCCATAGTCCAATGTTTAGTGACAAAGATGCCTATGGGAAACTGGGGACAGAATTTGCCTTTGCCCCCAGTCTCCCATAGGCATCGTTGTCCCATCCTCCCACTACAAAGCATACCCCCAGTTACTTCAACTTACCTGACCAAAGACCCCGATGGATTCCCGCTGTCAAACATCTGTGCGATGCAGACAACCCCGCTGCTGCTGCTGCCGGCGGCTCCACCCTCCTCACTGAACGGGGCTGGCACCACCCACAAAGGTCATTGAGCAGTGCTGGTGCCGCCCACACAAGTTATTGAGCGGCGCCGGCCAGCTGACTCACTTCTATTTCGAAGCCGTCCCCATTGATCCGAAATAGAATTGAGTCAGCTGGCCAGTGCGACTCAGTGACCTTCAAGGGCGGTGACAGCCCCGTTCAGTGAGGAGGGTGGGTGGAGCTGGTGCTGCCGGAAAGGAGGATCCAAGTGCCCTGCAGCGCCGCGGGGGATCTGGATCCTAAACCCAATTATAGGTTTGGCTCACAAACACCTAGGGGCCAGGACAGAATTATCAGTCGCCATTGCGACCTGGCGCCTGGGATTTGTCGAGCCCTGGAGTATGTGTATATGGGAAACCATGTGCGTGTAAGTATTTATTATTTTATATAGTGCTACCATATTAAACAGTGCTGTAAAATGGGTAAGCAGGACATAAGTAGTGTATAACATAACAAATTGACTTGAAAGAAGAGGTAAGGAGGGCCCTTAAACAAGCTTACAAAATGGAAAGTATACAAAATGGAATTAGTACGTATGTTAATTAATATCACAGCCAGCTCCTACATTTTTGTCTGCCTCCTAAATCCCAACCAAATGTGTCGACCCCTGGGTTATCTAACCATTTTGAACAGCTATCATTTTGTCAAATGACAAATGACATTTTGTTTGTCAAGCGTTCTATGGTGTTAAAAAGAACACAGCATTTTCTTAAACTGATAACACAATAGCTGCGTGTTTTGATAAGATAGGACATTGTAGGAAGGCATAGAAATGTGCAAGTTTAAAACTGACTTTGGCACTTGTATCATCTATGCAATACATACTTAATGTGGACCTATCAGCAAAAACAAATTAAACATAAGTTAGTAGAACATACAATGGACGTTCCATCTAGCACATGGGCAAATATCTGGTGTCTGCTGGCCATTGGCACCCCATAATTGGGTGCTGAAGTGAGTGTATGACAGCTGGATATGCTGTTCCCCATGATTGCTAGTCTGGCCCTACCTATAGGTTATTTTAACAGTGTTAAAACATCAGAGATGTGAAACTCAAACTTAAGGCATTTTTGCCATCAATTTATAGAAAGTAAAAATCGCAAAACAAAATATCTAAGTACCAGGAATATACCGCCAAAGGGTTGTACCCAATCTGCATCCTATAAAGTCGATGGGACATAAACATGTTTTCCAATTCCACCGTGGGACAAGGTAACATTTAAGCCCTCTCTCTTCAAGGGACCTGCTAGGTCACACGAGGTATTTGCTGTGGTAACCTAGTTTCAATAATAGAGCTGTGAGATCATCAATGGGTCAACGTTTTAATACATAAAATTTGAAAATATACACACATTATATGTGTGTATATATACACACACATTTGGGTTTCGTAATGTCACGTGACCTGGCCGTAGCTTGACTGTGAGCAAGCAGAGAGCAAACTCCAGGTAAGCGTGTGTGGCTGGCTCAACTCCTTGGTATTGCTTGCTCCAAGACAAAAGTGCCAGCCTCCCCTTCATTTTAAACCAGACAAGAAATAAAATTATGAATATGGTCCCAGACCAGTCAGATAGATCATAGGTGCAAATTCAGCAACCACAGCTTCCTGTTTGCTATACAACAGACCAACAGAAAACATCCACCCGTGCTTATATTTATTGTTCTATATAGCACCATCATATTCCGATACATTTTATTTATTCAAAACCAGATTGCTTATTTAAGAGCTCAGGTTAAAATGTATCACCGTTCTCAAATCCTACAGTTCTATACACAAAGATAATGTGTGCAATTGTGTTTAGAGAACATAAACACCTAATACACCTAATGTGGTGTTACCAAGGAGAGAGGTCTCCTAACTTCTGGCTGTCAGATCTGAATGATTATTCTTCTCCTTATCTCGTCTCTCTGCTCTATTTAGTTGCTGATTGATGTGGATTGGTTTAGGCGTTTTTTTTGTAAGAGTGGATGAGGAGAGGGCAGAGAACTTCAGGGTAGGAAACTCATTAGATTATGCTGGCCTTGCCATGGGCTACTGTCTATCTCGGTTCCCATGAGATTAACATTTGAACCAAATATCTCCAAAACAATTATACAGGGTATGACTAAGCTACATGCTTTAAGTAATTTTAACGAATACATATAGTATGGCCAAAAAGCTGTGACATCAACAGGCGGCAGAACGCACACTTATTAGGTAACAGCGTCAGAGTCCGGGGTGGAGGGGTGCAGCAATTCCCCTGCTGCAAAAGCACAGGGGTGATCAGAATACCTCCTTTGGCAATCCCCTGCTGGTCAATGGGTACAGGGGATATCACTGATAAACAGCATTAAAAAGTCATTGTGGGCCTTTAAGACATGGTGCGCCGGATACAACCTTATATTCCAGAGCCCCGCAGTGAAGATGATGCCCGAGGAGGATGGGACTGGGGGCACTGCCCTGGATCAGTCCTAGGGCAGCTACAAAATTACACTACTTGCTGTCCACATTGTTAAGCGATGCGCCATTGATTACCTCCTGTTTACCCATTGTACAAATGGCACTATATAATAATAATAAAACAATTCTATTCTACTAAGCAACTGCTAGATCTATACAATGAACAAAGTCGACACTGCAAGTACATACATGTCGCTAAAAATAGGGGGCTTAAGTTACTTGTGTAAGACAACAGATGGAAAAATGAAGTGCCTTCTAACAAAGAAATCACATGATTTCATGATATGCATCAAACCAACCATGATCTCCAACTCCAATCCTTAGCTCTACCAGCTGTCCGAAACACAGAGGTCATGTTTCAAACCAATTTGAAGTCAGCCTTCATCTTCTTTTAACTAATTAACCCTCACGTTACTTCTCTAGGCCTATCCAGGGAATAGACAAGAAAAGTCCAAAACTGTACGACCCGTCATCTGGTTTATTCGTACATAAATGATCACATCAACACGGACAGGATGAAGTTTATCATATTAAGATGGATTTCTAGGTGAAATGTGCATTATCGACAGGAAACATCAGCGTAAAGCGACACTAAGTCTGAAGGGGTACTTTACCACCTGGTTAATAATTTATCTGAAGCATGTAATGATATAATAGAATGACCAAGAACCACAAAACAAAATAAAAGCCATCTCCTTGTGGTGAGATGGCTGGTGGACCAGCTTCTTCTTTGCTATTGATCCTTCAGTGGCTCGTATGTTCTTGAATCAATGGTCAAGCATCATCTTCTCCGGCACTGGTTTATTTAGCATAGCCTCAGATATTAAGATTTTAATAGCTAAATAAATTTAGGGGGGGGGGGGAGAAGCTAATTTCAACAATTAGAAACAGAGTAGGCTGGTAAACCGCACTCAACTGTAGGTGACCATGTGTCAACAACTATTTTTACTAAGCTGGCCGATATTTTTTCCATTGGGAGTTAAAGACCCATGGATTGTATGATTCAATACAACGCAGGAACATAAAGTCTTAGTATGTTAAGTGAACACGAGAAGGGAGGGAGAGATGGGCGACTTCAACTGTAAGCCTTCATTGTTTCGAAAGAGAACCACACAAATTTTCAGATTTTAGAACTAAAATGTACTAGAACAGCACCCCTTAACATGAAAAAAATCATTTCTTTTGCAAATAAGGATATGGCTGCTAAAAAGCAATTAACCATGCACAAGAAAAAATAAACATGGATTTTAATAGGGTTCTGTAAAATGTCATTGTCGCATATAAAATGTACCTGCTGATATCGCAGCCTGCCTGATCCATGCAGAATATTACGAACAGGAGGCAACACAAAATCCCCACATGCGTATGAACATGTATGTAACAGACGTGACACTAGAGGAGTTTAACACTTCTTAAACCAGATCTAATGCTAAAGAGGCTTCTAGACAACCAGACACAATAGTCCTGCCCAGACAGTACAATGTAACACTAATGGCATTAAATGAAGGTGATATGCAAGGGAGACAAGGAAAATACTTAACTTTTACATCATGGAAACATACTAACATGTATCAATGTACCATAACTATACATATATGTGTACATATATAATGTTTGCATACATATATTTGTGTAAATAACATATACACCTGCATTTCTACAGAAATACAAAGATATCTGGCCTTATGATCACAAATGTGTTTAGAAACACTGCCATTGTATGATATCATACAAGATACACAAATAACTATCTGGCTTACATCATCAATGCAAAGAGTTAAATATCCAGAAACACCCCCCCCCCATGTATTCAAAATTAGCTCTCTATAGAACACTTGCAGCCTTTAAATATCATATACATGCATACATCCCTACATGCATACATCCCTACATGCATACATACATGCACACTCTAAAGAGACACGGAAGGGCAATACCCGGCGGCAGACTATTAACCACTTCCTCCCCGCGTACTTTAGTACATCGCTACCTCGCAGCCGTAGAGCTCGCTGAGCTGCTCCACGATCCACTCCTCCAGCACCAGGCGCTTCCTCAGCTCTTTCCTGTCGTATTTCACAGTCACTTTGCCCTGCTGCTGCCTCCTCTGCTGCTGCTGCTTGGAGGTGGCCACCGCCACCACTTGCGGCGTCTCCTCCCGGGATCCCGGGGCTGCCAGCGGGGTTTGGAAGAACACCCGACCCCCGGCTCCAGGGCCGGGCTCTGTGCCACTCACTGCCGACATCTCCCCCGGTTTACTGCCCGGTGCCCGCGGCGCACAGGGCTGAGTGATGGAGAGTCTGCTCCAGAAAGCCCGGCTCTTCAGCGCTCCTCCAAAAAGAAACCCTCGGCGGCAAGCGGTCTTCTACCTGCCGATCCCAGCACCTCACCCTCCTGCTCCGGAGATCCTCTATTTCCGTATCACCATACTTCAGCTACTGCACTGGCTTAAATCCGCCTAGCCCGTGCCCTCTGGATTCCCTTCTGCCCTCTATATATCTTTCTTCTCTCCTCTCCTGTCTCCTCTCCTTCACTCTGCTTTTTCCACCTAGCACCTGCACTCCCCCTCCTCCTTCAGCAATAGGCTCCTCCACACTGCTTGGCTTCAGCATTAAAAGGGAGGTGCTTGGTCCCAAAATCCTGAAGGGGGGAGGGTGGGGGGTTGGCAACCCTCACTTAAAGCCATATCTCAAGACAAGTGATTATATAATGTAATAACTATAGATATAATGTATACAGAACTGTATAGAGAATTCCAATCAAGTTTGTTAAGAACTGTTTCCAGATCACTTTAATCATTTATGAATCCTATAGTTTGGGAAGGAAATGGATCTGGCACAATAATTTATTTTTTTATATCTAAACTAATGTTTAGTTGGTTATAGTAGGCCTCGAGGGACACGCAAATGCCAGGATCCACAAATACCCCTACTAAAGGAAAGGGAATTCAACGCAACAGATAGAAGCCTATCGAATCATTTATATTAAATGATGTATATTAATAGTTAGTCTCGCTAGCAACAGTCAAAAACCAGTTTGTTTAATAATAAATAAAATATGTGTAATCGCCTTACCTCGGGCCTAACTGCCGGCCCTCCGCAGGTGCATGAAAGAAGCAAAGGAAAATGTCCAATGGGCTTGTTGGTTGTAGAGAAAGCAGATTAATGTAAAAGCTAATTGATAATCATGTGCCAATAGAATCCAGGGGTGGATCAAGGTCAGTTAGGGCCCTGGGGCAACACTGTTACAAGGGGGGGGGGCGCAAAAATATGTATGCAATTGCTTTCTATATTTTTTGGTACTTTTGTTTTCACCCTTGGACAGTCACAGCATAATTGAACATATTTGAACCTCGGCTCCAGACAGTAATATGTACAGGAATCATATTAAAAGGGGCAGGAAGGGAGCCATAGGGCAAGCTGGGGGGTGCATCACGGAGGCCAGGTTTTTGTTCCCACAAAACTGCACGGCAGGCGTAACCAAGTATCCTTTAGATAAGGCAGAATAAAATTCTTTACATATTTCATGAAAGTGGCTTCTGTACTTCTTGCTATACATAGACACACAAAGGCAAAAATGTACGCACGCACGCACGCACACACATGCTTGACCGCTTAATGTCCTGTAGACGTATCGGTAAGTCCATAAAAACAATGTCAGGATGTATCTGTACGACATTACTCTTTTGTAGCAGCAGGGAGATGTCTTACTGCAGCCTGGTCTCTCGCTTGTCAGCAGAAACTAGCATTTCTGGCTTACTGCTGACAGATTGGTTGTAACAATGCAATTGCCTGCACACCACAACAATATGAATGCCTTATTATATGATCGCACATTCTCTTCTGGTAGATGTCAATGTTGACACCAGTCGGAAAGGCTTGGGAAGATAATAGAGACCCAGCAGAATTTCTCTTGACCTTGTTGGGATCTCTGATTGACCCCTGCTGATCACACATATTGCAATCAGCAATGCAAGGCCATGGAGTCATGCTTACTGATCACAGTGTGCTTAGTGTAAGGAGATCAGGGAAGGAGGAGGAGAAAAAAAATAAGAAAAATACAGTTTTGTGGGCCTTAGGTGTTTCAGGCCCCCGTGCGGGCCACCCCTGAGGTGCCCCCTTCCCCATCATCACCCCAGAGTCCCTTTATTTCCTCCTTCACTGTACCACACCTTACTTTCCCTCCCTCATGTCGTTCACATAAAGATCGAAACACATAGAAACACAGCATTGCAGGAATAGATCAACTGAATAAGACATACAATTCTTGTTTTTTGCAGACATTAATAAATAACACGTGAAACATGGCATTGCAGGTACAGAGCAAATAAATAACACACAAACCAGCTTTGCAAGTATAGATCAAGCAAACTCAGCATTGAAGATGAAAAATCATATAAATAATGTATGGAAACCCTAAATTTGGAAGTATTTCTAATTTGGGAACGAAATTTGTTGCCCGGTGCCCATATTTACTCTCTCACGAAGCAGGGGAGAGGACGTCACTGAAAGCAATGCAATCTTGGCAGAAGTACACCTTAGGGCAAAATGACAGAAGCGCCACCAATTTGCACTAACACGAACTTCCGCTAAATGATGGCGCTTTCAGTGCCATTCTCTCCCCTGATTGGAGGATCGGGGCAGAGGATGTAACTGGAAACACCGCCTTTTTGGCTGAAGTGCGTGCCAGGTTATGTCCGTGGAGATGCGGGAGACAAGGGCCCACAAACTTCTAACAGGTCTGGCCTAGATTTGGGGGACTATGTATGAATCACCAAATTTGCTCAAATTTTGCAATTTGTACGAATCCGAATGCACTAGTCTAATATAGAGATATAGAGATAATCTGATGTGTGAGTTCCACAGAAGGTGGACACTTAGTTTCCATTATAAGTTTTAACAGATCCCTAAGGTTCTCATTGAATGACCCTGAAAAGTATTCTGAAAGGCAATGTTCATTTTTAGACAGACCCATACCATCTTCCAATTTACAGAATCGAGACAGGTGGGGCTACTAAACAGGAAATGTGATACGTAGCTAAAATTAAGTTAAATCAACGTTTCATCTTAGCACTTTCATCTCTACGGCTATATTTAGTCTGCTTACTTAAAATGTATATATTTATTTGACCATGAATAGTCCTCTCCAAGTGACCTCAGGAGTAGAATCATATATGGACCAATAACCAATAATATGTACAGTGTATTCCAAGGGATTGTCTTACCTACTGATATAGGTATATCTGTGTATATGTATTCACGTATATGCTATGTATGCAAACGAAAAACAAAGTATTGGCAATATATTCAAAGAAGCTAACATATTGTTACCTCGCCGGCGGATCCGCGGTGTCCTCATGCGGGGGAGCCGAGACGCAGCTCGCGCAGGCAGCTCCCAGCTCGTCCCGCTCGCGGGAAACGCGGCGAGGTCTGTTCCCCCGTGTGGATCGAGTGACCTAGACGGGACGCGCGCCGAGCATGCGCGAACGGCTATCTCATGAATATTCATTAGGAGTTAAAGGGACCTTTTATCTTTTTTCCTCCTCCCCCTTAATTAGGTGGGTAGGAGGATCTAGGGATGGAGGGATATTTAAACCCTCAGTTTAGAGCTATCCCTTGCCTGTGATAGAGCCTTTATTGCCTACACTAGCGTTCCTGAATCTGATTTGCCTTTTTGTTGCTGAACTCTGCTTGAACCTGACCATCCGTTGTTTGCCGCCTGCCTTTACCTGAATTCAGCTTGTACCTGACTATCCGTTGTTTGCTGCCTGCCCTGACCTCTGCTCGTGACCCCGGCTATCCGTGTTTGCTGCCAGTCCTGACCTCTGCTCGTGACCCCGACTGTCATGATTAACTCATATAATGTAGTGTAGTGGATGCATGGAAGGGTAACCCAGCAGAGGTGGTTAGTTTCTTTGTTTGAGCATTCCATGAGTTAATCTGAGGTTGATTTAAATGTGTTTCTTTGTGCATGCCCTCTGTATCTGTTCTGGCTAGAGGTGTCATCTTCCCAAAGGACCCCTGTGGTGATTCATGGCCTAACAGATAAGGACCCTGAGTTGTAGGAATTCCATTCCTATCTTAAGTGGAGGGGTTTCCATCACCTTTACCCCACCATAACTTATTGGCACATCAAAGATGGGACCCAATTCTTGGGGATGGTGTCATATAATCGGTCATGTGGTCAGAGGGGCGTTTGCTTGAAAAAGTCTGATTTAGGGACAATGCAGGGACCACAAAGCAGAACTCCATGATAACATCGTAAGAACCATCTGGACTTAAGGAGTTCCCACAGGCCTACTTATTGGAGAAACTCGTGAGTGAGGGTCCTGTGTTTAAGTCCCATTGTTTTTAAGAACTGTTTGCCTGTTTTTATTTTATTTTGTATGTCTTGTTTTTTGTAATTCTGGCACTGTGTAATCTTTGTATTTTTGTTATTAAAATATTCAAAATCTAAGTCTGTCTTTGGGCTCTAGTATCGATATCCACAAACCCTAAGAGAGGATAACACGTTACCATATTGTTATTAAGTTCTACTGGATATATATATATATGTTGTTTGCCCGGGGTGGGTTGATATATATATATAGAGATAGATGTTCTAATTCGGATTTCTCACGAATCCGGTATCAAAATCGTGAGTGGTGGCAGACTACCTGGGGGGATACAGGCAGGATTTGGGGGTTAATTTGGTATAACTTATGCCTTGTTAAGGGGTCAAGTTAGTAAATCCAGAGGCCTGGTGCTATTAACCCCTTCATGCCCATGCCCTCCACACAGTCACGGCTTGGCAAGTAGTCCTGACCGTGACACCGACAATCTGATTGTCTGCTCCTAGTACCATCAGTTCCAGCATTACCCGCCATCACCGCTTGGGGCGCCTTTCCTTGTACTGCAGCGTGGATCCACAGCCTGAACCACCGTTAGTGACACATATTTAATTACTTGCTCACCCAGCGCCATCACCCACTTCTCTTTTTTAAACTTTGAGTAACTTCCCTTATACCCGATTCTCTACCACCAATCTATCCTGGGGGTGGGGTTGCTGTATATTTGTTTCTATTATTTTTAAATATATATTAAACATTTTCATAAAATGATAGGAATAAAAATGGATTTAATATAAGCATAACGGACAGGTTAATATATTAGGGTTAACATACAACTTAGCTGTTACAATTCTCTGCTTTGTTTCCCCACGTGACATTAATCCAGTGGAGTGACACTAACATGACATAAAGGTCACTTGGCAGAGCTTCGAAGTAACAGATTAAATAGATTACATGAATCAAAACTGCTCCAGTCTTTTTGTGCACATATGTCCATGTGCAAAATAAGATGTAATATTGGAAATGTGATTAAAACAGGTCAGCTATAATAATAGTCTGGATTGGTGATCAGTCACCTTTTCGTCATAAATATTTGTAAAGAATTAGTTAAAGTTAATGCAATGTATATGTGTTGATATTTAGTATGTAAATCCTGTACAATATATGTTCTTTGATTGTTACACAGACTGTTCATCAATATTAACCATGCGGCTACATCACTAGATACCCATGCTCAAAACTTAGCAGGGCAGTACTGAGAGTTTGAATACCAGCCCAATATTTAATTGTGCCATTTTGTACATGGCACATAAGTTGGGGTTAGAGTGGATATGTGTGTGCATTAGTGTAAGTGTATGGTGTTAGAGTGGCTGTGTATATGTGTATGTATGTATGTCTAGAGCGTCTCTGACCATCATCCTACCCACCCATATCATAATCCATTGCCATCCACATCACAAAAATTATGCCGCAACCACCATATTCATACCCCCCACCGTCATCATCATTCCTCCCAACCTTCATTTCCATCCTCTACCATTCCTGGTATACAGGCAAGCCATTCCAGCCCTGGAACATAACAACATTTTCGTGTAATTGATAAATGTAGGGTGACCACATTGGCATGAACACCCTCAAGTGGAAGCCATCTCACAACCACCAACTCAAAGAATAACTCACAGATTGTCAAGTGAGGGATGCCACTGTCATCAAGTAAAAGAAAACCCCTCAATCACAAAGTTAGAGCTAACGCTAAACTGTTAGCTTGAAGGCCAAGTCACAAGCTGCTGAGTAGGGCTTGACTTCAGGACTAGCTATTCATCAAAAGTAAAAAAAGGAGAAGAATATGTGTCTGCATGCCATGGATTTGCAGGTAATGGATTATGGGACAGAGATTGTTTTCTGGCCGATACATTACTTATTTGTTGCCTTTGAAATCCATAGGTCTGCTCAAATCTGCTCAAAAGTATGATCATTTTGTATTGTTCATCTATTATTTTGTCCTCTGTTTAGATAAAAACTGCACTGTGTCATCCGGAGCTAGTGCCACAAATGCATAGCTGTAACTAGCAATATTGGCATCTGGGGTAAGCAACATGAAAAGCATCCCTGACATCAGAGTGGTTTGCGTCAGGTTAGAGATCATGCCACGGACTTATGTCACTTATTGCTGGAAGCACAGGGCCTTGCAGCTTCTCGGCCAGAAACCCCTGTTGCTCCACTAAAGTTATGGGCCTGCCAAAAAACATGTTAAAGTGACTTATCTACCATTAACATAAAACACTACATTTTACTAGTGGGGGACTCAATGATCCAATCTATTTCAGTTATTTACACTAGTACCTCATAGTTTATACAGTAGCAAGAAAAAGAAGGTAAACCGTTTAGAATTACAAACATTTATAATACATTTATGTATAGATTTGTCTTAAACTATGATCTTCATCTAAGTTACAATAATGAACAAACACAATCTGTTTTACCTAATAACACACAAATTATTTTATTGTTCTTGTCCATATTGAATACATCATTCAAACATTCACAGCTTGGTTGGAAAAAGTATGCGAACCCCTAAGCTAAGCACTTCAACAAAAGATGATTGAAGTCAAGTGTTAACAAACCTGGAGTCTAATCAATGAAATACGATTGGAGGTGTGTTTTAGAGCTACTTCCACATAGCTGTTTTCACATAGCTAGTTGATGTGAACCATGCCTCACAAAAAATAAATATTAATCATGAATCGTTGCTTTGCACAAAGATGGAAATGGTTCCACAATAATCCCAAGGTGTTTACATATTCATCGGTTTCAATGGCAGGACACCATGTAGGAAGCCACTGGTCTCCCAAAAAAAAAAAAAAAAGAGCACCTTGACACTCCACAACGCTACTGGAAAAATGTTCTGATTCTGAAACTATGGTTGAATTGTTCGGGAAGGAGACGCAGCACTACGTATGAAGTAAAAATTGCACCACATACCCACATGAAAACATCATTCCGATAAAGGGAACATCATGATTTGGGGATGCTTTGCTGACTCAGGGCCCGGACAGCTTGCTATCAAAGGGACACTGAATTCCCAAGTTTATCAAGTTTCCCAATATGTATCTCTCTATCTGTACCCCTCAGGCACCAAGCCGGTGCAAAGCTTACTCTTTGGCCACAGGAGTGATCTTTATATTGCGTGTTGTGATAATCACATGCATCCACTTGACATAAACAACTTGGGTGGAAACTCAATTGCAGAAACAATCAGAAGTTTCCCTCTCTTTTTCCAGCATAACCTTGTGAGGGTGGGGTGTTTAGGAATGATGCGTTGGACCAAATGGACATTTGGTCGTCACAACCGTGGTTTGAACTCTTGTTATCTTCACACATCAATGCAGCGTAAACATGTGATGTCATATCCTGGCGCTCTAAAATAAAAGCACAGAACAACTGGGGACCAATTTACTGAGATAAATGATGTCAGAAGCATCTCCTTTGAATCATCTTGAATGGACAGAAACCTTTGGGCTTAAATAGGCTCTTAGTCTCAGAGAAATATGGTTACTGCAATATTACAGAGAAAATAGAGTTATAATAATGCAATATTTTACTGTGTAGAGGCATATGTCGAATAAAAGCACATGATTAACATACAAAATGACACATTGCTTGGAAAAAGTAGATCTACTCAAGTATCTGTCAACGTCAGTAAGCTATCAATTAGCATTCTTACTGGAGAAGACTGATAAAGTACAAACCTCTACACCCTCCACCAGTTAGTACACCATATCTCTTATTTTCCTTGGCTGCTCATCAAAAAAGAAAGACACAGCTCAAATACAGTGAGGACCACACTTGGACAGCAGTACATCATTCTTAAAAAAATAGTATTGACTTTGTATTATTCGTCTCAGCCTTGTTACACAGTCTAAAGTAGCTCACACTGTGATGGTCAACTCAATATGCACTTCCCCCACTTTAAGCCACTGTGAGAATGAACTGTATTCCATGAGCAAATTCTATTTATAATGAATTAATGGCTACTTATTCGTAATGTGTGACAGACTGTTTGCAGGATTATGAGGAAACAGGATACATGATTAATATGAACAAATGTAAGGGTGCATTCACTAACCTGGGAGTTTGTTGGAAAGTTGATGTTTCAACTGCATTCAAGCCTTCGTACATCTGAAGAGCCAGTTTCAGTGAGCTTCTTCTGTAATAAGGTCTGAATGACATATTGTGTTATATCATGGAGTTGAAACATTTTGTTCTCCGGTAAAGTTGATTCAGTACTGTATAATAGCTTCTGGTCGATGTAGCCTACTCAGAATTCTACCTGCTGCAAAAACTATTTTTATTGGATCATTGGCTTTTTCTTTACGTGGCCCCGTGGTTCCGGGACAGTAGTTCTAATGAAGTGCATTCCTCTATAGACTTTCATTAGTAAGAGGGTGATTAAATACTGAGCCATAGGTGGTATAATAAGTAGTGTATGTGCCTACTACTTTGGGTTAAAATAACAGAGCTAGAACATACTGTATACAACTAATACATATATATTATGTGAAAACCAGAACTGTGTTAAAACAAAAAACACCACAACATTTAGAAACGTGTTTGGGATACTAGTAATCAACATTATGGTAAGAGTTTTACATATTTATTCATCTGATGTTGTTATTATGACCCGATATGTAAAACCATAGAATTCAAAGAGCGTGTACTTATGCTTGTATGTTAGCATAATCTTGGAGACATTGTGATGACATGATTGGGAAATTGTTTGTGAAAAACAACAATAATAAGAGAACTATATGCAAAATGTGCAACATACAATCTAGCCATGCATAGGGTCATCATGCCTTTTGAAAATACATAGGTGACAGTTCTGCTTTTATGCAGCAATGTTTCATTATGGTTAAATGTAATGGCCTATTCATGTATATTGCTAAAGATTTTGCTATTCCAGGATAACAACTGACCCACTTATAAAAAAAAGCTTTATACTCTGAATGAAGGAGATAGTGTCTTCCTTATTAACCCAGCCACAACTATAATCATACAAATATGAGTGACAGATAAGCCGGTTGCCAGATTCACAAGCCATTATAGCTCATTAAGTGGCATGAAAGTTTGCTGTATGGATTATCTGTGTTTTAAAGTATGTGAAAATACAGCTAATTCCAACACAGATAAAAGCTGACAAGTAGTCTGGGCAAAAATTCTAAAGATAATAATCATTCAGTTTTAATACAAAAATGTCCTGGTTTTCCTGGTTATTAATATTTTAAACAACTGCTAATGAACACACAAATACCTACATTTGTTATTTATCTAGCTATCTATCAATGGGATCCGTAACCCCTTTCTTTTGCTTTTGTGTCTCTTGTACATCATATTGCGTGTCCAGTAGAATAGCCAACCATCTTCCATGGCTACTCTCTCTTTTCCTCGCAGTTTACCATTCAGTCCATGTAGTCTGTTCAGTTTTCCTACTATAAAGACTCAGGTCTTAATGAGTCTTTGGTCTCTGACCTTTTAGTTTTAAACTATGACATCTTGATAAGAATTTAGATTGATCGCTATACATATAACTGCATGTGCCAAACAGGACGGAACAAAATTCAAATTCTGTTATGAAAATGCTAAATTTAAAGCAAAAACTTTGCACAAAGAGTGGAGTGAGGCGTCTGTACCAATCAGAAGATAGTTAATTGAAGTGCATACGTGATAGACGAAAGATGTAGGTTGTGATGGATTTACCTATGTAAATTATATACAACACAGTAAGTTGAAAGGAATTGGCGTTTTCACCTTTAGCTCTTTATGTTAAGGGCAGTGCATCTTAACGTTACTGTTTTCTTTGATTGGTTTAGAGACGAATACTGTATAATAAGGAAATGTAGAACTCCCATGATCATTAATTACGTATAACATATTCTTAGAGTTATTTTTAGAATGTGTATGTTCTTGGAAGTGTCCTTGTCATGCGTGATTATAAATAAAATACCAGTAAACATGGTTATGTTAGCATCACAGCAGTGACATTTACCGATAAATTAAATATACAGCGTGATCTTGTAATATTAGTGCGCTGTCTCCATCTACTGGCCCTGACAGGTAGTTTTGGAAATACACATATAGAAACCCCTAAATCTTTTATCAGATTTCTATTTAATTTTTGTTAAACAAATGAGGTTTGCCTAATCTTTTCAGATTTATTAGTTTATTAATATGTGTGGGTTTATCATCTCTAAGGAATTTATTCACTAAACTACAAGTGGAACATTGTAGCACAAACGGGGCACCTTTTGAAAGACAGACTGAAAATAGCTGATGTGGTTAAGAGGCATTGAAAGAGGCCTTTTTAGGAAGGGCAGAAACAGATTGTGTGTATGTATATATTGTTAGAGTGGTTTTCATGTGTATGTAATAGTTGTATAGTTTTAGATGCTGTGTGCATGTATGACATGTATGTTTATATGTGTAATTACGTGGTGTTAGAGTGGCTATGTGTATGGTGTTGGAGGAGCTGTTTGTGTATGTATGTGAAAGTGGTTGATGTTAGAGTGGCGCGTGTGTATGCATGTATGTGTAAAGTGTTAGTTGGGTGTGTGTATATATGTTATGACAGGACCGACCTCTTCCCCGACTGGGTACACCCGCCAGATTTTGCTTCCTTCTCCCCATAGCCACCAGAAATACAAGACTTCAATCATCAGGTGAAGCTTGCGTCAAAGAGAGCAGGAAATACCACCCAACAAAGAGTCACTGTTTTGGGGTGATCCTAAGGGAGCAGCATCAATCCCAACTGAGCGCCCTCACCACAAGCTTAGCATAACCCCAAAAGAGTGACACAGTTTCAATTGTCAACGTGCATCGCCGCAGTTCCTAGCCGCCGTACAGTTCCATGATTTTGCTTCACAAGCAACATGTTATGTTTAGCCCCCAAACAGCTTGTCTGTGTATCTTTCATGAACATGAAGAAAAGAAAATAGGCAGGAATGTGGCAGATAGTCTTGCTACTGCCCTATCGTGGTAGCTAGAAGGGTGCTGTGACTTAAGTACTATTTGTAGACAGCTTGCAAATCAATCAATGTAGCATTTCCTTCCTTGAGAAAAAACTCTTTGGGAAGCAGATGAAGGTCCTCAATGGACAGTGGACTTGGTTCAAGATCACAATATCATAAGATCTTAAGATCATCTTTTCATGCTAAGCTCCAAAATGTGTTTCTCTCTTGCATGGTATTTAAGTTCAAGAATCCCTCTAAGAACCTATAATAGCATTATTGCTTGTTGAAAATCAAATGCAGAAGAGGGTTCTGGTAGCTCCTTCTGAGATATATGTGGGCACCTTCTGTTCCATTTTGGCATTCCAAAGATTTCCTGAGATTTTTGGCTCATCATAGGTTTGTTGGTGCTAAGTACAAGCCAAAAGTTTTGAGAATGACAAGTATTGGTCTTCACAAAGTTTGCTGCTTCAGTGTCCTTAGATATTTTTGTCAGATGTTTCTAAAGTATACTTACAAGCATTTCATAAATGCTTTTATTGACAATTACATTAACCCCTTAACGTCTATTGCCAGGTCAGGCACCTCATGGAAAGCGGTCACTTAACGACCTATGACGTGCCTGATACGTCATGAGTCTTAAACAAGCTTAGAAAGCTTAAACGGTGTTGCTGTAATGCCACGATGTAAAGGCATTCACCAACACCGAGATCGGGATCATGGGCCATGTACAGCCCCTCCCCGTGGGCGTCAACATCCGCCATACACTGTCATTGATCAACGATCAATAAAGTTTATTATTATGAGCAAGTGCTAAAATCAGAGCTGTATCTCCCCAAAAATGTAAATAAAAGCATTTCAAATACCCAAGGGGTGTCTAATTTAAAAATAATGAATGGTTATGGGGTAAATGGGAGTGGCCAGGCTCAAAGATAGGGCATAGGCACAGACTGACCAAAATGGGGGGGAGCGCACTTCCAAAATGTGGCATTTTAACCCCAAACACCAGACAAACCCATGCATGTGGGGTATGACTGTACTTGGGAGATGTTGCTGAACACACATTGGGGTGTTGTTTGATAGTGATGTATACCTGGAGCTATAAATTTATACCCGAAGTACAATGTGAAAATAATACCAAAAAAAAAATACTACCACAAAGTGTGGCAAAGGCTGATGGTAGAATCTCATGCATGGAAAGGGTAAAATACTACGATTTTAAATACCTTGGGTTGTCTAGTTTTCAAAAATATATGGTTTGATGGGGTAAATTGAATTAGCCGGCTTTAAAGATGGTCCTATTAGGACATGGGGGCAGTAGGACCTGATGTAAAAGTTAAAAAATGTGCACTTCCTAAATGTGGCATTTTACCTCCCAAACAACCCGACAAATCCATGCATGAGGGGTATCACTGTACTCGGGAGATGTTGCTGAACACATATTGGGGTGTTGTTTGACGTATACCAGGAGCTGTAAATCCATACCTGAAGCGCAATTTTAGTGATAAAAAACACAAAATAAATTACTACCACAAAGTTTGACAAAGGCTGGTGGTAGAATTAGTGCATGGAAACAGTTAAAATTCTAGCATTTGAAATACCCTGGGGTGTCTAGTTTTCAAAAATATGTGATTTGATGGCACATGGAGGGGGGAAGAACTACCAGATTTGGAAAAAATGGTATTGAAATAGCAAAACGCTACCTGTACTTATTGCTCCATAACGTGCAGAAAAGAGCAAAAAAACATAAAACATTGGGTATTTCTAAACTCAGGACAAATAGTAGAATCTATTTAGTAGGTTTTTTCATTAACTACTTGTTGAAAGGCAACACAGTAAGAAGTTGAACTGCTGCAATGGCTAGGTTGAAACTCCCAGACAAAGCATTCCAATAAAGATACAGCCAAAACTTGTATTATGGAGGCCATATAGCTACACCTGGTGACACATAACAGAAATACATTAATGTAATTAACACGACACCACATTGCACAGATAACAGTGGTACCAAACTAACGGACAACAATGGCAAATGCATTGTAGGGAAGCAACAATTATATACAGAGTGCACAGTGAGACATTCTTTATAAAATAATAAAAGGACACAGGAAGGTGCACCACGACTTAACCCAGAGATGTTAAAGTCAGCATTAGAAGTCCTTTCCCCCGGGGAGTATCTTGCTACTCTGGATCAGCAGGATTGGGTCCTTCATTCTGACACCTGAGAATCTTGTTTCCTCCATTTCCTTTCATCATCAGGTGTACCCGCTGCTCAACGCATCCTCCTGCCTCGCGGTCAGACGCCGTCCCGACGAGTGCTTCGCGCATGCGTGAAAGCCGACACTCTTAATTGGGGTTACCTCTGGACTACTTAAACAACTGACACCTTTGCTAAGGTGCTCAGTTGTTGTTTGCAGTTCCAGAGAGCAACTTAGCACTTGTTCCTCTCATTCTTCCCCGAGTTCTGATTATTAACCCTTTCCTGACTTGCCTGTCCCCGTGCCGTCCCGTATTACTCCGTACTGCCTTCCCCTACCTGTTCCCGTTCTCCTTGGATTGCCTTCACGGTTATTTGACCCGGATTCGGACTTGACTTTGCTTTCCTGATTGCCCGTATCTGCTGTGATGCACTAGTCGTTTGCCGTTCCTGCTCAGTGTCTGCTGTGGTGTTCCAGTCCTCTGCCATTCCTGCTCAGCGTCTGCAGTTAACCCTTCGACTGCTGTGGTGTTCCAGTCATCTGCCATTCCTGCTCAGTGTCTGCAGTTAACCCTTCGTCCGCTGTGGTGTTCCAGTCGTCTGCCGTCCTGCTCAGTGTCTGCCGTTAACCCTTCGCCTGAGTTGGTGTTCCTGCTTCCTACCGTTCCCTGCTCAACCCACTACCAGCAGTCACCATCTACCTGCTGGTTAGTGGATAGTGCATGGTCCGGCCATCCTGCACAAGATTTCATTCCCCCTGGACTAGGTAGGCCTAACATCAGGAGTGCTTCATCTTCAGTTGAGGGCCTACCATTTGGCATTGCTCCTGCTCTCTATCAAAGTCATGGCCATGGTGGTTGCCTTTTTCAGCTGGTCTGCCATTCCATATCTGGAAGACCGGCTCTTGGTTGCAGGAGGCCCGTCAGAAACACATCACTTGTAGTCTTGTCCTTATTTGAGACCTAGCTTGGCCATTGTAAAGAAATCTCATCTCTGCCTATGCCAGAGACATATTTGGGCATGGAAATAGACACAATATCATGTCAGACCATTCTACCTATAGTCCTATAGTCAAGAGACAACAAATCTAGCTTTTGACCTAGAAAAAAACCCTTGTTTACCAAACTATGCTTCTTCTTTAGTTAACATATAGACTATAAGCCCCATGGGCTTTAGCACACATGCAGCCAATTTTTCTGAAAGATTTTGGGATGGCTCTTCAGCTGCGAAGGAGTTGACCCTTGGTCTCATCTTAGATTCAGAATAACCATATGCCTATCCCATGTATGTTTAAATGCTCTCTATGTATCAGCCTCTACCACATTTGCCTTTTTTGGTTATGATCTCTTGTTCTAGCATTTGTTCTGCTTTGAAATAAACTTTCCTCCTACACTGTTAAATCAATGTATATATTTTAATGTTTATATCACATCTCCCCTCTCTCGTCCAACTACTTCACTCTTTCTGCTACCAATATCTCTAGCTATATAACCCAGTAGCCTGGTTGCTTGTTCCATTGCATGCTTACTTTTAAGCAGGTGTCACAGCCTCAGAGTTGGTAGTTGTTCCTGTCCAGTGGTCTTGAGTGGTACGGTCCGAACTGAGTTGTGATATCCATAGACGTGAACTTGACATGTTGGGGATCTACACTTTCAGTCCAGAGTCACAGGAGTCCCTCAGACACATTATTTGGACAATTATTTGGAGCATCTGGCAATCTGAAAATCCCTCGGATATTGGGAAACCTGTGTCTTCTAGAAACGTGTGCATCCAGTCATTTTTTCACTGGTCGCTTATCTGAACAGGAATATGAGCATCCAGACCTGAGGCCTAAAGTCATCACAAGAAACAGGTGAATGGGGCTTTAATTCAGTAGTATTCAATTGATAATTTGTCAGTGTGGCTGTCCCTATATATAAACTAGACTTGCGCATTCGTCTTTGGGCGAACATAAAAACGAGCACGAAGAGGCCGTTTTTTTGTTCGTTCCGAAGGAACATAGAACAGAATACAGTGCCGGCAAAACGTAGGCGAAGACCAAGACTCACAACCACGAAGAATTGAATCGAATCAAATCGAATGTTTTTCAAACAGGAGTGAGCTGATCCTCGTCTGTCCAATCAGCTCACTCTTGTGACGTCACGCTAAGGGTCTCGTCCAATGCCTGTGCTGCTGTTTTTTGAATTCTGAAACCGCCTTTATAAGACCAGAGCTTGCCTGAGAGATCCATTCATTTTTCGCTGTGACTGCTTTGGCAACACTGCTGTGCTGTATTTGAGCGTTACAGAAAGAGATTGTTCTGTTCTGTGTGAGACTGGTAAGCCTCAGCCTGCCATTTCTCACAGTGTACTGTGTTCAGTTCTACTGAATTAATAATTTTATTAATTTAATCATTTTTTAATTTAATTTTTTTTCAGTGCTTTTGTCTGTCATCAACTGTGTAGTGCTGTTGACACTGTGACAGCCCTTGCCCTGGGCTGGCACTAGATAAATAAATAATAGAATTTATAAATAATTTAATAAAATATATTATTAATAATTGAATACATTATAAAATTTATTTATATATCTGGTCAGTTTTTTATATATATATATATATATATATACTATAGTTAGTATAGTAGTGTAGAGTGTACTGTAGACATTCAAGACATCTACTAGTGTCTAATCTAAAATCAGTAATATATAATTCACTTTAGTTAGCTTATTAATTAGCTATAAATAAAATTAATTACTACTATCTTATAGTTCAGCTAATCTGATTAGTACTGATGCTGCAGCTCTTTAGTTTGTGCTTTATTTTAGCAACAGCAAGAGACCAAGTCAATTTTTCTTAATTAATAATATTTAATTTTATTTCATTTGTTTTGCTCACCTCAGTCCATCAGTGAAGTGAAGTGAACTTGTTGGGCTAGTGAGTGCAGCCGCATAAGTGCTGTGTGTTTTTGTTCAGCAAGCAGTGAAGCTAACTGTTTTGCTGTGACATTTTAATTTCTAATTTCTTTTCAAGAAAGATTGACTGTGTGACGACAACAACTGTACTAAGCAAAGCTTCAAGCTACTAGCTGTAGTACTAAAATAATTCTAATCTTTAATAGACATGGGCACCAGGGGGCTCTTCGTGTTCGTCTTCGTGCTCGTCTTCGGGGGGAAAAAAGCTTCGTATTCCGCGAATATTCGCCTGGTCCTGTCTTCTCTTCGGGGGAATATTCGTGGACATTCTTCGTGTTCGGTTTTTCTTCTTTTTTTCCGGTTAAGGGGTTAATACGGGGTTAAAGCAGCTCTGGCACCAGGAGTTTAAATGTCCGTATGAGCAACTCTATTGGTCATCAGCAGGGGGCTCGTCTGCCATTGCCAAACTCCTGGTGCCAGAGCTGTAAAAGTCGCTCGTATGGACATTTAACTAATTGAACAGGGAGGGAGACCAGTGGCATCTGCAGCGTAAATTGCAGCATTGGGGATTTAAAAGTCTGTACGAGCGACCAACAGAGTCGCTCGTGCAGACGTTAGATAACGCAGCATCGAAGGGGTTAACGAGTGCGGAAATCCATAGGTTCGCTTTCAGGGGTTACAAAGGCTGTGCGAGTGAGCCTATTGGTCACCTGCAGGGTCTTCCTCTGGCATCAACCTACTGGTTGATGCCAGAGGAGGTCCCTGTAGGCGACCAATAGGCTTATTCGCACTGCCCTGTAACCCGTGACGGCGAACCTGCGGATTTCCACTTCCGTGTTCTGCAGCGATGATGCGAAGACAAGGTAAGTTAGAAGGGGGGAGAATGGTAGACGAAGACAATCACGAAGATCTTCGTTGTGTGTGTCTTCGTCTTCACCTACGTTTTACCGCTGCTGTCTTCTCTTCGGCATGTCTTCGGAACGAACACGAAAACGCACTCTTCGTGTTCGTTTTCATGTTCGCCCAAAGACGAATGCACAAGTCTAATCTTTAATCTTAATCTATAATATATTATATAACACAATATAATATAAATTCGAGTTCATAATTTATAATATAAGTAATTCTAAATTCGAATTCATAATCTATATTCTTCTATCTATAATCCATAATATAAGTAATTCTTCTAATACTAATTATTATATAACATAATATTCACAATTTATATATATATATAAGTAATTCTTTCTAATTCATAATCTATATTCTATCTATAACCCATAATATAACTAATTCTAATCTATCAATAATATTTTATAACCTAACCTCACTTTAGCTTAGTGGGCTTGAGAGCGTCTGCCTAGAGTTAGACTAGAATACTAAGAAATATAGCTTTAGGGTTAGCATAGTAGTAGGCTAGGCTCTTAGGCCCGTGTAAATTCAGTCTTTAATTTATTTATTAATTTTTTTAAAGTTTTTTTAAACACTACACTACACACACAACACAAAATTTGAAATGGATCCTCCTTCTGGGACTAAGGAGGGACAAGCTCCATCTACCACCACCAGCACCACCACCAGTTCTAAGATGCAGCCTTTGCGTCAGTCTAGTCGGCCAAGTAGGCCAAGCTCTCGCTTATCATTTGGGGAAGCATTGCTTGAAGGATCATCAAGTAAAGGAAAGGCACCAAAAGCAGGCAGTAGTAGTGCGGCTAGGCCCACAAGCTCCATGTTTTTTTACGGAAAGCCTAAAGCACCAGAAGCACGTTCAAAGTTAAAGGGTAGAACAACTACTTCTACTAGCCCAGTGAGTAAAAAGAAGTGCCTTTTGCCCCAAGCAGCATCTTCCCCATCCACAAGCAGGATGCACGGTACCAAGCAGAGCCAAATTAGCAGCAAGACTCAGAGGGGTTTTCCCAAACCAAAGCGATCTCATTCCTTCGTAGGGAAAACCAACACCACCACCTCTACCGCCTCTACCACCACTAGTGCTGCGCCTACTGTTCCCACCGGTACCACCACGCCATGTCCTCCTAGTACCTCTAGCAAGCCACCAAGTCCTTACAATATTTTTTTAAAGACAGTTAGAGAGAGGGCTACACATAGTGGAACTCCACCTAGCGAGGTAGCAGAGGAGCCTGAGACTGAGAGGCCAAGTGCAGAGTCTGTTCTTCCTGCTCGCACTACTACTAGTCACGACGATATCAGTCTTAGCTCCAGCCTAGCAGGAATTCCATTTGATCTGGCTAATGAAGAAATAGACTATGAGCCAGAGGAAGTAGAGGAGGTGAGTGGTCAGGAATCAGATTCCTCAGGGAGCAGTGTCTAAATGACTAGTGCACAATTTTCCCCTGAGCCTCCACCTTCTCCGCTACGATCATCACTACCACCAGCAGCAAAACCTACCAAATCTAGAGTTAAAGCAATTAGCAGTCCCACTATGGCCAGTACTGTTACCACCACTAGTTCTGCCTCTGTTCATCCATCCTGAGCAGTAAAAGCAGCACCCAAGGCACACTCCAAGGCTATGCGCTCCCCAATTTGGGAGCACTTTGAAAATGTTGAAGAAGGGCGCTATGGAAAGTGCAATCATTGTGGTAAACTAATAAGCAGAGGGAAAGTGTCTGGCCATTTTACCAGTGCTAGCATGAAGCATCACCTCAGCACTCAACACAACGCTGTGCTATTGGGGAAAGATGCAGAAGTAAAACTTAGTGCAGGCAACATAGCTGGTGGCCGTGGTACTACAACAACAACTAGTACCATCTCCAGAGAGAATGGAAAAACCCCAACAGCTGCTTCTGAGCAAATAGCAGCAGCAGCAGCTAGTGCTGGCAGCCAGAGACCAAGGCAGGTTGGAGCACTGCATGTCCAGCCCACCTTGGAACAATTTGTGGCATTCCACTCCAAGAGAACAATGCCCAAACAGCAGGCCAATAAAGTAACGCGACTTATTGGTCAGTTCATTGCTGTTGGAGGGGCATCCTTCTCCATGATTGAAGCGGAGCCTTTCAAACAATTTATGGTGGCTGTGGCTCCACAATATACAGTTCTGTCACGTTCCACTTTCAGCAGGAACATTGTCCCTCATTGTATCGGTCCTGTGTTTCAGCAGCGAAAGAGGAGCTTTCAAAGGCTGCTGGTCAGTCTGTTAATTTCACAACAGATTTGTGGAGTGCATCTAGTGGGCAGCATGCCTTTCTTTCTTTGACAGCACACTGGTGGCAGCCCGGTGTGCCCAAGGAAGCTGCTGCAGCAGGCTACCGATCATTCCTTCTCCATGCAGAAGTGATGAATGAAAAGCACACTTCCCAAAATATCCTGCATGCAATGAGGAAAATGTTTAGCCTTTGGGTGGGAGCAGAGGCAGGCACCAATGTTGAAGTTGGTTTTGTGGTAACTGACGGAGGTGTCAATATGATGAAAGCGCTGCGAGATGGTCATATTGTTCGTGTGCGCTGTGCAGCCCACATCATCCATCTTGTAGTGAAGGCAGCAATGTCAGAAGGAACTAATGTAGCAGCAGTAGTTCTGTCTCGCTGCAGAAAGATCGCTGGGCACTTTCACCATAGTGTTAAGGCTAGCCAACTTTTGAGGGAAGAGCGAGAGAGGTCAGGTCTTCCCGTACACTGCTTATGACAGGATGTCAGTGCTGGAGAGGATTTTGGAGCAGCAGAGGGCAATCCATAATCTTGCCACAGAGCATAATATTGGGATTGAATATGGAGGATTGGACAGTGATCGCCCAGGTAGTGGCAGTCCTTAAACCATTCAGGGATGCCACTGAAAATTTAAGCTCAAACACTGCCAGTCTGGCCCAGGGAATCCCAGTGTTCTCCCATCTAGGCAGCAAGATGGATGTGTTCCTTGAAAACCGTGAGGCTGTTCAAGGTGGCACTCTACATCCTGATGTAGCAGCCATAGTCAGGAAGCTGAAGGATCTGCTAAAAGTACACCGCAAAGGCATAGAAGAGAGTCCCGAAATGATGCTAGCATGCCTTTGCGATCCAAGAATTAAGGGAAAGCTAGCAATGAAATTCAATGTTCTCATTAGCTACCGGGAGCAATTGGTTAACAAGGTGCGTGACTGGCAGGGTAAAATGGGAATGCTGTCCGAGGAGGGAGAGGTGCAGGAGGAGGAAGAGATGATGTGGTCTGCTACTCCTAGCAGCAGCATCAGCAGCAGTGCCACAAGCATCACAACACAGTTGAGTAGAGCAGCTGCGTTTTGGGAAGAGGCACTTGGGAGTATAGTTGGACCATCTGACAGAGCTAGCAGCAGAAAGGAGAGTAGTGCTGCTGAAATGGTCAAACTTCGCCTCTGTGAAGTTCCTTCTGCACCTAATGTTGATCCTCTTAGCTACTGGGATGAAAAGAAGAGTGTGTGGCCTGCACTCTCATGGGTTGCGCAGCAGCTTCTATCATGTCTGCCAACCACTGTTCAATGTGAGTGCGTGTTTTCTATGACTGGAAACAGCGCTCACGCATGGCACCTCATCTGATGGAGCAGATTGCCTTTCTTAAATTCAATCTGCCCAAGTTGGGTTACCCAACTCTTAGCTTGGAAAGTTAATTTTCTTTCTCTAATGTTCAAGGTAGTTTCTCCCCCTGGTTGCACGTGTGTGTGGTGTGGCAACGTCTGCTACCTCCGCCGGTGTAGTCAATTTACGCTAGGGCCTAGTGTCTGAGTTGTGTAAGTCCGCTCCCAAACGCCTAGGACTGACAGTCTATGATGCTTTGCCCTGGGTTGAAACAGGTGAGCGGGTCGTCAATTGCCCACTCATTCGCCTTTCCCAATGCTGCTGCTGCTGGTGGTGGTGCCAGCGTCTCTTCTCTGCCAGTTCGCTTCCTGGCTAGTGTCATGCCTCAAATGTCCAAGGTAGTTTCTCCCCCTGGTTGCACTTGTTTGCGGTGTGGCAATGCCTACTACCTCCGCCGGTGTACCTAATTTACGCTAGGGCCTTGTGTCTGAGTTCTGTAAGTCCGCTCCCAAACGCCTAGGCCTGACAGTCTTTGGATGCTTTGCTCTGGGGTGAAACGGGTGAGCGGGTCGCCAATTGCCCACTCATTCACCTTTTTCCGTTTCCAACGCTGCTGCTGGTGGTGGTGCCAGCATCTTTTGCCAGTTCACTTCCTGGCTAGAGTCATGCCCAAAATGTCCCTAATGGTAAGGGCCGTTTCTCCCCCCTGGCTGCGTCTGTTTGCGGTGTGGCAACGCCTGCGACCTCCGCTGGAGTAGCCAGCTTACGCTAGGGCCTTGTGTCTCAGCTGTGGAAGTCCGCTGCCAAACGTCTAGGACTGACAATGCTTGGATGCTTTGCTCTGGGGTGAAACAGGTGAGCGGGTCGCCAATTGCCAACTCATTCGCCTTTCCCAATGCTGCTGCTGCTGCCAGCTTCTCTTCTCTGCCAGTTCCCTTCCTGGCTAGAGTCATGCCTCAAATGTCCCTAATGGTAAGGGTAGTTTCTTCCACCTGGCTGCGTCTGTTTGCGGTGCTTACGCTAGGGCCTAGTGTCTGAGCTCTGGAAGTCCGCTGCCAAACGTCTAGGACTGACAGTTGTTTGGATGCTTTGCCGTGGGGTGAAAAAGGTGAGTGGGTCGCCAATTGCCCACTCATTTGCCTTTTCTATTTCATTTTTTTCCGTCTGATACACAACCTACCAAACATAACACATAACACAGTGACATAACACACAACACACACACGCACAAATCACAAGGACATTTCCTACTGTTATTTGCCCTGGCCTTCACTTCTACACTCACTAGCATTAACGCTATAACTCACACTTCACCCTATAACATTTTCCATCCACATACCTGCCAACAGACCCAACTTTTTCAGGGACAGTCCTGCTTTTTTCCTGTCCCATCAAATTTAGCTAAACTAGGTATGCTAGTGCACATAGGTATATATAAAACAGACAGGGTAGTTTATTTGCAACATTTAACAAAATCCAAAGTAAATGAACAGAAGAAAAATCCAAATTAGATCAATATTTGGTGCGATCACCGTTTGCTTTCAAAACATTGCACAAACTCGGTGATTTTGTAGGCATATAGTTAGATGCATGATTTAAAAAAAAAATCAAGGCACACGGGGGTTTCCAGATGTTCAACACAAGCCGTTTTGAAGAAGCACAAAAGAAAGACATCATGCTTACTTTGCTTCATAATCGGAACATGTAGTGCCATCAGCTCCAGAGATGGTGTTCATGAAAGACTTGTGGCCAAAGAGACAACAATTCACAAAATTAGAGGAACGGGTGGTGTAGAAAAAGATTGATGAGTCAAAATTTGAAATATTTGGCTGTAGCAGAAGGCAGTTAGTTCGCCAAAGAGCTGGAAAGCAGTGCAAGAATGAGTGTTTCCAGGCAACAAGGAAGCATGGTGGAGGTTCCTTGCAAGTTTGGGGCTACATTTCAGCAAATAAAGTTGGGGATCTGGTCAGAATTAATGGTCTCCTCAATGCTGACAAGTACAGGCAGCTAGTTATCCATCATACAATACCATCAGGGAGGTATCTGATTCGCTCCAAATTTATTCTGCATCATGACAATGACCCCAAACAGTCATTAACAACAGAACTAAGATTGCTCCGAACGTATATTGAGAACCAATCAACCTGCTGAGCTCCTTGTATGCAAGTGTACCCGTACAAATATTGTTTTGAGTTTAGATGTTTCTTCGGTTTACTCGTATTTTGGAAACTTTTTTCACATCTGCCTAAAGCGCTTGCACAGTAATATATATATATATATTACATAATTTATAGATATATACATCAATGCAAACCATTTATACATGTATTTGTGTATGAAACAATTATGATTTTTGCCTACATCACCATTATTGATATAATAAATATTGGGGTAAAAACAAAAAATTAAATTTGTTAAAATACTGGAAATATTTGCTATCACAATCAATAATTGAAGAATTTGTTTATTATTTTTTTTAACAACTGGACAGTGATAGAAATGAGGAGAAAAAAAATCCTTAAATACATTTGTTCACTTAAATGCACCATTCATGAAAGGAAGTCTTTAAGCGGACTTATTCTGTCAATCATGAAAACTGAATTTCTAGCTCAACACACGCAGAAAAGACCAATAAGAACCCATGTTTGATTTACAACTAGAACTAGGTTTTTCCATATGGAGCTCCCAACCCCTGTATTTTATTTAAATAAAGGCACCGTTCCATCCATTCATATAGTATTCATCTGGTTAAAACACAACAGACTTATGTGTGGGTTTTTTTTTTTTGTTTTTGCTTTTAAATTGTCATTCTTTTTACATTCAAGTTTTTAACAACTAAATAGCACAGCCATTGAAACAAGCATGCCAACTGAAGATGTATGTACATCAATTAAAACAGCTGTATTTGTATATAGCATGTTACAGCAAAATACTCAATGTCATTATACCCTAATCATTTTTGCATGTACACTTACCAAGGAGAACGCAACACAAAAAGATTAAAATGCACCCCTGGAGTCAACCCATACTAGACACGTTTAATATATGTTTACAATATATATATACATAGGTTTTAGAATTTCCAAATAAATCTTTGCAATTTAGTCTAAAAAAAAAAATGGAAAATCAAGTACACAAATAATACACAATTTCCATCTAAGACCCACAAACTGTATTTCTGTTCTTGAAACAAGTGGAAACATTATAAAACTAGCAATGCTATTATGCACATTAGTTGTCCTTGTCTGAACTTTGCTTTAAAACAGTTTTAGTAGTTTACTTTAGCGCTATCAAACAAGCGAGAACTATTTTTTCCCAAAAAAATTCTGAGCATGCCTTAGCAGCAAATATCTGTTTTGTTTTTTTTTAAAAAAGAAAACCTTTAACACATGTATACTTCTGTAATTTAAAATCATTTGATTCCTTAAAACAAACCAGGAGAGCATTGGTCACCTACTGAAAGTAACCAGTGGTTGCATTAAGGCTGATATTATATAGTAGTAAAGTATAACTGGCATCTGGTTTTGTAATCCTTATGCAACCGAAATGCTGGCTCTTAACAGGATATGGAGAATTCATTTTCCAGGGCAAGAAAAAATAATAATAAAAAAAATACATAGACAGGGTAAGTAACATTGTATTAGCCCAAATACATTGCATGTTAAATACGATAGTGTCATATCCTCCTATTATGGTCTTCATTGATGGAGTCAGAGTTTTCTTTATTATGGACCTATAAACCCTGGTTCCATTATAGTTCATCTGTTAAACTCTATGGTAATCATTTTCAAATCAAACATTTTACTTTCTTTTGAATACAATTTCACAAAAGAACAGGTAGCCTTAAACTCAATGTTCCAGGTATAATGTCGCAGGGAGTTAGTAGACTGAAAAAAATTTATTGAACATTTTCTGAATCTTCGTTCAGTAGACAGGCGGAGTTGTATCCATGAATTACTCAATTTAACCAAAAATGAACATAAATGGTTTCACATAAGAGTTGACCTAGGCATTAAATTATATCTTTTAAGCCTATCATGTAAGTCAAAAGGTACATACGTTTTAGCTATATGTTTATTTAGACAGATGGGATATTGGCATACATCTTGCGTTTCATTCTCATTTTAACATTACCAGAGCAGTAACTAAAAAGGCAAGTTAAAAAGGCTAACGTAAGCCAGTTTGTCTACTGTATTGGATTGGCTTTATTAAAAAATAAATGGAATGAAGTCCCTTTTGAATGACAACTGTCACATATTTCAAGACTGACCCTCCAGAAGCCCCTGACCTTCAGTACTTTACAAAGGTAATCTTTCTATAAATTTATTTGGCAGTCACTTGGATAATACATTCCTGGAACACAAAGCACTGTACACTAAACAAAAAACCATTTAAGAACATAAAATGCATGTTTTCCCCCAACTGAATGGGAGCATCCTTCCTTTTCCAATAAATCTGCTTGAAAACCATTCATCAGGCAGCAAATGGGTCCAGGTTATCCACCATATATTCTTCTTGGAGCTTTAAGCGAGATAGACGGAGCAGTACGTTTCCTGTTACGAATCCTATTTTTTTTTGCCACTTCACTGGCCATCCTTTTTGTCCCACTAGCCAAAACCCTATGTTATGCTGGAACCTAGTTTGATCCAGGCCTGCCTGGTCAAGTATGCACTCTTAAAAATAAAATGCTGCTACTGTAGCTCAGAGGGCATTTGCAAGACAGAAGCCTGGCTCCAAGCACCAGTTCAGTTCACAGCACCCTGAACAAACCATTCGTTTAGAAAACCACACCCGGCAAAATTAAACCCACAACATTGTTTTTTGCATTTCATCCTGATTATTGAACACAAAAAAAAGAAAGACAGAAGGAAGAGAAGGGAATAAGCCAGTTAAGTCAAGTCTTCCGGCATCGGTAATGTGTCTCTGGTTGGATGAGGCTGGTAACTGATAAGCTACTGGGGAACATTATGTCATACAAAAACTTTAGCGAGGGCGTCAGCACCCGCACTGGCAATGTAGCATTTAGATGGGTGGAATGCCACGTCGTAGATAGATTCGTCTGACTTCTTGCGGTGGGCTGTGAATTCTTGTATGCAGGTCTTGCTTTCCAAGTTCCATAAACGTATTGAACAGTCATGACCTGAGAAAACACAGAATTACAATGCAATTGAGACTTTCTGCATGCCGCTGCGTGCTTCTTTCACATGCTCAGCAGCACTCCTATTCTGGTCAAAGGGAGCTGAGTTTGGATTAAAATCAAAGTGAGTGGCAGCCAATCACATGTATACCATCTGAAAATAGATCTTTAGGATATATATGATTGGCTGCCGCTTCATGACTTTAATAGGATGATTCTTGGTTTCCAGAGCGTAAGCTGGTGGGGGTAATAAGACATACATCTTATTGGCAAATGGCAACAACTAAATAATGCCTGCTCAGACTTGCATGGAGTAAAGCGCACTGAGGTCCAACATGGAGTAAAAATAACATTTTGTGGACTAGACTGCTCCATTAATTACAACATACACATGGTTCTCATTTAGGATTGCCTTTCTATTGCACACAAAGGTTGCTGCAATTTTAAGTGCTATTATTGTTACTTAGGGCACTGGTATTCTTTACAAAGAGAGCAACAAAACATATGTTGTGGTCATCCAAAGTGCATCATGGGTATGTTTGGAAACAATAAACCATAAAAGCAGAAACATGTAACATAGACCTTTGGAATAATTTGCATTCGCACAAATTCTAGTAGCTTGCGCAATGTAGCTCTGCAAATGTTACTTCAATACTTACTGCCAGACATCAGATACAATCCATTTGGATCAACTGCTAAACTAGTGACGGCATCTAAGTGAGCTACCATTGAATGGATCAATTTTCCTAAAAGGCAAAGAGGATATAAATGTTTTGTTTTCTATTTCATGGAACTGATGACAATAGCATAGCTTAAAAACTGCTTACTGGTAACCACTTTTCAACAGTTCTAATGCAAGCAATCCTTCAACAGGTTTTATTTGCTAAATGATCATGTTTTCATTATTGGGACCATTTAGTGCCTGTAATAGATATTTGACACACAATTCATTGCTCAAGAAAACAGAATCCAAAGACTGTACTATAATTATTGCTACATATATAAGGAGTGCAAAGCATGTTTGCATGGTGTTGTAGTTCACAAATCACTTAAAGGGCACAAACAATGACTACAGTAAATCTTTCTCCTTTTCCAAATCTTGCAAATTTAATTTACAAATTAGACTAGCTATAAGAATACTGTCTTTTTAAGGACAGCACTGGCATTGAAAACACTTGCACACTACTGTGTATCTTTTATTTCTTATCTTCTTACCTGTGTTGTTGTCATAAAATTTTATGTGACGGTTTTCATGAGCAGTGATACTGATTGGAAGAGTCGGATGACTGATTACCCGGTTTATTTGGCAGGAGGCATTAACAGCTAAAATGAAAGAAGAGTGGGGGGGGGACCGTTGTTTCAGGTTAAACTGCATTTTAAGTGTCAGAAATCATTTTTTCTATTATTCTTGCCCGACTTTCCCTGGTTAAAAAGTTAGCTTTGTCTTTCGGGGTTAAAGGCCAATAGGAATCCTTAAGGGAGGGAAATGTAAGCAGCAGAGCATACTAAAACACAAACAACAACATGTTATCCAGTCTATTTCTATTACTCCTTCTGTATCTGACGTTTTTAGAACCGAAGGACCATTTTTTTGTCATTGTTACCACGTTTTTTAAACCATAATTCCCCTTTCCACATTTGATGAACCCACACAAATTATATCTCATCTTGCTAAGGAAAAGAGGGGCCTTCTTTTCAAATCCTAGAAATTCAACAGCCCTGCATTTGCCGATTGTAATACATGTGATCAGCCAGCAGGGCTCTGCTGCACTATATAGTGAAATTGTGGTGGGTGCCAACACCGATCTGGCATTCCTTTTATGAACGTGCACCGTTACACACGATCGGTCGGCAGGAAGCCAAGTTTCTCCCTGACAGGGGAAAGTGTCTGGTGCCAAGAGATCTGTGAAATGGATGGAGGTGTCCCTGCTGCTGCAACAAACTCAGGATGTACCTGTACGGAGTTAATGTAATACAACTAAAAATATTACTCACCGGTATCAATGCAGGATTCCAGTGTCAGGACCTTCTGACGTGTCTCCATATTAAAGATACTTGTGTGTCCGCTGCTAAATGATGCAACCATATGGGCGGGATCACTGCTTACAAGGTCGACTGATGAAGGTATGCCTAGTTCTTGGTGATCAAAAACAAAATATCAATAAACCATGAGCTGAGCTAGGTTTGTTAATACAAGAAGACCAAGAACTGTAAATAAACCTTATTTAACTATTAGTATCTGCTCTTACCTAGGGTCTCATTAAATATTGTTAAAGCTGGGGAGGCTTCAGCTGCATTCCACACTCTTATTGTGCCATCCGCCGACGCAGACAACAAGCGTTGGTGAATCGTGCTGTATACCAGACCCCACACAGCATCAGTGTGGCCTTCAAATGCCCCTCTAAGAACAGAGGGATCTGTCGCAACACAAAGAAAATAAAAAACAAGACATTCATTGCATACATTAATAAAAACGTGTATGTAAGAGACACATTCTATAGCCACAAACGAGAATTCCATCCCATAGCATTATACACTAGTGACCCACAAGAAAACTGATAGTTAAAGTTAGATCGTGTGTATCAACCATCATTTTATCTCCCGCTATCTACTGACCCCCCCCCCATTCTAAAAGGTCAGCTACGGCCAATACAAAACATTAACACGTTGCTAGAATGCCAAGATGTAAATATATAATTACTGTTCATGCAGAAGGTAATGCAAGAAATAGTATTTGGTATTTTGCATTATAAACAGGTTTATGTAAAAGGGTCATACTTTCTTACAGTGCATCGCAAACAAAAAGGCTTTTAAAGCATTCATTGTGTGTTATTTATTTCCCTACACCCAAGGATGTGCCCATGTTTTTAAATAATATCCTAAGCAAGGTCCTCTTTGCTTCTGCAAATCTAAATTATGCGGTGAATTTGTTATGTCCTTGTAATTCTTTCAATGAATTAAGGGTTGTACAATATTGCAAGTTTTCAAATTAAATAAATGCCCCCTTTTTGTTTTTAGTAACTCATGCATGAACTGTCCTAACTTTCATTTGCCAAAAGCAGTTTTCTGATTAAAAAAAAAAAAAAGCATGCATTTTAATTACCAGTGGAAAATCCCCTAATGGATGGAACATACCATAAGAATCATAAGGATCCACATTGGGGTTTGGGGTATTCCAGCTCTGGATAATACCATCTGTTCCACCGCTGTAACACTGCTCCCCATTACTACTCATTACTACGCATAAAACCGGTCCCCTGAAAAACATGTGCTTGAGATTAGATATCATTTAAAAAATGCAAAGGTGAACATACACATTTATATACACACACACACACACCATCTGACACATCGGACAAATGCCTGTTGAGCTGTTGGCCAGCAGCAGATCGGGTGGGGGGGATTTGTCTGGTTGCACATACAAACATAATGTGTGGCTACACTTATGCCAGCAGGAGACTGCTAACCTTACATATATATATATATAAAACATACATACCCTGACATGAAGCAAATATTGACCTGTAATTATTTTAGTCCACCATGTTTACTTATATGTTTTTAAAACATATGCAAACCCTTGGTGTCTTATTTTAGGGGATTTCAGTTTGCATTAAAAAAAATAAAATCCAAATGCAATCCCCACATTATACAAAGTTTCAAATAAATTGCATTTCATTTTATGTCCCATAGACATATGTTTCCAGTGTGCAAAACACACACATTATATATTTAATACATAATTTAAACACAGTAGTTTTCACTTAACAGCAAACTTTTTACACAATGTGCTTCACAATTTTCAGTTGACATGTATTTTATTAATAATGATTATTTTTCTTTTTATTTATAGCTATCTTTTCTGGTTCTTGTAGGAAGCAAGTTCAGACAGACAATCTACCACTATCATAAGCATCATATCACTGCCAGCGGGCTCATTCTGTCATGTGTGAAGATGAAGGATATGGGTTGGACTCAATAATTCAACAAAACATGTCACCTACAAGATATGACACATCAGCTAAACATTATGAACATAAAAATGGAATATGATATTATCCCAACTAGGCACAGTCAGGGATCTTCTACTGTTGGGTGACATATGACAATACCGGCAGCGATACAACCTTCAGGCATGGGCGGAAGGTCCTGAGATGGTAGTAAGGTAAGAACTACAATGTTGGAAAGTAATTAAAACCGCAGCGTAAGATCTGCAGCCCTTAATTTCAAAATGTGCTATGAGCAGCTGTCTACCTACCTGTGTGCCCGGAACGTATAAATTGGTTCAACGTCCAGCGATGTACTCCTACATTGGGGAAAATGAGTATGTTTAAATTTCATGTGTTTTGGCATAGCAATAGTTAAAAATATGCATGCAAACAGTATCTCTAAACATGTATCAAACATGTTACCACCCTTTATTTATTTTGTAACTATTCTTTATAAACACATATACATACACACCGATCAGCCAAAACATCAGCCATAAGCTTATTTAGTGCCATGACGTGCCAGGCACGTCATCGGCCGTTAACCAACCGTTTTTCCGTGCCAGGCACGTCATTTGTCATGAAGGGGTTAAAGAAAAAAATATATAAAAACGCAGAGTTGAAAAATGGTAGTGATGTCAGATGTCAGATGATGTGGGGATGCCATAATAATAAATTAGAGATCTCTTATTAAAGACTAAACAGTTCAATTAAAATGTTGTTTCACAGTTGGTGACATTTTAAACGTAACCTCACTATGGATTGCTTACAGTTCCTAATGAAAAGGCTGATAGCATCAACTAATGAAAGATTATTGCATTAGGGTTGTATACACAGACACACACATAGAAACACACATAGACAGGTCGGGATTTACCACATAAACATCAGGCACAATTAAGAGCCAAGACTAGCTAATCAATGTCTAAAAGCCCTTCAAACATTACTTGCCAGCTGCATTATCCATTAAAATCCATTAAGTTTGGTCAATTATATCGACTACCTAATCAGTGTTTAATGGCCATGTACAGCATTTTGTTTTGAAGTGTAAGGAAATTACACTGTGCTGGAGTGCTGTTATAATTATTGTCATGGTAAATGAGTACTTCAGTTGGAAGCAGCAGGGGCAATCATTGTCCCCTATATATATTTAACCTAACTCTGGCCTGTAAGATTTCTAGAGATAGAAAACGGACACCTAATTTAAAAAATATTAATGTTACATTGTGATTTTTATGATTAATTATTTTTTGAATGTTCAGGCCCCTTTGCTACAAAGAACATCCTTCTTTTTGCATTGCTTGTGTTTTATTATACTTCTAAGATCTAGGCCAGAATGTAGAGATTGTCTATCTATATTGCACTGTTCAAAACAGTTGAAGGACCCATTGGACAATAGCTTTGGGTGCTACAACGTAGATAAATCCAGACATTTCCCTGCAGGACCAGGACAGCTACTTAAACCGAAGTGAACAGAACCCAACCAATGATATAAAAATTAACTCGCATTCATGACATCATTCTACCTTTGGGACAAAAAAGTGCTACACTTAAAATAAATTAGCAAAAAGCTGTATGATTGACCAAAAATCAACATTTCCCAGTATAGCCCTCTGGTGCACTAAATGAAAGAGGATAAGCAAACCAAAATTAATATATTTAGGTAAATCATGAAAAAATAACCACCACATGGCGAGTGGGAAGATGTAATCTTAGTTGGGTGCATCTAAAATGCTTCTACAGTTATTGTGAAGAAATTTGCCGATAAGAATACATGACAGACAAAGAGCTAATTAATTGTGAAAAATTATATAGAGGGAAAAAGCTCTTGAATTTTCTTATGGTTAATCAGAAGATAACTGGCCAAAACATGTTTAGTTGGCCTCTCTGTGGTTTGGGAGTCTAGCTAAATATACATATATAAATATAGAGAAAAGGATGGACTTGACTAGACTGAAGCAGTAGTTAAGGACTACAGTAGGGAAGATACCATTAAACTAAGCGAGTGGAATTGGTAACGACCACAAAGTGAACTGCAACTTGAGATACGTTTTGATTAGTATTAAGACATGAAAAAAAGCTACAATACTACATATTGAAAATTAACAATAGTCAAGCAATCCTGCTCAGGTACCAAAAATGCGTAATGTTTTCTCTAGGCTTCATTTGGCAACCAAAACACTAAACCAGTATTTATAGCATATAAACAGTCCTTAATAAACTTGCGAAAAATACAAACTTTTTAGCAGGGGCAGTCTTTTGGAGATTCCACATTTTTAATGTATGATCTTCTGAGGCAGTAACAAGGACTGGCTCAATTGGATGGAATGCTAGGCCCCGGATTCCATCAAAGTGACTTCTTAGTGTGAATTTAGGGTTCCATGTTTTCCGTAATGCATCCTTGTTGTTCGCAATCTAGAACAAACATGGATAAAATTAGACAAATAAAAAGCGGTTTTTATGCGCTAGCAACCTAAAGAAACTGGCTTTGATGTGTGTGGTTTGCATATCTACATTTTTAATGCGTTAATTGAGTTTTGCAATGGTTTCTGTAAAATAACTTACATCATAGGTTAAGGAGTCTGCTTCATTGGCCACTGTTAGTCCTGCCAACTCTCCAAGGCCAAGTTCATTTTCTAATGCTTCATCCGCTCCCATAATGAACGACTTTCCAGACGATGGAGGAAATGTCAAAGCTTCAACTAAGATAAAAATATACAATAGGTTTTAACAATTATGTGCACTCTATTTAAACATGGCAGACACAGTGCCATCACTACAATACCACTGACAGCACATCAAAAAGTTAAAACTGCAGCTTAATCACTGCCTTGTCACTAGAGAAATAATAGGAATTGACATACATACCAACATGTCACATTTGTCCTAAGGTACGCAAACATGCTTAACTACAAAAAAAACCCCTCTATGCTGGTCTTGCTTGACAGGTGGACTAGCTCGTCCATTATAGGCATCACTTTGTTTTTATTCATTCCTACTGGATGAAGGCATACAATGTATGGTCTGCACCCCATCTTTCCTGCCCTGCGTCAATGTCCTACACTCTACGAAACCTAGTATCCAAATATAATAATCAAGATACAGCCTGTACACAATCCTGAGGTCTTCCTACAGCTCCAGTAGATGGAGGCCATCGCTTCCCGTTTAAAAGAATGATGTCTAGAGATTTGACCAGTGGAGACATTTGTCACAGCTTACACAAACATGCGAAAGACCCTGCTGAAAACCAATACTGCTGAAGCAAGATAGTTCTGGTCTTATTTTCTGCATCCTACAACCAGGAAGTTTCTCCCACCGCCATTTTTTGTACTACAGGCCAAGTTCCCAAACGTGCCATATACTCTTGCAACATAGCACATGGCTGGTCATCAGATTCTTTCACCTTACAGCTCTAGCAACCAAGACCCGTTCTTACCAAGATGCGCTCATCTTCCACAGACATTTACATTGTTAGTTTTCTTAATTTGTCCCCCTATTATAAGCTTTTAATATTCTATTTAAAAAAAAATATATATCAATGTTCATTTTAAGACAAAAGAGTAAATACTCCTGAAAGCATTGTTACACATCAGAAGCAGTAATACAACGACAATACAATATCCTTAAAGCCAGTCTATAATGTATAATGACAAAAGAAAAACAGTATCACGAGTCGTTAACTCCCACCGCCTGCTTAAAAGAACACCCGCAAAAGGTACACGAGCCTTTCCATCGCATTCATTTCTGTATAAGCAAGACAAGATCAATAAGCTCGAGACATTATTTTTTAATTCAAAGGTTAGGCTAAGCCTTTAAATGACCACACTGTTTCCAGACTACAATGCAGAATTTCTAACGGTGCCAATTTTCTGCAGAAGGTATCTGTCGCAATATGGACTCCATTTGAATGATTGAATGCTGATTAAAGTTTTTTTTTTTTTTTCCCTTTTAAAGATGTAAAAGTAGAAGCCACCGCAGTCACAACAAATGCGGCAGATGCTTCGTTTCAGATCAGAAGAGAGGGAAAACGTATGGAAGAGCGTTGCTAAGTAACAATTTTTCCCTATATAACATGCACATGTGTGGAGGAGTCGGATGAATCACAAGAGAACAGATTTGCCACAGGCACCAACAGTCCTTACCTCCTACTATTTAAATCAACTCAGCCTAGAATCCGACATTCGAGAAAAAAAAAAAAAACACAAATTGCTACTATCCACACAGCTGCAGTTTTTGCCTTCATTTCGTTTGCAATCGATGCTAAAAGGACATCACTAAAGGATGCAATCCAGAGAGTTAAGAAGCTGATCGATTATTTGTATTTACCTATGGTGTGGTTAAAGGGTAGTATGAATTGATAACCATTCACAAAACTGACAGTAGAAAAGGTGTAGTTATCCACAAAAAAATTCTTAGGTAAGCTATGCATAAACCTGTAGCAGGTGAGAAGAATGGCGTTTTTTGGTCTAGGTCTGTAAGCAATTTGTAATGTTTGATAATATTACAAGATATGTTTTAGTATTTACTGCATTAATAAAATTATCCTTAGATTTTAGTGTCAAAAGTTGCCAATAGCTTTATATTTAGTAAGGTTAGTTTTTGGTGGAGGCCAAATTTCACCCATAGCAACGACAAATAACTTTCTAAGAGGTCAACTTCCCCACTGTCAGACTCGGTTTCTGATTAAGATCTAAACTTAGGCAATATAAAGAAATACGTCTCATAGACATGTCACAATTGGATCTGTACCTTCATCTGTCCGGTTAATTTCTTGTTCGCTCAGCCGAGAGCTTGCAGGTCTGGAGGAGGACACCACCGAGGGCTGTAATGATGGCAGCTCATCAACATCTCTAAGGTTGGCCAACATATCTTGGAGCTTTGACCTGTTTGGCCCTGAGCACAACACAAAAGGACATCATCACATAACACTGCCATGATTCTGTACACCGTAAAAACATGTAAGTTAATGCTAGTTGTTGGCACATACCACAATCAAAGAACCCTTGATAATTGCGGGTCAAACAGGATACACAACTGGAATTTTAGTAACCAAAATGGCCACTTGGGTATTGCCACAGCCATTTTCAAATGAGCAGGAAGCGTATATACAAAGTTTAACTCCTAACTTTGTACACACCATGACACTTACCTGTACTTTTCTCCAACATGCTCCCACATCCCTGTTTTGATTGTTTTATGTGGGACACAGGCTGGGACATTTCTTCTGAAGTTTTTCCTGTTGTAAGTTTAGGGACAAAAGTTTCTTTAAGAAATGGAAATGTGGAAACCATGGCCCACAGCATTTCCTAAGTCGGTAAAGAGATTTTCCTGTTTTGCCTAAAGTTCAGAATACCGTAGTTTTCTTTTCCCCCCCAAAAAGGTATTTTCTATGTCGAATCTACTTCTCTGTTTGATCTTTTATTTTACAGATATAGGAAATGCACAGCTATATGTTCATGGGAAGCAGAACATACTCTTGCACTTAAACTTAGAAGCAGACCTAGCTCATAATAAAGCAGAGGGATCCTTAATGAATGAATGGAAGTTAAGTCAACAGATACTGCTTAATGTTTGGGCCCCAAATGATTCCATACAATATGGATATAACTAAAAATACAAATGATGCTATTTCACATGATAAACAATAAACACCGCCTTAATGTGTGTTTAAATAAAATATTCCAAGGCGAATGTGCATTATTCTTTAAGGATATATTTAGAAACGTAAAGATTGGGAATTACTTCCTGGTGTCTACGGTTTCATCAGCAGGCACCTCACTAGAGCATTGCTGAAATACACCAAAGGCATTCAAAGATTTACGTTTACCCGTGACTTGCTGTCGATTAGAACGTTCTAACTATATAACATCCTTATGTCGTTTGGAGTCGCTGCATGTTTTCTATACAACGGCGCACAATGGGAAAAATCAAGCACACGGGAGGCTGTGGGTAAACAATAAGACTCATTTTCATTCCAGGTATATGAAGTATACTTTAACTCGAAGCTACTTTATTTTTAATTATTTACAATTGTTTCTAAACTATTAAATATATTTGTCATTCAGTATTTGCATTCATTTATTAATGAACTGGAAAAATATTAAATGGATTAATATATATAATATATTATATATATATAATATATATATATAAAACCAAATTTATGTTACCACCCTTCCTAATGGAGTTTGGGGGTACAAAAGTACATTGGCATGACACTTCCAAAGACAAATGCTGGCGGTGGAACAGGTCATATGGATGAGCTCACCAACTTGCACTGGCATAGGAT
Organism: Spea multiplicata; assembly: GCA_009364415.1. Classification (NCBI taxonomy): domain Eukaryota; kingdom Metazoa; phylum Chordata; class Amphibia; order Anura; family Pelobatidae; genus Spea; species Spea multiplicata. Next base: position 14,493,533 of record VKOC01000005.1, read on the forward strand.
GACCAGTCAAGTTTCTGCCATGCTAGATCTGCCCAGTCCTCTGAAAGTGCTATTACCGTGAAGGGGAAGTGTCTAGGAGTAACAGCCACAAAGTGGTAGACCACTCACACAGAGCTCACAAACCCCAAATCTAGTTGAACTACAACCTCGGCAAAATTTGGTTTGACCAAGTATATTGCGGCTTCATTGAGATGTCCTGGGTTGAATGCTATCTGTTACTGAATTCAATGAAACCTATGGGGTCCAGTGAACACTCGAAGGCGAGATATACCAAAACTGATCTACATCAATGAAATCCTATGAAATCGCAGAGAAGGTCTAGCATTTACAGTTCAGACATGTTACTTAGGGTCACTTATAAGCCGTATCCATTGCAGCATGTCTCCTGGTGTCTTTAAAACAAAACCGACCCACAGCCTTTCCCCTGTTATAACCAATTTTAAGTAGTATGAATAATGTACTTAATATTATGACATTGCAATTGGCATAATAATGAGGAAGAATCCCCAAGTTACATGGGCCAAAGAGGATGTGTGTGTGTGTAATATAAAAACACACATGTGAGGTAGAATGACCCAAAATGTACTGTTTAAAGGGAAATCTCCACTGCTTTAGTAGCATAAGATTAAAAGGGGTTTGCGAAGTACATCGTGCCAACACCATAACTCCTTATCATATAGCTCGTGGTAAACAGAATAGATCAGTCTTAGTTACACAGGCCCTGCTACCTAGGGAGGAAAAGATTTCACTGAACAAACAGGACTTCTTTAGGCTCCCCATAGTTGACTCAATGTGATGTCTGAGCAGGGGCACTGGTCCCTCACATTACACGATTGACACAGGTCATCAGATAAAGGAACAAAATTAAATAAAACCAAGTCCTGCATACACATTCAGAGAAATAAATCAGTGTTGCCCTGTGGGTTGGTTACAAATACCACCCTTAATATAGCCTGGCCAAGTCTGCAGCTTGAGGTGGTGAGTCACAGAGATGTTAAATAATAAAATTGAGAAAAATAGGAGAAAAAAATATAATCCGGAAACAAAAAATCTTTCAATACATATATGTTTTATGCACTGGAAAGCTCCACTTCCTCTTTCAAACAGACCTTAGAAAGCTACGGCAGACAAAACAATCTAAAAATAAGTCGCCGACAGTCATGTTGATCATGAAGAACAACGAGTCACCGGGTACCCAGAAGATTACAGGATAAAATAATGCACATAGATGTGACACAAACTGTATGGCGCCACATAAAAGAAGTTAGAAAAGCCTGATGTAGTTGCCGTAGATAGACAAAATATATTTGAAGCTACAATAAATGATATCATAAGTCTATTATTTTTATTAAATTCATACAATTGGAGGTCATGTGCCTGGTCTAAATTATTATAAACAGTTACCTCTTTTAGTGCCAGTCAGGTGAGCTACTTAATTATTAAAAATATATATATAGATATATTATGAAATATGCAACATCTCTGGAAAGTGACAAAGACATAATTTGATAATGATCATTCGCCCAAAAATGTTCATGATAGGGGCATATATTCTGCTCTCTCTTAAAATACAATGGTTTTGCACATATATTTATGGTGAACATCTAACGGGCCCACAACATCTCTAGCGAGATGCTAAATATATAATGTCTGGAACAGATTGGTCTCGTAGGAATGCAAATGCTATGTTCAGCAATAAATAAATAAATAAAAAATACTAAAAACAAAACAAAAAAAAACAAAACAAAAAAAAACTTAATGGTCAGGAAGAGCTCCTCAAAATTATTCAATCTCAGCAGCATCTTAGTCCCAAATTTGGAACTCGCCTTCCACCTCCATTATCCTTAAGTTATGCCTTCCCAGGCTGCCACAACCAATGAGCCTCCACCAAAGGGCTGGGACAACATAGGGGTATAATGGCTGTTATCTTACTCTATAGACATATGCTATGCTGCACTATAATGTATGAAAACCGGATAAGTGTCAGAACAACTTTAGCCTCATTGAATGGCACATTTTACATTTTAATTACAGGTTGCCTACTAACCATTCAGGCAAAGGTTATTTCTATGTTGTGTACCCTTGCCCGTAAAGATTTACTGGCAAACCTTTTCTTTTGTCTGCCTAGTATGGGGTCGTATACGCGCACCACTATTAAAAATAAGGATACAAGAAAATACAGAGAAAGGATTCAAAGTATTATGCAAATGAATGGATGAAGAAGCTTCACTAGCGCTTGTGTTGTGTTCCAGATCACTCTCTGAACGGCACGTAAGTTAAAATATACATATAGGTTGAGTGACTAGTTACAAGCGTTTTAACTGAATGACAACCCAAGGCATTCTTCTATATGAGGCGCCTTAATCTTAAGGCACTCTGGCAATGAACATTATATTGTTCTTGGCTAAATTCACGACTCCAGTGCCAGTTAAAAGGTGAAGAGCAGGAAAAAGAGGAGGAGTAAAAGTAAAAAGAGTAAGTGGTTGAGGAAAACATTGAAAAGAAAAAAAAAATAGCTTCGGAGGGTAGATAGGATATGAGAAAGGTGGGATTGATGACTTTGAAGTGCAATGTTTTCCACTTACTCTTAACCCCTTTTTTCCCCTTGCGCTCCTTTTTGTATTGCTCCTTGAGTTTGGTTATTACTCCCTGATCCACATTCCAGGACTCCGGTATCGGACACTGGTCTTCCTTTTCTAAATAGTGAAAAACAATCAAAAACACATCCCTCTTCAATACATAGTTCTCTTTTTCTATTCGAAAAATCTTGTGAACACTTTTTTTTTTTAATATATATATATTTATACACAGAGGAAAAAAAATACAACTAAAAAAGGCACGTGACATTAACATCTGGCTCTTTAAAAGCAACAATATCGTAAAGGAAGAAATATTCATAATTTGGCCGTCTCTCTTCATTATTTCAAAAAAGTGTACAGTGAAAGAGTTCCTAACACGCTGACAAAAGATATTTTGGAATCCAGGGATTATGTAAAAAGACTTGTTAGAGAAATCAAACATGAGGAGCGCTTTCAAATGTTTGCCAGGCAGAAGAATGAGGATGAACATAAGAAACAAGCTACTTATGAATGTTCTGTGTGTCCAATTCGTTGACATGGGATTGAACCAAACCAGGAAAACGTATTTTATTATAACATTATAAGACTGTCTCGATTTTGCACCAGGGCTAAACACACTGACGCTTGTCTTAAATACCAACACAATACACGTCAGGACCAGGTATCAAAAGTCCTGCTTACAACCTGAAAAAACGGCTTTACATAAAGCACTGCATTCAAAAACCTGATGCCAACACTTTCCATTTAACAATCAACAACAATTTAGACGCTAAACTGAATGTTCATTAACATACCTACTAAGTAATACGCATCTTGATGTGGGAGAGAGACACCAAGTGGATTAAAGTAACTTAATAACTTATACTGGAAGAGAAGGAGCAGCTAAGCATGGCATACATACTTCCACTTAGTATATATATTTATCACTTAGTTTCCATATGACACGCACCCCATTCAGTGCCATCGCCAGCACTTCTAGATTCTCCCCCATCGCTGTCATCCGTCACCAGGAAGTCAAACTCTTTCAAAGCCTCTTCGGTGTCACGGTCATCATTAGGCTCAGGAACAATTCTTCGTCGCACAATCTAAACATAATAATAAAAATGAAATAGTCCAAATAGACCAAAACGATTCATACGTAAACATAGTGTCATCAATTAAAAATAGCTGGAGACAGACGCCAAATTACCAGTTCCCATTCAAGCAATTAAATATAAACTGTTATGTTCACAGCTTTAAAAAAGTTTCCAACTTTGTGATATTTTATAGAGCAGCAAGTGCTGGAAAATAACACATTGAAACCATTAGTTAGATAGTTAAAGCTTCTGCTCTAGGGAGATAACGTAACTATTATTATTATACTTTATTTATAAAGCGCCAACAGATTCGGCAGCGCTGTACAAAGATGAAAATGTTACAGACGACAAGTACAATACAGCAATTGACATACAGATACAGGAGGAACTTACAATCTAGGTGGATAAGAGGGTGAGAAACAGGAGGTGAGGACTGCGTGGTGGTGAATGACGTTAATGTAGGGCGAGATAAGGGATGTAAGTGGGTGAGAGGGAAGTTTTGATGTTTATGTCAGTGGTAGGCTTCCCTGAAGAGAAAAGTTTTTAGGGAGCGTGTGAAGGAGGGTAGAGTTGGTGAGAGTCGGACAGCACGGGGAAGAGAGTTCCAGAGGGTTGGTGCTGAGCGAGAGAAGTCCTGTAGGCAGCATGGAGGAGGTGATGAGTGAAGATGCGAGGAGCAGGTCATTGTTGGATCTTAGAGGGCGGCTGGAGTATATTTGCTTATGAGGGAGGATCTTGCCCACATGATGCCAGCATGGCATGGGTAGAAACCTTTATCCAACCTGAATTTGTAGGCATTAAGTTTCTTTGGCTGTTTTTCGTGACTTACCGTGGCTGCATCTATTATGGTTTTATCCCTGCCATCATTGTCTTCGTCATCCTCCTCATCGCTGAACTCCGCAGCAGCATTTTCCAAAAACTTAAAGGTCTCCAGCACAGAGGCCGAGTCCGTCATGTCCGGCTTCCTGGAGGGAGAACAAAAAGCACAAATTCTAGTTGTTACGTAAACACAGGTTTCCAGATTTCAGAAGGAAAATGAATCCTCTTTTTGGCGGTCAGTTGCCTGAAGACAAACTCTAGTCACGTTACGTGAGGCTTCATGAATTGCTATTCACACAACGGAGGTGGAGATGCCCGCTTACCCACAACTTGTGATCATCTCGCAAAACGTTTAAATACCTTTCTAAACACTACGCTTTAATGGCGACGAATTGTCATTGTAAATAGCTTTTAGCAGCATTTTATACCTTTATTATGACTACTTTGAGTTTTGGTTGATATCAATCAGCATAGTAGTTTTAGAGAGATATTGTTTAGATGAAGACAATTTACCGCAAAAGAGATGTGATCAGGGAATAAAGAATTACCAAAAACAAGGGACATAATTATGCAAGTTATGAGAAAAAGGAAGTTAAGATGGCCACATGCTTGGCATCTGTAACAATTATTAAAAAAGGAACCCCTGGTAGGCTTACAAAAAAAAAAAATCAGCACAATTTTATTCTTTGCTGTTAAGATTTGATCACAAAAAAATTATATAAGAAGCCTTTTCACTTTTTATGGTAACAATCCATCAGTTCCTGCTATTGGGTCACATGCCAGTTAAAGATTTGCAGCAACATAAAAAATAAAATTAAATTGTAGATGATCAAATAACGACTTTCGGAAAGAGTTTAGGCGTTAAACGGTACTAGGAATGATGTTTCTAATATTCCCTTATGTGATGCTGTATGAGTTAAGTCCCCATCATTGTTAATTGTAAGTAGTTTTTAGTATCTCAAGTGGAACTTTCAGTAAATTAACAATTTAGCACCACCATGAACAAAAGGTGGGGGGGGGATTAATGGTCGAAATATATATTTAACATTGTATTCATGGACTATATTATGTTTAGTTTGCTTAGAGAGACATATACCACAACTCGGTCATGTGAGTGCTATCTTTTGCGAGTCTCCTGATCTACATATTTCACATCATCCTATGACCTAACCATATATATATATGAAAAGTATCCCAGTTCAACAATGTAATTCTCTGCATTTTTATTTTAAAAATGCAGTCATAAATTAGGTTTATAGAGGTAGCGTGGGAGTGCAGTCTGCACGTATTAGTGGAGCTTCCACGATGGAATTCTCGTTATCAGTCGACTGTAATTATAGCTCCTGTTCTTCAAAGCCTACACAAAATGTCAATTAATAACAAAAAACAAATTGTCAATTACTGCGCGGCACGCACCATCTCCCACACCCTCCTACCAAACCCTGCCGTTTATTTTCAACCTTGACTTGAAATACCCAGGGACCAAAATAGTAAAAAGTTCAAGATCAGCACACCTGAGGAATATGAAGCATGCAAGATGATGCCTACAGGATATGAACCATAATGCTATATTGGATTATTGTTACCTGTAGTCGCCATGCTTCATTAAAACAAAAACCTTTACACGTACAGAAGAGCCGAGAAGCCCAGAATATATATGAACGCAATAAATACATTACTTAAAAATAAATCCTTAAACAAAAAAATAAACTCACAGCCGAACTAAAATCTGCATTTATATAAGAATAAATTAACAAATTAACTTTAATTGTAATAAATAAAATCAGTGCCTCCTGTAAACATAGCTGCTAGTATTTATAATTTTATGAATCAACACTTACCCAATGACCAGTGGATTGGGAAGCTCCGTCTCCGTGCCATTTACCATGGAGTCCTGATTTGTATCAGTGAGTCTGTCCGAGGTGTCAGCGGACAGGCCCAGCAAAGCACGAACACGTTTCGACTTAACCTCCAGTATGGTGTCTGTGTAGCCCACTTCCTGAAGATACCTGCAGAATGCCACAGCACTGATTCCACAAGCCACACGACATCCCAGACAGACAATAATGGCACACTACGACCCCCCCATGACACAGAGCAGCACTATTCACATTGCATGATAATAAATTGTCTGGTACCAGCCCAAAAGGGCTGCCTCTTGCACTACCAGCCTCAATAGTCACTTGAAAAATGACTACAATACAAACACATACAATTCCCTATTCATCAGCAGAGAACAGAAAAAGGCACTGGTTAGACACACACACAAACCTCTAATGCATCCGAGCACACTGGCAGTATAATAGATTTAAAACCACATGCCTTGAACATTAAAGTAAGACTGTTAACCCTTTGTTTTCAAAGGAACCAGCCAGTGGTACGCAATGAAGAGGAGTCACTTACTGCCTTAGTAACTGCCGGCTCTGTTTCCATATAAACTGGCTGTTCTGTGTCGGCGGCTGGATCTCGGCCTCATTAGCTTCATCTAAAGGAAAAGGAAGAAAAATATCACACTGGGTTTTCTTTATTATGCAGATAAATATAGCAGAGAGCCAAATTAAAAGGGTCACCTAAGCAAGGTTGGTTTAGCAGGGTCTTGGATGACCACGCAGAACCTAGATTTGCATTGATTAAGAGATATTCATTTCCATGACATGTAGGGCCTTTCTGCAAACTACCTGACACCAAAGGAGGCACTGTTTGCATACAGAGGCAGCACGCAGTCACATAGCGCACATGTTTTAATGTAAATGAGCACGCGGTTCCAAACGACCTTAAGCGCGCGGCTCAGAGTTATGAGCCACCTGGGAGGTAACACAAGCATATGTTGCTTCCGCTCGTGTTTGTCACTTGTTATTTAGCTCGAAACCCCATTGAGCACTGCAGAGGAATGCGATAACGTTATAAATAACCACCGCCAGTCGCTCGGGGGTTGCCTGGGTGATTCTAGCAGTCTGTACTGTAAATAGCAGGACATCAGCTGCCGCAAAATGTGCATTTCATCTGAAAACGAGGGTTTCGATGATCGGTCTCTCTCATCAGGATATCTTAACTTTTCGGGCTTTAGCAAAAGGACGTTTGCTTTCACAGATGCGTATGATTTAAGTCGCGATGCTGCACTATACAGGGGCACGACGACATGCGGTGCTTTTCCCTCTTGTGTCACTTTAAATTCTAATCTGAACAATGTGAATCTTAAAAAGGCTCAACTATATTAATTTATGAACCGACAAAAATTACCGTATTTATCGGCATATAACACGCACCCTGCCCAGGACCGGAAGTGAGGGAGACGTGGCTGCAGATTGTGCAGCTCTAGGGTTCATCGGCGTATATATCTCCAGTTAAGTTCTTTACATTATATCCTCTCTCTTCAAGTCATCCTTGCATAGTCTGCCTGAATCAGGTCAACAACTTACACTGCAGCTGTGATATGCATTTTTTAATGTATATGATAGTAGTGCTGCTTTATATGTCGTTTCCCTTTTTGCAAAGCATAGAGGGCTTGCCGCCCCCCCCCACTAATTTCAATGAAGGTTCTTTACTGCCAGAGACTGACTGCGTCTAGTAGCCAATAGCGGAGGGGCAGTATACTGCAGATATCTACAGATGGTGAGGGGGGTTTAATTTTTTTCCTTTAAAGAGGTAGAGGATGCATATTGAAATATTTACTAAATACTGCTACTTTAAACAGGTAAGCAATGTACAGATGCATGGTGTTTTTTTTGCAGAGTGTATGTGTGTGTGTGTATGTACACACACACACACACACACACACACTGTAGCGGAAGAAGTGACAGCACTTGATCTTGTCGATACTTGCTAGGCCGGTTAGGGAGTCGTCATTAAAGAGAAGGGAGTGTAGTAGCCGTATGCTCCTTGGGAACAGAGCGTTCCTATGCAGGGCAGAGGAGAATCAAATTTGCTGATGTGACTTTTGTTTTAACTAAAAAAAAAATAAAAATTGGGGACCCTTTGTTGTAGACTTTGCGTTTCAGAAAAGTAATAATTCAGGCTCTAGACAAAGAGCGGTCTAGTATTTGCCACTTGTCTAGGCCATCCAGTTATGCAACTTTTTTTTTTTCTTTTCAGCTGGTTTTCCACAAACATGTCTTTTTTTTGTTGCAGAAATACTTCCTTCCTGTGTTTTGTAGCAGTTAATTGTCTGTTTTGAAGATAATCTTTGTGGATTTTTTTTTTTTTTTTTTTAGAACGCACCAGAGATTTCAATGGTTAAGTTGTGGGGGGGGAGACTTCTATCCGATTCTAAGCAAAAATGTCAATATTATATATTATAATACATATAATAGACAGGTAAATATTACAAGTGATTTGAAAATTTTATTCTGAAACAATCTACCTCTTTGTGTTGAGCAAACAAAAATATAAAAAAAACCCACATACCTGAATCATAGTTTGGTGGCTTCATATCTCCCTGATTTAATTCAGTTCCGTATTTCAGCTTGTGATATTTTGCCCTGGGGAGTGGGAGAAGAGACACTCTTGGTCACAACCGCCATGACAGAAAGAAAGGTTTTTTTTTATCTCTACAACCAGACTGTAATGCACAATGACTAGGATTCTACCGGCATCAAGTTACTTAGAAATAGTTATTTTATATTTTTAGTGTAATGTACACGTTATCAGCATTGTACCTAAGCTTTTAGTAAGGCTGTCGAACAGTTGAAGACAATATCTTTTTAGGCCTCAATTTCAGGAATCTTCAGGACTTCAGGGGTCTTTCTTCAGATGAACGTTACCTTTAATGGGCCAATATAGAAAAAGATGCATCGACCCTCAACTATAGACTCAATTGTCTATTACGCCAATGTGGCGATATCTAGTTTTTCCCCTATTGGGGTTGTAGCCCAGCATTATATCGTGAGTGGGTACGTTTTTCAAAAGCGTACGACCAGTTCTCCAAGCTCTACCGGTCACGCTCCATGAATTGTATCCTAGTGGTGATCCTAGATGAGTCCAAGTTCAAATAGGAGGACAAATTAAAATCTTGAAACTGGGAACTTTGATATAAAGTGTATATTTTGCAGAAATGTGGACGCTTGTTATTGTATTCACAGAACGTGCACACATTTACTGTCTTCCACACAAGTAGTTGTATGCTGGGTAGGTGTGAGATACCAGGAGGAGAAGATAAGGCGGCATAAAAATACATCCAGCATCCCTGCATGCATTAAGCACTCGAAAATGCTATATATATGCAGCTGGGTTATAACATGAATTACATAAAAGCATAGAATTTGATTGTAGAATCATTTGGCCCATCTAGTGCTGGAATAAAGATTCAAATCTTAAAGGGATATGACAGGCATCATATGCACTTTTGTCCCTTTGGTACGATTCTCCTTTCCATATTTGATCTACCAGTTTTACCCTACAAAGGGGTTTGTCTTAACTGGCTTAAGGGGCCTGAGTGTATTGAAGTTTTGTTTGTTTTTTACTTTACTACTGGCGGAAGGGCTAAATGATATCGGGGGCACTTTCAAATTCTATTTTTCTTTTGAAGGGGGGAAATTTGTGCTAGGCTGAATGCAAGGCGTGTGATCAGCCAGCACGGGGCGCAATCAGGTATATCCCAGCAGGGTCGGGCTGAACAGTGGCCTGCATAGGGCATCATGTGACTATTTTATGGACGTACCTGAACATTCAAAGGGAAGCAAAGTGGTTAATGCAATGGCTGTTCTAATTGTATTACAAGGTGCACTTGTAATACAATTAGAACAGCCATGGCAAAGCACAACACAGTTACATTGGCTTACTAAATAGTCTAAACAACAAAACGTGGGACTCGTTCACTAAACTCACTATGCATTATAGAAGGCAATCCCTGGCTATTTCCTTGTTTATTTAGTTCAAGGAATATCACTGATTTAATTAAGCCGTACGTAGGGCCATCCAAGCTATTATTGGACCAGAAGTAGGGTTGGTCCTTCGCATGAGAGCATGAGGCCAGGGAGATAAAACTGAAACACTCTTGCTTGTGTCCTCTGGTAAATAAACCGTTCTCGGACACCGTTGATGAATAGCTAATAGTTCAAACACTGGTATCACAGCACTTGTGAGGGCTTTATGAGCAGCTGAATGATAAACACTTTTAGGTCACTCACCTTTCCTGCTTTAAAGCATACTCCAACATTTTTATTCTTCTCACTAGATCTTTCTTTAAGTTCTCTTGTCCTTTCCTTTCTCCTTGCAGGAAGGCTATTTGCGCCTGAAAACAAGAAAAAGTACCAAATGTAAAGAAAGATTTGCACAAAGATTCACTAAATGCTAATAAAAATAGGGCGATATTTACAAAGCAGGACCGTGACTACAGAATACAACCGACTGGTCCATCGAGTACATAACTAGAATTACTGAATTTCTTTACTGCGTTTACCCGTAATATGAGAGAATACAGCACAGAGTGGTGTGATATTTAATGACCCATAAGGGAAAAAATGCACGTTCCAGATTTTTTTACTTCATAGGTATCAGATACCCCGCATTCAAGAAACCTCAACAAATACCTGATTTTTTTCCCCTCCTTTCCTTAAAATGCAAAAATGTTATACTTGTAATGACATGTGTAACACCAAATCTATACAATGACTGCAAAACCATTACACCTTACAGAGTGCTTCCAAATGCAATTAAAGCCATTCAGAATAGTTAAATTGCTGGGCCATGAATGCAATACTCCAGCCTTCGAGGGCCATAAACAGGCCACAATTTTTGGACAGCCCAGCATAAGCACCTCAGTTACAAATTCATGAAAAGACTAGTTTTCACGTAGGGGTTCATATAACTCCTGACCTGTTTGCGGCCTTTAAGTTGTGCATGGCTGGCTGATGGAGATTTTGCCATAGAGAGGTACTCTGAGAAGCAAAAAGTGCAGGCCCTTGGAGCAGAAGCGACAACAGAAGCATTCGCAAAAGAGTACAGACTCCAAGAGCATTGTGATTAAGAGGACACATTTTAGTAACGCAAGTGAGGTTTAGGTTTAAAACAAATGAGAAAAGTAAAACCGGGTTTTCAAACAACATGATGTCACGTGACTTCATACCTTTACTTCCTTAAGCAGGGGCATTTGGTAACACAAATAGGCAGTAATTTCATAACGAAACGGGTCAGTAAAGTGGACGGCACTTAAGAGGGAAAATGGCTTCTGTGTCATAAAAGACAAGCTTCCAAATAAAAAAAATCTCCCACTGTTACAGAATTGCTAGTATATTTTTTATAAAAGATCAACTTATCGCAAGACTTTTAGCAACAACTCAGATTTAAGATTTTGAAAAAAACGGCTTTAGCTCCTCTGCCTTTTGTCGTGTTATGCCGTTATTCTCTAAATAGCATTACGGTATGATAACTAAAAACGTTTCGCTACACAGCAAAGCCGTACGATTTATCTAAATTAGATTCTTACTCAACACCATCCTACTCTGATTCACACTTGAGAAGAACAAGTTGACAGTGGAATGGCTGGCATTTCAGCAGCAAAACCTTTACGTTCACCATAATCTTTTTTTAATTATTAAAACTAGGAGAGAGATAAACATAAATTTATATATCTATAAATATACACACACACATATATATAATATATATATATATATATATATATATATATATATATATCAAGTGCAATGCTTATTTTTGCTGCCCTTGAGAATGGAGAACAGGATGAGTGAGGCACCCAACTGAATAAAATGATGGCACAAATCATGTTTCTGGTCAGGAATGATTTTAGATATTATATATATATATAAAATATTAGGTAAGTAAATTGTATTTGTTTCTATAAAGAAGTAAAAAAGTAAAAGTAGCCACAGTAGCCACATCTATAACCCAAAAAAAAAAAAGTGGTCTACCAACACGGTAGTAAAGTTCATAGGAGCCTTCTCAAGACCAAGTTCTTCTTGACAAATACTTTTTTTTTGCTTACTAAGCCTAGACAAGTAAGAGATGCTCATAATTTATTGGGGTGCGCTTAAAGCCGAGCACCACTGACAAGAAAAATTAGCCGCTCACCCTGTGTAGGGTGGAAAAAGTACACAAAATGTCAGGTGGCAATTCACCCGCAAGTGCAAAGTTTAATAAGTGTCTGAATGTAGTTTCCTCTAATTTCTTGGAGGCCCTACAAATGTTCTTAAATAGGGAACATTTCCTAGTAAGAAAGCAAAATGTATGGAATTGCAGGATCTGGGGAGTCCATGGAGACCATTGACTGGGCAGGATCGGCCACCTCGATTTGGAAGGACTGGGCTCAATTCAAGTAGTATTTAGAAACCAGATTAATTTACTTACAAGCCAAGAAGAAATACCTCAACAGAGACCAACCCAAAGTCTCACAAAACATTAAGTGCCAACAGTAAAAAAAAACAAAAAAACACACAGGAGCCGTGGCTAAATGGGTTTATCCAACCATGTTTGTTAATACATAATCTCCAGTGATATTTTTAAACACTTTCTGAAAACATAGTTCCGCTTCTGTAAAACTAAAGTAGAATAGGAATCGTAGACACTGTGGTTTCGACCAAAGACATTTCCAACAGGAAACAAATTACAGGCTAATGTGTGCATTATTACTTAAAAGCTGGCATGACGAACAAGATAGTTGGTCTAATTTTAAGCACAGATTTTTTTCTAAGAGCCTTTGTATGTTTACACAGGCCCTATTCATGCAGCATTCTTCAAATACTTTGTCAAAGCAGAAGATAACTAATGAGAGCATTCTTTGATTTGTGGATGTTTTTAAGTCTGAATCTTTTCAAATTGAACTTGGAATTAATTTTAATAAGGTTACGCATCTCTGAAATCATGGATGAACGGATGTTACAGCCACAACTACCCGTATCTCTAAAAGGAAATTTTGGGGCAAAATTTGGAACAGTTGTCAGGATAATTCCTTTTTTTTTTTTTTACGTATGGCAAACCACATGGCACTTTTAAGCAGCCCACCTACACAATGTGTTTTGAAGAAAAGAAACTCTGACCAATCCCTTAAATGCTTTGTCATTATTGGCCGCCTTCTGGCAGCTCAGGAAGCGCTCGGAAGGATGTTGCGCATCATTTAACAGCTTAACAAGAGTTGTCAGGTGGCCATCAAGTCTAAACCCACATGTCACCATAACATTACCAAATTCCCTCTTTATTTATTGCCCTTTACAATTTGCTGCCTATGTTTGGGAGAAGACATGTTGTGCTCATTGAAATCTATAGGACACACACGTTTATATATTATAATTATATATAATTATATATGCCCTCTGGGAATATTGTAGAACATCACTGCTTGCTTAGGTCAGCTGTTGGGAGTTTAGTGATGACATCATGGCATGTAAGGGTGACATGTTAGCCCGTCTCGGCCAATCAGCTGACACAGTTAACTTGGTAAGACAGGCACTGCTGTGAGTGACTCTCTGCAAGCAGGCGTTGACAGTCACAGAGAAAGCAGCGTGCAACTTAAACTTACATGCTGCTTTTTCAAAAATCGAAATCGCCAGTTATATTTAAAGCTCCGTTGACCACTTTGGGTGATACAGACTAAGCCATTCTATTAAACCCACACAACATGACATAGGTTTACTGACAAAAGGATTGCCTTGGGTAAACACAGAACTTCCTTAGCAATGCCATAGAGGAACCAGCTTACTGTTACAGGGAAAGTCAACCTAAATATCTCATCACTGACAACAATGGCAGTATTCAGGTCTTAAGACATTTATTTGAATGAAATTAGATAAAACGCAGTTCTGTATATTACTGTATACAATCACTGTACTTTAGGCTCATATTTGTCCTTTAAGGTTTACTGTAACTCTTATAAAACAGAACCCATAATATAGCAATAGAAGTCCCCGCAAACACATTTTTCCTTTTATACAGAGCTGATATTCTTCCTTATCTGTAAAGGGTTCAATTTCTGGCAAATAATGGAACAATTGGCATTGTGCACAGCAAGCAATTCTGGCGCAAAGTTGTTAAAAGCAAAGCATTCATAGCCAATGCAGTATTCGTGGAAAGGCTTGACTGGTACCAAAAACTGAGCAATTAAGGCAAATTAACCCAAAAGTTAAGGACTTGCCCGCAAAAAGCAAGGATTACCAGCCCCAATGCGAGCTAGATCACATGGAAACATCTTGTCCCTTAACATGTTTCAGGCACCCAATGTGGACAAGTAGCCTGTATGTGCTGCGATCACATGGAAACCACTAAAACCTGACCTTCCACAGCAACAGGAATACAATGTGACCTAAAACCATATTAAAATGTAACTCTGATCGTAACTTTTGTTATCTAGGTTATTACGCGCCGTGTATGCCGATTACAGTATGTAAGTAGTACAAGCATGCCCCTCAAATCAGGGAACAGCGAAGTATTAGAGGGAAAACGTTAGATTGCGGTACAGAGGTGGGTACAGAGATATTGTTTTTAGCGTCCTATTTAAGTACCTATGAAGACCTCCCCTTGTCATGCTATACACGAATCTATTATAACTTTGAGACTTATTTATTTTTATTTATAGATGTACTATTACCCTATTATGGCATTTTTGCATACTCCTTATTTAATCTTATGAATAAAAGTTCCGTTTCACGTTACAATCAAATGCTGTACGATTCTTCGAGCGGGGAAGTCCTTCTGAATATTTATATATGGCGCTGATGGTTGGGTCTGGGAACCCATGGCGACTACATAGTCAATTACAATGCCCTACTTCATTTGGTTTTGTAGATTAATCCAAAAGGCTAAATCAATTTAGCCAAGGCAACGGAAAACCAGGTCCAAGGCCAGAAGATATTTGCTCTATGGTCATTCCACCCATTGATTGCTCCACTTTTACTACTACCTAAACATTACAACAATCTTGTAAGGAAATATTTGTGCAGGGGTGTATTGAGCAATATTGTCTTTGGCTCTTCCCTGGACACCACCGGTTAATAGAATATATACCTATACCTAGAGTATTGTTCTAGGGAAGAGACCATATGGCACCCAGAGGTAATCACAAAAAAGAGGTATACAGGACCTACATGATTTAATGCAAACTTTGCCCTCACGTTAGCTAGCAAAGCACGTGTCAGCAAACTGTTGGGGGGCCATTAAATATTAACCTTAAACGTATATTTGATCAAAGACAAAAGGCAGACAATTGCAATATATACATAGATTACTTCAAGGAAGAAACATTTGGTGCAGGCACTTTAGAGGCCATCTTACTCTAGCAGTCATTAGTATTTGTCAGGTATAAATATCAATGTCTCTCTTCACAAGTTGCAGAAAGAAAACTGCCTGAAGCAGAATATTAAAAAGCAATTATATTGAAACTTGCATGAAGCTGCATAGTTACGGATACAAATTACTTTCTGGTTATTCAAGCTAAAAAGAAAAGAAAAAAAAAGGAAAAAAATCTAATAAAAAAATGTTTTTTATGGTGGATTTAGGAAACCATAAATGTGATGTTCTAAAAATACACTAACAAAATGTCAAGTCAAAAAGGATTAGCTAGACCTTTTCAGACTCATTCTTTAGGTGGTTACACTTTCATAAAAGCATTATATATTCAATAACAGACAATGAAACCTCACTGTAAGAGGAAAAACAAATAATGAACGTCGTACAGAGACACAAATAAGGTCCATATAGAATAAGGAGGATGTCGCATATAGCCTTGGGTTACTTTGTACACAAGTATAATGTAAACTTACTAGAGCTGAAACAACGAATCGATAAAATAGATAATAATCGATAACGTAAATCGTTGTCGACGATTTCCGTTATCGATTAATCGAGTGATCGATTCGTTGTTGGAGCACTCGGCTCCTTTTACCTACCTCCGTGAGCGTTTCCCGGCTTCTGCTGCGCGCTCTGCAGTCTCCACCTTCTTTGAGCTTCAATTAAGAAAAGGATGTTTGTCCGCGTGTGAATAAAGTTTTCAACTTCTTGAAGCTTGGAAGTGGTCGTTCCTTTTCTTAATTGAAGCTCAAAGAAGGTGGAGGTCCATAGCTGAGGTAAGTGATTCTCTATGTGTGAATGTCTATGTGTGAGTGTCAGAGTGGGTGACTGGGTGCAGGGCTGGGTGTTAGTGTGGGTGCAGGGCAGGGTCAGAGTGTGGGTGCAGGGCTGGGTGCTAGTGTGGGTTGCTAGTGTGGGTTGCAGGGCTGGGTGGGTGTGTGTGGGTGCAGGGCTGGGTGGGGGTGTGGGTGGCAGGGCTGGGTGGGGGTGTGGGTGCAGGGCTGGGTGGGGGGTGTGGGTGCAGGGAAGGGTGGGGGTGTGGGTGCAAGGGAGGTGGGGGTGTGGGTGCAGGGAAGGGTGGGGGTGGTGGGGGTGCAGGGCAGAATGTGGGTGCAGGGCAGGGTGTAAGTGTGGGTGCAGGGCTGGGTGTGAGTGTGGGTGCAGGGTAGAGTGTGGGTGCAGGGCAGAGTGTGAGGGTGTGAGTGCAGGGCTGGGTGCAGGGCAGAGTGGGAGACTGGGTGCAGGGCAGGGTGGGAGACTGGGTGCAGGGCAGGGTGGGAGACTGGGTGCAGGCAGGATGAGGGTGTGGGTGCTGGGCTGGGTGCAGGGCAGAGTGGGTGACTGGGTGCAGGGCAGAGTGTGGGTGAAGGGCAGAGTTGGAGACTGGTGCAGGGTCAGAGTGTGGGTGCAGGGTCAGAGTGTGGGTGCAGGGTGCAGGTCAGATGTGGGTGCTGGGTGCAGGTCAGAGTGTGGGTGCTGGGTGCAGGGCAAGAGTGGGAGACTGGGTGACGGTGCAGGGCTGGGTGTGAGTGTGGGTGCAGGGCAGAGTGTGGGTGCAGGGCAGAGTGTGGGTGCAGGGCAGAGTGTGGGTGCAGGGCAGAGTGGTGGGTGCAGGGCAGAGTGGGTGACTGGGTGCGAGTGTGGGTGCAGGGCATAGTGTGGGTGCAGGGCAGAGTGTGGGTGCAGGGCAGAGTGTGGGTGCAGGGCAGAGTGTGGGTGCAGGGCAGAAGTGTGGGGCAGGGCAGAGTGTGGGTGCAGGGCAGAGTGGTGGGTGCAGGGCAGAGTTGGAGACTTGGGTGGGTGAGGGTCAGAGTGTGGGTGCAGGGCAGGGTGGGGATGTGGGTGCAGGGCACGGTGGAGAACTGGGTGACTGGGTGGCAGGGCTGGGTGTGAGTATGGGTGCAAGGGCAGAGTGTGTGTGGGGGTGCAGGGCAAGAGTGGGAGACTGGGTGCAGGGCAGAGTGGGAGACTGGGTGCAGGGCAGAGTGTGAGTGTGGGTGCAGGGCAGAGTGTGAGTGTGGGTGCAGGGTGCGAGTGTGGGTGCAGGGCAGAGTGCGAGTGTGGGTGCTGAGTGCCGGGTGCTGAGTGCCGGGACAAGGGGCAAAGTGAGTGGTTTAGGTATTAAAACTAGTTTTCTAAATATTGTGTTTGTTTGTGCTTGTACTTTGAAAATCTTGTTTTTTTTTTTATTACATCATAACAAAATAAGAATGTTAATGTACATTTTAAGTTGTTTTTTTAACATCCAGTTCATTAAATTTTAAATAAACGAAAAATTTGCATATGTTTTTTTTAATCCGATTAATCGAAAAAATTATCGGCCAACTAATCGATTATTAAAATAATCGTTAGTTGCAGCCCTAAAACTTACCAAGAGTCTTCATGACAATATGAGATATTGCACAATAGGTACAGTAATAGCCAATAGTGAGATATACCGATGACAGATCCAAGAATTTATCGGCATGGTTCTAATACGGGCGGACTTTGCCCAATACAATTAAGAGTTTGAAATTATGGATGGGTTAGTAGAGTGTGGCATGCCCTGCGTTCAAGACTAAGGCAGCGCAATCTTTTTTCTTTTAGACTGAAAGGGAAAAGAGGGGGACTTAAAGTGAAGACATGTTGGCGTTACTCAATTATGTCCGTCCTCATGAAGCCAGCGTAAACAGCGGCATGGTCCTGCTGCAACTATGACCTTATTATCCACAAGAGTCCTGTACCTCCTGCTGAGTTCTCCTGGGGTGCTGCACATGCTCAATCATAAAAAAAACTGGGATGTGTGGGTCCTTCATGTGCTCTCAATGATTTGTCCCAACACGCAAGACACAAGAATCAAACATCTGGTTATACAACGACCAAAAATTAGCCTACACAAAATGAATAATGCCATAGAAGACAGCCAACTAAATATATTATATCTTAAATACAGTACTATACACAGTAATACAGGTTAGGACTAAAAGATATTTTTATTCCAATAGAATTCCCTTAACTGTAGACCTGGGTGACTCCCAGCGCAAACCACACTGTGCCAAGGGTCCAACTAGGTCATTCACACAGAGCTATTATACCGTTTACTGCAGGCAACATCATAAGGAGCCGTTGTGCTACTTATTTATATTCATGTGTGTGCCATCTAGGCTTTAACAAACTAAAAGCGACTGATTATAATAAGCGTGGTAACTGCTGTCCATTCTCAAAGGTCCCTTAACCTCAGTTTGTAGCCGATTTTAATAAGCCGGTGTTTTTAGCGTTTCCAGTCTTGAACCTTTCAATGAAATGAACCAAGTCAAGGAACAGATTCATTAAAGGCGAAGAATGCGCCATGTTTGCAAACATGCCTGTTCAGATTGTTGGATCTGAACCAGGAAGGTCACATCAATTCCAAGCATGTTGTAATGGAGGCCGAGTCATGAAATAGAAATGAAAGGAATTCAGGAGCGCGAGTTCAACACCACAATAAGATTAGTCATAAGGCACTCAGCGCGGCTCTGACTTCTACTGACATGTTTGCTGGGCGCTGGCTCGTTAAAGATAAAAGTATTGCCTAAATCATGATGAACGTCTCAATGTGAACAGCAGCGATCATAGCATTCCCTATGCTACATCGCACAAATTAAAGCAAGTAATCCAACCAGGGCTACTATAATTTATAGATTTATACCCAGCATTGTATAACGGGGGAAGAGGACATAAGGAGTACAGCACACGTTACATTTTGGAGCCAACAAGTCTAATATACAATAGACTTATCAGAAATTAATACAGGAACTAGCAAATCACAGGCTGCCTCTCCATATTTGCATATAACAATGGTTCACATACTATATTGGGTATTGCCCATGCGTTTGGTCTGGGATTAATCTAGGAGGTGACAGTTCCTCTCTAATAAGATAATTGTAGGGGTGTAGGGGTGTGGTGGACACGTAGGGTTAACTAATGAAGGCAAATCCTGCAATTTGAAGTAATAGGTCACTTTTTAAATCGCCCACACCAGCCTGGTAATAGTTGCCAAAATCCTGTTAGTGCAGAAGATTGTGCAAGTTATCTACACCCAAAACATGAGCAATCGTATTCATCAATGTGCATGACACGTTAATTTACCGGAGGAAAGATTAGCTGGCATCTCAGGTTAGGCAGGTAATAATGGGATCATACGTTTCAGAAAAGTCAAGTCTGCGGAACAGTTATGCAAATATATTGTTAATTCCCAGCCAGATAATAATACATAGAACCCTAAAGAAGTCCTCTCCACACCCATTACCAACCTGCTCAACCTGGGTGATCCAGCTCAACCGACACTACAGAGACAGGGCGGTCAGATTCTCACCGGAGAATACAGCTCCTATTTATTATCATTAAGGGAGATTTATCGTGATGCACGTAAGAAATTTCAAGTAAATGCATAAGCCTTGGTAAGTCTTGGCAGTTCTTGCCAATTCTTGCTGGAAGCAGGTTTCAGATCCGTAACCAGCAATGTAAAAAGCCATTTATTGAGCAAGAAGGTCTGAAGCCTGTTGAGTAACAGTATGGAAGCCCAGCTGTAAAGTGACAGCGTATAATACAAGCCGAGTTATTTATATTTATATAGCACCATCATATTCTACAGGTCTATTTATTGAGTAAACAAGTAGCGTATCGCGTAACTATTTGGACATATGGAAGAAAAAAGGGTGAGGGCCCTGTTCAATTAGCCTAGAAGGAAGTACATAAACCAGTGAAATATGACTGGCTAAAGATTAATATCTATGGAAATATCTATACATATTCATATACCCGTCTATCATACATCTAGAATCATTTCTCAGCCAGGGGCACGTTTGACTAGGGGGCATTTTAGTTCTTGCTTAGCTTCAGACATTAATGGAATTGCATGGGAAATCGTGATTTGGCAAAGAAAAAATAAAAATAGCATGCGTGGCCCTCGGGTTGAGAAACCCTGTTCTGGATGGCAGCATTGTTTCAGCGTCAAACACATTTTGCACATACCAAAGGGTTAAAAGGGCAGATTGCTGCAATTGTAAAGCCCTCCCCTGGTGTCTTGTTCTAGCATTCCTCCTTAGATGAGCTGTGAACACGCAAGTACCATATATATATATATATATATATATATATATATATATATACTCTCCTCCCTGTTTACACATTTACAGAACATAGGCATGTTTCTCGGAATCTCAAGGAAACGTGAAATACTCCGGGCACTTGAGTTCCTCTACATTCCCAAAATAGTAGTGGAGACGTTGTGGGATATGGGGTAATGTAAAGGTCAGGAAACAAAGCAACCCCCCCGCCCCCCCAAAAAACTATATCTGTCACTTTTCTCCAATACTGCACTTCATTGCACTCAATTCTCCCAAACTGAAATCATATAAACCAGAAGCAAAAATGCTTCATGACAAATGCAAGAATGCGGAGGTCTTATGTAGGTCAAATTCTTTATCAAATTTATACCCGGGGAGGGGGCTTAAACTAAATCTCAAGGCATCCATGGAGCTTCAGACTTGCCCATCTTTCCATCACACAATATCATCCGCCATCTTAACTATGAATTATTAAACATATTGTGTGGTCACAAAGGCATCACTGATAGAGAGGGTTATAAACAATTCACAGGACAGCTTGTAAAATTCTTCTCCATGTGAAAATCAAGACATTTATCATCAAGTGCCTAAGTGATATTATCCTTCGACACGTATCATTGACAAGTTTTCCAATGCACCTGCTTAACAAGACATTTGTCTTCCATTTAAACATTAACATGCGTGTTCTTCTAACACGCTTGTCGTCGGAACCACTAACGTAAGACCGAGAAACGTGATGTTGCGCGGTGCCTGAAGAACTCTCACATGAGACACCATGTGGGAGAACGAAGGGTTGGTGGCCTATGCAGACCAAACGAACGTTGTTGGAAAGTACTGTAGCGCGCACCAGACTCTCATTCTTGTATGCCCACGGCACAAGGGTACTTCCAGGTGGCGGCTATGCTACCATGTGCTGCCCGCTTCCTATAATCCAGCATGAGTCGGTCAACATACATTTTGGCAGTACAGGCAAGGGTAGTTTCAATAAATGGTGTTGGGTTCTTCTGACTCAACTGGCATCAAAGCTAGGCTAGATGGCAAATGTACGTTTCTGTGCCTTTCATTATAGAAACACGACTATGTAAAAGAGGAGTGTTCATTAACTACATGACAACACGCAGAACTTCCCGCCAAACTGGTAAACGTGGAACAAACAACCAATCAAATTCACCTTTATAGGTGATTATGGAAAAAAAAGTCTAAGAAATTTGAGGATAGTGCTGCAGTTATAGCAGTCATTTATACCCATTGAAGCAAGAGTTTCCAATTTTTCTCTTTTTTACCTTTAGCGATTGATGGTTATGCCATTCAAAAAGTTATACAGGTTTAATTATGCATTACGCATTCAAGAAGGAGAACTTGCTATGGTTTGGCCCGCTTTATAATGTATAGGGAAATATTTGTACTGAAAATCATTGTCGTTTATCAGTTAAACATGATTGCAGCCCTGGGTCTGATAGGTGGGCACCATTGCTTTGGGTCAGGGCTAAGACCCAAACCAACCTTTACAGTTATACTAAAGGGTATTCAGAAACCATTGGAAGCATCGATCCAGCACATAGAGACTCATACTACTAGGGGCGACAAATGTGTTTGTTCGCCTACCGTATATTTTTTTGACGTCAGTACAATATTTCAGCCAACGCTTCCCACCTCTAACTTATATCGGGTTAGTTTACGAAAAAGTCAGAAGCAGACATGTAATATTGCCCAGCTTCATTTTTACTCGGTGCACCACAGGATGCATTACACTAGAGCTGAAACAACGAATCGATAAAATCGATAATAATCGATAACGGAAATCGTTGTCGACGATTTCCGTTATCGATTAATCGACTGATCGATTCGTTGTTGGAGCACTCGGCTCTTTTACCTACCTCCCGGCTTCTGCTACGCGCTCTGCAGTCTCCACCTTCTTTGAGCTTCAATTAAGAAAAGGATGTTTGTCCGCGTGTGAATAAAGTTTTCAACTTCTTGAAGCTTGGAAGTGGTCGTTCCTTTTCTTAATTGAAGCTCAAAGAAGGTGGAGGTCCATAGCTGAGGTAAGTGATTCTCTATGTGTGAATGTCTATGTGTGAGTGTCAGAGTGGGTGACTGGGTGCAGGGCTGGGTGTTAGTGTGGGTGCAGGGCAGGGTCAGAGTGTGGGTGC
>VKOC01000005.1:14545102-14564007 GCA_009364415.1 Spea multiplicata
TTGCCCCCCCTTGCCCCCCTGTAGCGACGCCACTGCACATATGGAATACACAATCATTACTTTTGGTATTATTATTACTGGGAATTCAAGTGCGCAGAATAAAATTCGTTTCTGGTATCTGTTACGTCTCCAAAGACAATCCTTAAAAGCCCAAACGCAACAACAGGGAATCAGGTCTATTATTATTAGTTAACCTGTGCTAAATACACATTTTTTAGCATAGAACTGAATGTCAAATTGTCCAAATAAATTGTCGAAAGCTTTACAGAGAGACTTGTCCACACTGGTACACAGTTTCTTGTGTGTGCCATCTACTGTAAAAAAAGTGGGTTCCATCCAAACATAGCACAAATCCCATCCTTAACTAACACAGATCCTGTTTTTAATGACAGGTTATGGGAAAGCATGAGATGCCTTGTCTGTAACAATGGAGGTGAGATGCCAGAGCTGAAAAATATGAATAACTTAAAAAAAAAAACATTAAATGATGATGTTAGCTCTAATTTGACTTCCTCTTTAAGATATGGTTGATTTCATATTTAGTTTTTAGAAATAGTTTTTTTAGAAATTACTTCCTTCTTACTATATATAGTTCTCAAGACATACTTTTATTTTATTGAGGAAGAGTATTAGTGTCAAGACAGTTCCTTGTATTTTTATTATTGGTGTTGCTCACACAGAACCAACAAGATCTGTGCTTTCTAAGACATGGTGATTGGGTTAATTGGATCAGGAAGGTCTGTAGGGTAACTACTTGATGCAAGGTTGAAGTTGGAAATGTTAGCATCGTTAATGTGATTAATTAGCTTCTGGATGAAACTGTTCTGATATGTAGAACCAGCTAAGGCCCAAGCATTCTAGAGTGGCCGTGTTTTGTGCGGATGGAGATGGAAGGAAAGAAAAAACAATGAGCAATGGAATGGTCCTGTCTCTTTTCCATTTTAAAAGGAAAAGAGACAGGACCAGATTATACAGGTGCATAATTGAGATGCAGGAGACAGAGGTTCTGCACCTTGAAAATGCCTGGCAATTGCTATTGTTTATTTGGTGATGTTTACTGATGTTGCTGTAAATATACGTAGATTTTTTTGACAGCCTTGAATCTCTCTTGTATGCAGGAACCGACATCATTGGCATCAAGTTAACAGCTTAAGTGTAATGTTCCTTGCTATGCTCACACTGTTTGAAAACGTTCGTGTTTCCCTTTCCACACCCGGAAGAACCAATCAAAGTAGAAGAGCCCTTGAAGAGTTTTTAACTCCGATGATCCCCTTTTTGACTAATCCCACATGATCAGGAATGCAGCAGGTAACATTGCATCTTCAGATTCTTGGTGCCCCTTTTTCGCACCAAGGTCCCTTAGCGGCAAGTGGATGTAACATGGAGGTCCTCCTTGGCAGTAGGGGGAGGACTGGCACTTTCTGTCCCTGTGTGATTTACACACTCTCAAGCTCATACACAGTATTTTGGCCTAATTAATTGGGAGCATGCTCAACAGTAACCAGGAAAATATTTACACTTCTGGTCCCCTATGTGTGTAGTAGCTTTCTGTTGGTTGATGCAACTTGTGGTAGCTCTTGTGCTGCACCATTACCCTCACTCCCAGTACCTGCTCATATGCCCATTTCCTTGTCTTCTGTCAACCCTTGCCAGTCCTGCCTACATTGTACTCACAGTGAGACTACCTAACGATGCTTCCTGGATTACATTTTGGCACCACACATGAACTGCTTATTATAGCTACCCAACTCAACTTGTTGACCCTGCTAAAAATTATGATATACCTCATACCTCTAAAAACCTCTTAGAAATAACAGAAAAGGCTTCAATGACCCAAAAAGAAAAGTATTTAATTAATATGTAGTAGATTTTTTTGTCTTCTAAAACATTACAACATACTGTGTGCATCCCTGGTATGATTGCATAACATTTATTGGGGTTGTTGTCAGCAATGGCATCTATTCTGCAGAAAAAAATCTTAAGCAAAGTAGCAAAAACATTTTTGGCCCAGTTTGGTTTTTTTATATTATTCTGGTAATAAACATTCTGTTAGAGGAATTAATATTGTTAGCGTTGTCCACTAAAGCTGGCAAGGCTTTCAGGTATTCCAACTCTTCATTAAGAAAGTAAGCAGAAGCATAGTTATTTACTATAAAAGAAAGAGCTATCATAAGTACACATTAAATAATAGGTCTATTTATTGAATGACAAATATTAGACTTAAAAGTCATAAGTGAAGGTTTTATCGTTTTAAATTACCGGTCAATCCACACTGGTATATGTACTTTTCCATGAGAGGTCCAATCCTGGAAAAAATTCTTCTATAAGAAATTTCATGGTCAATAAAAATAACATATATAAACCTATTTATGAAGAATATTTCTGTTACACATAGAAAAAAATGTCACAGATACAAATAGTGATAAGCAGGGGTAGCAAAGTTAATGTTTAAGAAGCAAACTATGCTGTGGCTCAGTGGAGGCATTTTACTTCAAAAGACTTATTATCAGAAACAACAGGTGGAGCTATATAATCGAAAGATAAGCATATTCCAGAAATGTTCTCCCAGTTGTAGTAACCAAAAGACAACACAAAGCAGACGGTAAAACATATGCGTAGCTTGTTCTCAGATATAATGCTAGTGTCTGTCATAACATGAAACAGTATTCTTTACATATGCTTTTCTGTGATCACTTCATTCGAGGTCCACCAGTGTCTAAAGGGTAAAGGAACCTAGAGAGTTTATTGAAACCAGTTACCCCTAGTCTCTGTGACAAACCGAAATGTGAAGTTTCCAGGATAGTTTACAGAAGAGTTTTAGCCCAAACTCCTTGACTTTACTATGCATTATGAAGGGCCAATCCCAGTTAGGTTCTGCTGTGGAAGAGCTGTATAATGTATCGGTAAATCAATGAGAGTTCTCCAAAGCCTCATCATCCATTGAATTATACATTATGCAGGCCAGCTCAGTCCACCTTGCTGGAAAAAGCTGTCTTTGTTGACCCTCCATAATGAATAGAGAAGTTAGGGAGTTGAAACTACAGTTTTCTTTAAAAACCATCAACAGAAGTAACACGATCCTAGATTCTTCTGTGTATGTATCCCATTTTGGATCTAAAAGTATTGGAAAATGTTATTGATGTAGCCAATAATAATGGAGTCGGTAAATACATTGTTAGTGTCATTTTCAAAAAAGTAATTTCTACGTCAAAAAGGCATGGGACCCCCTAAGACCTGCCAGCCCCCTACATCGCTTTACACCCCTGCTTCACGGTACCTGTAGTCCCTACTTCAATAGGCAGTTTATTGTTGGGCTTCAGAGACCTTGCTGTAAAGATTGTCTTTCTGTTGTAACCGCATAAAATAAGACTCGATTCACCTCGATACTTGATGCATCGCTTCAGAAGAAAAAAAAAACTGATTTGGTAGGAAAACGGACACTAGGCATTTGACTACAGTGCCTATGAAAATACAGTTTTGCTGCTGTTTTTATCATTTAAAATGTGAACTCCATGACACATATTCATACATATCATTATATTTAAAACTAATTACAACACCAATTGAATCTGAGCTGAAAAATGTGGTATTACAGTTCTTCTATTTCCCAATAATCAGAAAGACAGAACATTGCAGGAGATGATAAATATTCATTAATAAAAAGTAAAAAAATAAATTTGAAAAATAAAGCCCATATAGCTTATTCCATCAACCAGTCATTTAATTAGCTAATTACAACCTGCTGACATGAATACACTGAATATAGTATTCAGTACGGTTTTTTTCCCTTCAATTCATTTATTATTAACCCCCAGTAAACATCTGATCTCTTCTTCCCTGAGGGAACCATGTAGTAATTGGTCTCTTG
Organism: Spea multiplicata; assembly: GCA_009364415.1. NCBI lineage: Eukaryota > Metazoa > Chordata > Amphibia > Anura > Pelobatidae > Spea > Spea multiplicata. The sequence goes on from VKOC01000005.1 coordinate 14,548,971, forward strand.
AACACTAAATTCTCCTGCTAATCTTCTATGTAGACAATAAAGTTCCACCAGCTGTCAGTGTTTGCGTGTAGATGCACACACACACTGGTAAATTCATATACAACGCCTTATTTTGGAATAATTATTGCTTTACTGTTCAATTCCCAATAATACGTAAACTAGGAAAATGGTAGAATGCTATATGCTTAATTAATGTATAACTTATTTGTATAATATTTGATGTATGAAATGTTCTATTATGGTCTACGGCTTTTGTTATCAGTAGCATGACATTTAAATGCAAATTCTAGTTCGAGTATTTTGTTTTATTTATTTTTTATTTTATTTTATTACATCAAAAGCCATGATTTCATACAGTAAAAAGTAAAGGACATTCTTCACTGAGAAAAACACAATACAATCAAAATTCAATATTATCTCAATAATATAAGTGTCCTTATATCGTATCAATACTAAACTGTGCTGTTAATATTCTTCCACATTAGGCGTGAAAATTGTATAGTTCGAGTTTTAAAAGAACATACATCATAAGCTCTGTATGCAATTACTTTGCAGGTACATAAATTCAACTTGGACTGGTAACGTTTCTCAGATTCAAAATTCTACATAAGTAAAAATCGGTTTGATGGGAATTTGCAAATGAAACTAAGCTATGTGGTAACAAAAAAAAACACCTAATTTCATCTTCCCAGTATCTGCATAATTATTCCACCTAATTAACTTATCTTTGCCCTATTGTTAAGTTGCTGATTCATGTTGATGCTGGTTCAAGAAGGATTTGTAAGGTTGAATGAGGAGAACCCCGGGATGGCAAATTGATCAGATAATGCTCGCACTACATCATTTTATTTAGAAGAACAGGAGGAATAATAATGTCTCAGTCTATTGGTGGTGGTGCTTCATTTTTTGTTCAAGAAGCCTTTCCCTTTTCACTAGTGCTCTTCTGTCCTCACCCTCCTATTTTGATTCCTATTTTGATTCCTATTAAAAGAAATCATGACAAAAGTTGAAAATATCCATGTAACATTATCATATTGTAAACTTGTTCAATTTGTCGATCAAATCAGGCATACATTCATACATACATGCGCTATTGTCAGATAAAGTGTGTTCCCACCACCTCTGGCTGTACCCCATGCTCAAAAATTAACAGCATTGGGATTATTTCTCAAAAAATGTTTTACAATTTTTGTACATTATATGTAGGAATTTGTGTTGTTGTGTATTAAATAAAGGATAAGTAAACATCCCAAACGTGTTAGCGCTTTGTATACCTGCTGTGTTACTGTAATCAGATACGCAAACAGCGGCGTGAGCTTAGACATCCATGAATTGTTAATGTTTCTCACAATGTACATAGGTATCGCTTGTCAAACCAACTCATAATGAGTTGTGGTCACATTAATAGCTATCCAGCGATCTTCCTTTGATCAGACACAGGTGCATAACAAACCTTATACTTAGGTGTTGAAACAAACTAGTAGTGTTTTCAAAATGATTATATCTCATTACATTCCAGTTAATTATTGCACATGATTAATTAAAACAGACTTGCTAAGCTCTATCTACTGGTATACCTTCCAGCTGTCGCAAACTTGGATTACTTGTGTTTCACCAGGATAAATACCCTGAAATGTTGCTAAAAGGTCGGCCTTCCATGTCAACGAGAAACATAAGCATGATTATTAAGATTTTTTTTTGTATTCTCTTACTTTATATTCTCACGGTCCAAAGTTACCCTGTACAGCTGTCCGCGAGGAAGACCATCTCATGATCGCGTTACACACATTGCCTCTTATTCTAGTGGGACTTTTGTGCTACACATAAGTGTACAAAAGCATGTTTTTGGTACAAAACAGCGATAAAATGACATACCTTACATGTTCTGGATTGATGGCTACTCTTCCCAAATCATGTCCAGTAATGTTAGATGTCATAGGAATGTGTTTTCCTCTTTTCAGAACTTTGAAACACAACACTGATACTACCTGCCTATGGACATTTCCTAGATGGGGATTTAGAAAAACCTATTGGCAAAGCTGTCCATTATGGGTATTTTGTGCGGTAGCCGAAACCCTGAGCGTGAAATCAAGATATTCCTGCTTTTTATAGTGCTCTTGTGTTATCAGATGAAGATTATTTACATATACAGTTAATCCATGTAGATTGTTGACATACAACTCAAGACCACAGTAAGTATATTTATCACCAAATTATGAAGCCACTAAGTAAGAACAATTATATAAACTCCCTTACGCCCATATACTCACATACTTGAGGTCTGTAGCAGGACCCCCAAGTTACCAGAAATGATAGGCAGTAGCATATGCTGCTTTTTGGTTATGTCCCCCATACACCTCAAATTCAGATTTGTCATACTGTATAAATTAATAATAATTTCTACTTTTCTAAGTGATTTAAACATGCGGCTATATTAAACTTAACCTTTTAAAGACTTTTACTTAACTGATTAGATAACTTTTACTAACATTGAAAGAAGACAAGGAGAAATGAATTTCCCATGAAGAAAATCCAAAGTAAACAATATCACAAGATGTTTGTTTTATATTGTTTACTGGAGAAAATAACATCAGAAGGATAGGGCAAGAGATTGTGCAATACAGTTTTTTTCTCACCTATATTTGTGGGATATGTTATCTGATTAATATCAGATAACGGGCATTAGGTCGGCATTACCCTACTTTAAAAGGTCATAATACCTATGAATTAATTGAACTACACATAAGAATTATATATACAGCTACATATTTGCTAATGCTTCTGTCTGTTTTTTAAACTGGGTATAGCCGATGGTGCTAAACACATACATTTGAACCAAAACATAAATGTTTATTACCTTTTTAATTCTAAAGGCATCCTTGCATTGTTGGTTTGTCATCCTTTTCGAAAGTACTGTGATTGGGTAATTTGTTGAATCTCTCCCTTTTTTAATGTAGTATTTTAATAAGAGTAGAAATACTTCATTAAAAATGGCCCTTTTATCAAGTATATAATAGACTCTTGCTTGGCATTTTCAAAGCATCACATCAAGCATAACTTCTCTGTTATAAACTCACATTCAGCACGTTGAAGGTTATGTACGAAATACTAAAGATGGCCAGTGGTGTGTTAAGAGTTAGCCAGGCGCAGCTTGCCAAGGTGTATTTTAGCCAGCTTTTACTGGCACTCCTCCTCTCTTTGACAACCAGTACTGATATTATATGGAATGAACGTTGATATCATTGTAGTGGTGGATGAGATGAGTTTGCTGACGCTGGAGCAAAATAAGCAGAACCAAACCAGGGCTCATTCTGTCTAGCATCGCCTCATTCATTCACCTGCTGCACACCAGGATACAGATGCACACAAGGTGATGAGACACTTTAGCCAATCTAGCTCCAGATTACACTCTTTGAGTTGGCTTGAGCCCATGCTGGCTCTTCTACGCAAAGGGGAAGCACATTGGCCAGATTCTTCCAAGTACTCATAAGCATTCCCCATGGGTTGCTTATAAAGCTCAGTTGGGTGGTCTTATTGCTATAGCAGATATTTGAATTTTCCTGTTGGTTGGACCATTCCATTGGTTGCTATGGTGATAACACTAGTTGTGTACAAAATCAACTGTCTGAGGTGGGTTTATATCATTATTTATAATCAACTCATGCAAAGGATCAAATGCTTCCACTCTTTCTTTTAGATAAACATGTACTATTATATGTTTGTGGTTATCGTTTTACTTCATTTTCTCCTGTAATCATAGCTGCTAAATGTGGTATTTTATATCATTAGATTTTCTGTTGGTTGGCAGCACTGACTTTATTATATATGTGTGCTCTAAGAAGGATACATTTGGCTCAACAAATAATTGTGGTTTCACTTTAAATATTTGTTTATTTACTTTTTCAAATAAATATTCATCCCTTTAACATACTGTGGGGCATTTTAATTGAGTGTTATTTTCACTAGTAAGTTATTTTTGAGCATTAACAAACAGCCATATTTTCTTTTTTAATGGTACACTCTACCAATTAGAGTCCATTGTGCATGCAGCATACAAATCAGTGCATGCATTCTTTTTGGACTGGTGTTATCAAAGCAGACTTCAGTTTTCCTCCCCTGTCTGTCCCAGCTGAAGACATGAATCATACTTAGGTATGCTTCCTGTAGATGGGATCAATGGCAGCAGCCAATTGCATATAGTATGCAGGCTGAATAATGTAACTGGCTGTCAACGCTACAGTGCTTCCTCCTTTCAGTAGTAGCCGATAATCATTTTCCAAGGATGGAGGCCTCTTGAGCATTAGCCTCCTTTCACCTGCTCTCCCTAATTAGTTAGGGTTTTAGTTTTTTACCTTCTTCTGGATCAACAGCAAGTTAATGGACTTGTGTCTTTTTACTAAATTACTGTTACTGTGTATGACCCCCCAATAGACTGATGGTGAATAAACAGGATGCGCTCTGGGCACGTCCATTTTGCCTGTTGGAAAAAGTGTTCCTGACACCTTTTATTGATAATACAAAATGACAGTAATACTCAAAAGTTACCCTGAACAATTTCCACATATGATTAATAGATGCTACCTATTGTGCTATATTAAGTACTGATTCAGCTGATTCGCCCTTGGCAGAAACAGCTTCCAGTCTTCTGGGAAGGCCCTCTACAAGATGTTGGAGTGTTTCTGTGGGAACATTCAGTCAAAAGAGCATTTATGAGGTCAGGCACTGATGTTGGACGAGAAGGCCTGGCTCGCAATCTCCGTTCCAGTTGATCCCAAAGTTTTTCTATGGGATGGAAGTCAGGGCTCTGAGCAGGCCAGTCAAGTTCTTCCACATCAAGCTCATTCAATAATGTCTTTATGGACCTTGCTTTGTGCACTGGGACACAGTCATGCTGGAATAGAAAAGTGCCTTCCTCCAACTGTTCCCACAAAGTTGGATGCATAACATTTTCCAAAATGTTTTGTATGCTAAAGCATTAAGTAAGCACTGGAAGTAAGGGGCCTAAAAAACAGCCCTGTACCATTCTACCTCCTCCACCAAACTTCATAGTCAGACAGGTAACATTCTCCTGGAATACGCCAAACCCAGAATAGCAGCAACTCAGTCACAAAGCGGAAGTCCACGTAAAGTCACAGAGCGGAATCACCAAATTCTTAGGTGCATAGTGCATAAAAGTCGCCAACGGTCTGCTGATTCCATAGCTGATTCTAAAGCATGATTTGTCACTCCTCAGAACACGTTTCCAATGCTCCAGAATCCAGTGGCTTTACACCACTCAATCTGATGCACGCCACTGTACTTGGTGATGTGAGGCTTGCATGCACTTGTATATATATATATACATACATACACACAGATGTATGAATTAATTTTACTGTATGTATTTATTGAAGTAACACATAAACGTTCATAGTGTAAAACAAAGCAGGATAGAGAACAACTGTCGTGATATCACTGTTTTCACATAAAGAACATCCGTTTAACATAAAGATTCAAATGCTGCTTGGGTTTCATGGGACAATAGCATCCCCTAGGGGAAATGGGAATTCTAATTACATAGTATTCTCTTAAAATCACGAACCACGTATAACTGTAAATAGTATACAATGTCAATTCTGTACAGGTGTATTGATTTATTACCTATTGCAATTAGTAGTAATTAATAGTAATCGGAATTCAAGTCAGTAAGTCACTCTCACAAGTCACAAACAGACCAAAATTGGTGTGAAAATTGTAGAAGGTGGATTTAAAGCAGCCACTCCAAAATATAAATATAAAATCAAAGACCTCACATTAAACATAAAAACATAATATATATATACCGTATTTATCGGCGTATAACACGCACTTTTATATCTAAAAAAATAAGTTTAAACCCTACCTGCGTGTTATATGCCGATAACTTTCTGTGCTGCACGATCTGCAGCCGCGTCTCCCGCACTTCCGGTTCCGGCGAGGGTGCGTGTTATACGCCGGTGCGTGTAATACGCCGGTAAGTACGGTATATATATTTATGTATAGATAGCGCACCCCACTTTGTAGCTAATATAAATATGCTGTATCCAAAAAGTGTTTAGAAAAATTTGCTTAAAACAACAATAACAACACACTGGTATGTGCTATCACAAATACATAGAATACATACACTGAGTCAAAATGCACAATATATATTAGAAGCTCTCATTAACCTGCCTGCCCAGAAAAAAACCCTTGCAGTATTTAATTTAGGGTATTTTGGTCTTAAAGGTGCATCATGTCAAACCAAATTAGCCAGCGTTAACCAAATTTAACGCTAAAAAATACCAGATCTTAGGGTGGTACAGTACCCAATACTGGTGTAGAATTACAAAAATGTACAGATTTGTATAGAACATAAGGCAGATTCCAGTCATTCCATTGCATCCACTGTAACGCCTCTCATCCTCCAGCAATTGACTACACAAGTCAGTAGACAAAAATCCATACCGAAGGATGCCATTATAGACCCATCTGAAGTTCTTGGCCCCTGAATTTGTGGACCAGATTCCAGATGAACTCCTTATGACCCCAGGGGGGTCCAGGGACCTCCAATGTATCAGTGTTATGACATCATATAGGAGCTTATAGGAGCAGCCGCTTTAGGTGTATGGTGCGGCATAACGTTGGCTGGCGTTGGCCTGAATTGGTTGGTATAACGTTCCTGAATTACCTTTACAATGGCGAACCGTATATTTCAATAGATTTACTATAGCCAAATGTCATTATGAAAATTCAGACCAATCAATATATTTACAAATATATAAATAGTACAGAATTAGAGAAAAATCATATTTAACAAAAGGTGGGCAGAACATGAACTAAAACTACACCACACCCATTCGTGCATTTTAAATATATATATATATAGGCATGGAGGTAAAAGAGATGAACCTCACTGCAATGATGTAAGAAATGGATGCACCGAAAGAGCTGAGAACTGTGGTGATGGTTAAACATTACTTGGAATAATTATTCTCCAGACAGGTGGCCATTTGGCCACTATTTTACACATAGATAAGGCACCATAACATTATCTATTGCTTCTTATATGTAATGATTAAACAACTCTAAGGAAGGCAGGTGAACTATGATACAATGTTCTATTCATGAAAAGAATCAACACTCTGAATACATCCTTATTCATCTAGGTTATGGTGGTTATATATACATTCTATTGCACTTTACAGATTGGAGGTTTATGGTTATGAGCTATAATGACTTGCCAAACAGATGTGTAAACTAAGTACACTGATTAAAGAGCCATCTTTCTGACCATGAGCCAGGTTGACATATTGTGGTATTGTAGCAGAGAAGCTGCTACCCTTTGGATCTGCCGCTCTAGGCCCATCAGAGGTGATCTGACAACACATTATGGATGCTGCTGGCTTCTGTATTGCCGGCAACCAGGGGCTTCACATAGAAATATAGAATTTAACAGCATCTTTCCTTGGTCTTGTCTCAGATTCAGTATAGCCATATGTCTACACCCAAGGTTTGTTTATATTCCCTCTACTATGCGTGCTGGGATGCTGTTCCACTTATCTACCACTCTCTCAGTAAAGTAAAACACACACATGAGGGGCAATGCACCGATAGCAAGATAAAGTTAATAAGCAAGCCATCTTTTAAATATATCTTATGTGCATACCTGGGATTTGGTTGTTGACCCGGAGAACTGGAGAAGCGCTGCTTCTCTTGGAGTTCTCTGGGCCAAACCTGGAGACTTCCCAGGTATGCTTATGTCAATGTGATATGACACATTAATTATTATAATTAAGCTTTTGCGAAGAGCAGTTGACATGAAGCCCCAGCTGCCTCCTACCACTTATTTCTGTGGTCGCTATCTATCATGCTGAGCACAAGGATATGATGATAAATCCCAACGAGCCTCATGTGAGGGACAGAGTAAGGTCATTTTGAAGGCTATGCTGGCTAGGCACAGTGATCCACAGTGTATATGGGCCAGTTATAAGGGATCAGCCTAGGACAAGTAGTGTGCCAAAAAGCCAGTTCAACCAATAGGTAAATCCACGTATACAGCAGAGGGGCTGCCACTGGAGCTGCCTCTCTAGGTCTATTCAGTTGTGAACAATCCATACGTTCACATACTCCCACAGTAATATGTATTCATAAAATGTTTTATGCATGGCATTCTGTGGCAATTATTGTACTTGCAGCCCCTTCACTAGCATGGTGAGGGTGTTTGGTTTTGCCTTTGTTTTAGCTGTTTCTACCAAAATCTATTATTATTTATGCCTTTGTGTCCACTTTAAATGGCCCGTTAATCCAGCAACTGATTTTCAAGCCAGCATTTTTGAAATAATTACTTAAATGATGTCGAAGAAGAAAAACTTTTATAGGATTTCCCTGTTTCTTATAATATATATACAACAAAGCTGTTGGTTAAAAGTTAGTAGCATAATAACAGAGCATGTCCTCAGGCAGGTGGTTAGTCTGTATGTTTAGTTGTTCAAGGTATATTAGGGAGTCAAATGTAAAAAGTATTGCTGTCCATATTGTTGAGGTTTGCCTGTGGTAATTAAAGGATGTTTAGTTAAGGACACCAGGTGAGGGTGGTTTATTGCAGGCCATTGTATCACTGTGCACACAAAGGCACACAGTCCAGGCTCGCTTATCTTGTGAGTAGCTGTGCACACAGCACTGCAAAGAAAAGATTAACTAGGCTAAGATGTGGATCACTTCTTCAATGCTAGTTTACCGTTTAAACGTGCACACCTGCTGTCCTTGTCAAAATTGACTAAAGGACATGAGAGAATGTTTAGGAATGTCACTGGCAGATCACAGACTTTCTCTCTGCCCACTTGACCACCTGGAGGGCAGTATGTAGAATACATAGTATACTTGAGTATGCAACTCAAGATACCTTGTCAAGAGCAACACCATACACTGTGCGACTCTTATTTCCAGGTATTTCCAGGCACATGCTAAGCACTTTATGTTGTCTGCACAAATGTAATATAAGATACCTCCTAAGTGTCATGTTTTCCAATGGACAGTCCTGATTTTGTTGCTGTGGCAGTCATGGGAAGGTTGAAGAGATCATCTAATCTCCCCTAATTGGTCCGCTGAGCTGTGAAGTCGATGTGTTGCAGCACAGGACTGAATCACAGCTCCCAAATGACCACCTCATGATGTAATGAAAATGTGTGCTGAGACATGACATCACATCTGGGTGTTCTGCATCACTACGTTGGGAAGTGGTAGGTGGATTGCCCTGCCTCTAGCTTCACACATGCCCTGACTCTAGCCACGTACAAATGAAGAATTTCTGTACATTTGCAACATATTTCTGCAATTGTGATAGAGCTCGAGTTGTGTTTAGCATTTTTTATATGATAAATAATATTATATTATAAAATAATATAGTTGAGTGTTTTATTTTTGTGACCTTCCTAAACAGGGTAGACATTACCACCACTGACAACACCAATAGGAATGCATGAATCACATTTAAATAAGGCAATTTTGGGGAGGAGTCTGAAAAGATAAAGTGAAGATGTGTTTCTCAAAGGCTCTTGATTATTTGAGTCCAACATTTGATAACATTTCCAGAGCATGGGCAATATCATCCTAATCAGACTGTGTAAACCAGCCCTGCACCAGAGGGTTTCGTGGGAAACTCAACTTTAAGGCACCTGCTATGTGTAAGGGAAGCAACATACAACAGGGAGCCATGCAGGCAAGACCTTATGTCTTATACCTGGAACGGCCACAGGTGTTATGCACACGTCTACCAGTTTGTCGGAGACCCTACCAACTTAATGCTAGGGAATCCAGCGTGTCGGCCTTCACTTTTGTTTGCCGCCAGGTGACAAAACCATTGAGGCTTCAGACAAATTGAACACCATCAGCCTTAGGCCAGGTACGCCTGGAAGGAAAAGGGCCCCCAGAATTTACCTTACAGATGAAGAGCTGGCTCCCACCCTGCAGATTGAACATCAGCAAATGCAGCTCCCTGAGGCCTACAGTAACATTGGGAGCCTTTTCTTTGGGGGGGGGGGGGGTTATGACCACTGTCCTGTGACTCCACTCTGTGCCTAGAAGCTAGTTTAGATTTTGCCTAAGAGACACTCTAATGCTGTGGAACGGGATACAATTAAGTTGACTAGAGCACTTTCTTATTATTGACACTGTGGCCCTGAGACTCCTGGGATGTAATGTTCTGATATCATCATACTCTGATATATAGGGCTGGTCAGAGGCACTGTCACTGGGGTGAAAGGTTCTGTATATTGTATCTCTCTTTTGTTTTTACAATGGCTCTCTTTGTTTAGACGCTACAGATGGACGACTAAATACATGGCACTACTTACCTAGCTTGTTCCTGACTCTCCAACAGCCTTAGTTGACTGAAGGCCTGTTTCTTTCTCTCCATGATGAAGAAACAGTCTAAACAACACCATTCACACACACACACCATTAACACAAATCCCCCCAATGTTTATGCCCCAGTGATATCCACACAGCGTTTTTCCATAGGTGGCTATTCTGATGGATTCTGATCACGCTACCGAACAACGTTTAGGTCATATGGGAGAGTTAGATCAGCCCACAGTTAGATCAGTACATTCATATCTGATGCCTGGTGAAAGCTTAATGTCAGAGGGATGTAATATACTTTTTATTACATGGTCAATTATTTGTAGGACACTACGTGAGATCATAGAAATTCCATTTCTGCTCTGCTTCATGACATATTTACAGTGGTTAAAGAAACAATAATAGAAATGTACCATTTGTACCTGTTTTAATCTTTTGTAGAACTATTTGCATCAAATGCATTATTGATCATGTTTTTAAACTTATTTGCTAATGTAATTTTCTTCTCTTGCGTGGTCCTCAGAGAACGCATTAGTAATGTTGTAAGATGGCGCCATACTGAATGATTTCTTCAAGGGTATTTTCATGTTTAAGTTGACTTTATATTAATGCTTTATTCGTTTTAATTATTAACATATATCTTAGAGGGAGGAACATCCAGATGCATCCACAGAAGGACTTTTATAGTAGTGATTAAAATTATGATTTGTTTTCATGCTCATGTTCAGGAGCCGATAGTTCCCCATATCACTGAATCTGCCACTCCACAGCCACTAGCTCCACTAGCTAGGTCCAGGCCTAGGGGGACAGGTCCAGGACAGCCCTTCTGTGACACAGAAGGGGCCGGATCACCTCTTGGGAGTTTAGGTTCTGTGGTGCTCTTCTGTTGCTTGGGCCAGTTGGGGGAAACTGTGACAGTACCAGGATTTATGAGAACTTTTTTTGATTGTAGGTTCCTGAACTGTTACTGCTGCTGTCCCTCCTCCTAGGGAGATCTCACAAGGACAATATGTTTCTGGCCACAGAATTTATACAGTTCAGAACAATTTAATCTTTAATATAAACAGGTCCAATTGGAAAAAAGAGGATTGCAGAACAAGGGTAGTTTTTTCTCATTGTCATTGTGCATTATCCATCAGTCTAACGCGTTTTTCTTTTTTTAAATATTATTTATTACAACACACACCATAATATAAAATGCTGGGGCCCGCCTCTTAATGTATGTATCCTGATCATCAATATCAATTTGGTATATATTGGGTAATAGGAAATAGTGTGGTTTGGTTGGTGGTTTTGAGCTGGTAGGGGGCTCAGAACCTGGTGTGAGAAAGGTGTATCTCGGTATATACTCTTTCCCGATTGGTTTTGTTGTTAAGGTTAATTGTGATGTATGGGAAGGGAGTTGTCAGTATTACTTTTGGTGGCAATTCTGGCAGTGACTTTATTGTATTAACAATTTGTTGTGGATTTATTTCCCATACATCTTAAATCTGTGGCCATTTTTTTTCCAAAACAGTTTGTTTTGGTGTGTTTATTTGGTTTGGGGTTATGGTGTTGGGAATCTGGGCCCACGAAATTGACGATTCATCACTCATGCATATTAAAGTAGTGAGTTTGCTTCATTACTTAAAGAGGTAAAGATAAGTAAATAAATATACTTACCTTAGGTTGAAGCCACGGCATTGGAGCTGCTGCTACCTGCCTTCTTCATTGTAAGATAATTCTTACCACTGATTGTCTCAATCGAAAGTGTAGGCATTCTGCTCGTGTGCATGGTGGGGGGGTTTTTGAGACCCCACATGATGTTTGCAGAGCCAGTGCTGGAGCTAATTGGTGGTAACTATACATCCTCAACAGAAAATATCGGCGGGGAGAGTAAAGAATTTCATGGAATTTTTATGATTTTAATAATTATAAAAATGCCACCCATTATGGTTACCCAATATAGTTTTTTTTAAAATACACTTTAAGATTTATAAGATTAAGAGGTTTGAGAAGATGTAAAGATGTAGGTGTGACATGAGTTTTTGTAAATTGGCAAATCCAGTTTAATTTAACTTTTATGTTCCACTTCATACCCAATCTTTTTTTAATTGAAGAGCATTAAACAAACATTAAATTTAATTGTGCCTTCTGTTATAACTTGTTTATTTTTTTAAAGTTTGTTTAGAAATGAGTTAAGATATGTTGCATTTAAACTGGTAGTTAAAGAATATGTGAGCTGGACAGTTTTGGCCACATTTCAAATGTGATTTGACCACCACTCATGCTTAATAGAAACTATGCCTAAGGGACATGTAAACATACAAAAGTTTATTCTTCTGCACAGTACAGATGGCAAAATAAAGTACAACCAAAAACAATAAAGTCTGTTTTCATGATGATAATCTTTATGACCTGAAAGATGAATAACCCAATTTAAATAAAAAAAGATAAGGAACCACTTTAGAAACTGAAGGCCAAGGGACACTACAAAGATATCACTTCAGAGGGAGTCTCAGAGATTACAAAACAGCGGAAACTGGTAGAAGAACCTGTTCCAAATGGCTTGTGTTATTGACGTTGTAAAAAGATTAATATTCTACCGGTAGGGAAAAAAAAGAAAAATCTGATTTTCAATCCAGTCTAAAATATGGACGGTAGATACATACGAGAGCTCAAATAAAAATAAAGCCTCCAGATCAATGTGCACATAAGATAAAATATATCAAGGGCATGATAGAGCTCTCTTTTATCTTTGCTAATATTTGCTGCCTTCATCAGCCAAGATATAAATTTATTGTAACTGAAGATGTCATTTCATGTTATGCCAAACACAGTATCAGCAGGATAAGGAATATATTTTGGTTGCTACCAAATATTGACTATATATCTATATCTATAGCTATATATATATATCACCAAATAATGTGCTTAAATTGCAAAAATGTGTTCTATAATCGAGGTTCTCAAAAATCTCATTGATAAGAACGACTTCTCATCGTGTATGTTTTGCTAAGTAACAACTTTAAAACACACTGCGAAAATGTAAGAAAGTAGTATTATAAGGATTACTGAGGATATATTTCCAGAATTGTTTCCATTATTTTTTATGTATTGGGTTTATTTTTTCTTTCTGTGGGTTCATTGTTTAACATGGAGTGTGCCAGTCATTTCGTAGAAGCCCAGAGCTTAGAGCCAACTGTCGCAGACCCCTTTTACTTATATATGGAAATTTCCAAAGGGAGGCTGGTGGCAATTTGCAAAAGTTATAGACCAGTGCGTGGCTCTTTATCACAAACAATCAGAACTATAGACCCTTTCATTTTCTCTAAGGTGTGCTTGTGCACAAACTGCTTCACATCATGTCATCACTCATGGTATTGAGCCTGGTGTAGGCACATGACTTTTCATTCCTTGTACCTAGTTATGTACATGTAAACAGTGGATAATTGTAGCCCAGGCCTAGAGCCTACTAGCCTACTAGGTGACCATGTGATGCATCTCTGCTCAATGGGGAGATTGAATGGAGATATCTGATCTTCCCAGCCGGCCGGTTGACGAACCATCACAGCCTCCATAGCATGTTGTTCTCAGGTGGCGCATGTTCTTAATAGGTGGAGCACTGGGATATGATGTCATATTCTAGCACTCAAGAGAAACGACAGAGGGGGCACTGGCCTATGGCAGGGCAGAAGGTAAATACACATTACACAAAACGTGTATATCTTAAATCTTTTTATTTGTAATTGCAACACAGCATACATTATATAAAGGAAAGGATTGGCTATTACATTGTGCAATGGGCCAGCCAAGAGATAATGACATAATGAGATCCCAAAGTGTGACCCTGTGCGATCCCCACCAGGTGTGTCTACACAGTGCACTAGGATATGACACAATTAGTGTTCCTTGGTTTAAATGGCATTGAGAACTGTGAAGGAATGATGATATTTACATTAGTACCATTGGTACAGGACCTCAACTAAATCACCACTGAATAGTCCATCCCAAGCCACGATGATAGGAAATGGATGGGGGAGTTTTTGTGGTTGGTTGCTGAGCAAATGGGAACATGTTTTTTTCTCTTGATTATGAAGCTAAGTGACTCAACTTTTCAAATTTAATTATTTGTTAATTTATACTCTAATAAAGCTTTCAAGTACAAAAAATATAAGGTGACTTGTATTAAATACTCGGAAAACTAAATTACATAAACGTACCTGGTGACCGGCACATATCATGAGCTTCCATGAACCAAAATAGTGATTTCATTTCCATTGCCTTATAATGTTCCATAAAAAATGTAGTGATCTTGGAGCTCTCTCTAGTGGTTTGTAGTGAGAAGCTTAATCTCTCTAAGATGTAAGATGACCAAAACAAATATTCACACAACTGCATTTGATTTCCCTTGCAGAATGCTGATATTTAAGTTATTTTAGTTCATTAGTCTTATATAAATACCTAAACATGAATTTGTATCTTTATTTATGTTGTAAGCTTAACCTAATGTATCCATGTGTCTTACTCCTAGTTTTGTCATCGCTTTGAATATTTGTATTGTAAGAGGCGCTCTGTAAATTGCTGGCACTTTATGAATAAAGGAATAATACCGTATATTCCGGCGTATAAGACGACTTTTTAACCCCCAAAAATCTTCTTAAAAGTGGGGGGTTGTCTTATACGCCGGGTACTTACC
>VKOC01000005.1:14564107-14602274 GCA_009364415.1 Spea multiplicata
GCCACATACAGGATCCGCCCCAGGTGCCAAATACTCTAGGTACACCCCTGAATATGGGGCAGTTTTTTTATTTTTTTTCCTATTTATACTTCTTACCCCTTCAAATTCTGATGGCAGCCACAACATCCCGTACCCAGTACTACTGCTTAGTACCTATTCACTTTCCAGAAGTATTTTATAATAAAAAAATGTTTGAACTATATTGAATAGTGATAATCAGGTAACAGTTATCTCATTTATAGTTTTGGCCACGTAATTTTCATCACATAAAAGCAGGAACTAAAATAGCTCCTCAATGTTGCTGTGTTATTTTTATGTGATTAAACTGATAAAAGATTAGGAAAACTGATCATATAAAGGTTATTTGCTTTATGTACTAGTGAGTACAATTTACGTTTTGCACAGTTCAACTTTAACATGGATAAGTTAAACTCGTTCCCTTCATTGCATGCTTTTCGGGTTTATAATATCTACCTGATCACAAAATATTATATAGCTAATAGCCATGGACTCTTATTTTTTGTTTCATTAAGAATTTTCTTTCTCCATTGTAAATAAATAAACAAACGAATGAGGACATTTTTTAGACACCAATGCTCAGTAGAAAGATTACTCCAGTAAGATGAATTAAGAAGACCATGTTCTCTTGTGAAATTCAAAGTATGAGTTTAAAAAAAAATACTCCTTCGACCCATTAGGATCAGAAAAGGGAGAGCCTCTGAGGACCAGCCCTGGAGATCTATACATTGTCATATATATGTTTGAGATCCAATCTAAGCTCTAAACACAAGATGCCCAACCGGAATGGGATTGGCATGGTGAGTGGGCAGGATAAGGGGTGCAGAAATGAATACAAAGGGTTATAGGATTCATGGGCTGAAGAGTGGTAAGATAAAGTGGGGGCTTTCAAGTAGTGGCATGTCCAGGCCCAATTCATTTTAATAATGACCCTTAGGAGCATCACTTATGAAAGTAGAATTGCCCTTTACCCTCATTTGATATTACAGTTTGCCATTAAGTGACCAAACTGAACACCAGAGATAAATGTATCAAGTAATTGTATAGAATTCATTGCATAGACTGCAATCCAAAATAATGAACTAACAGAGACTTATCGTGCTAGATTTGTTATATGTGATAAATGTAGCACCGTTCTTCATCTCAGTGCCAGATAGTAACTTTTCCAGATATTCCAGATATTAAAAAAGAGCAGAATGTTGAAAAGTAAACTATTATGTTGTTTTTCTTTGGAACAGGACAAATCGACAGTGTTTTTTGCAACCTAATTGGGAAACAAACTGATTGTTCTTCACTATTTAGAAAAAGCTGTAAACAGTAATCAGACTAAATAAGTATGTTAAGTAAATAAGTAATTTCATTATTTAATCAAAGCAGACAATTCACGTAGCAGAATCTCTGTTTGGCATATTATAAACACAGCTGCCTAAGTGGCTGAGTGGTTTAAATTAATACAGTAATTTACTTTATTCTTTCAGTTACAAAAGGAACGTCAATATAATTTATGTGCCTTCAAATACTTCTATTTCCTATGTCATGGTAGCTGTACACAGGAAGGCATTTATTTATTAACCTTTTCAGTTTCATAACCTTTTTAGTGACTTTGCATCATGTTGGAATTTAACTCCTTCACGACAGGGGAATTTCCAACAATAATAATAATGCTATTTAAACTATATGTTTGTTTAACCCCAAGTTCATGGTTAGTGTACCAACATGTATATATTATTTGACACATTGAGCTTTTTTTGCCATTTAAATGTATAGCCCATCATTTAGTATTAAGAGAAAATATGAAAACCAAAAATGTTTTTTTCCCATTTTTTAGGTACGTGTTAAGTGCCACTACTGGAGAAAACCCTGAATTTATGTTTAGCAACATATGTACACATACATAGGTACATACGGTATTACATAATTTTTATTAATTTCAAAACCTTTGGGTTAGGGCAGTGAGTATGTATTATTTTATATTTATATTATATTAATAGAAGAATGGGTAAAATGTTTTGGGTTTTTTTGCAATTTCCATTTATGCTTCACTTTTCATTTTTTTTACTTTCTTTCTTTTTACTTTTTTGGACTGAAAATCTTTTTGGGGTCTTTATAGATTTTGGGACCCTTGCGATGCCATGGTGATGTCCTAAAAGTCTATGTATTTCATTTTTTTAACTCTCAGAATCTGATCACACAGTAATCAGGACTCTATAAGCCTGTGTTGCTCATTTGTTGTACATTTGTGTTTGTTATGAGAAACTGACCCATAATTTTGCAATCACAGTGATACATGTGTCAGAACTGATGATTCTTTTTAAAGAATGTGCAAATGATGCAGCAAACATTTCCAGCCTACGTTCTGATGTTTATAATCCTTCATATTGTGTAGACATCTGTGACACTCTCTTTCTTTAAAACTGCATATCTAAATATTTTTCAGTAATAATCTCCGACAAAAAAAAAACTATAGTGAAGTTCCTTTTGGTGCAAGGCCATCTCTAATATTAATGGAGTCCAAACTGCAGCAAAAGTCCTTCATTCCAGTTACTGGTCCTTCCCAAGTGTGTCCATGTCATGGGCCAAAAGTGGCATTAGCAAGCTGAGGGGACATAGTTGTAGGGAAATGCAATATTATTAAACAGTGGAAAAAGACATGTTGAATTACCAGAAATGGGCGACAAAAATATGGGGCCTTTTGTTAGATAAAATAATTAAAAACATTATTTTTATTCTTAGTAAGGTGTGAAACATGTATTGTGAATAGTAACTGTTTACTAAACAGAATGGTGGATTTAATTCATTCACAATACTTAATTAAACTGAATTTGCTTATTGCAGAGGTCCCCAACATCTTGCCTCTGCAACCTTAGACCTTGTAAGATAGGTAAAATCCTCCATAGTGTATATAACCAATTTCATTTGCACACTATGGAGCCAGAATAATCCAGTGTCTTATTGTAGAAAACAGATGTCTAATTGGTGACAACACCACAGAGTACAAATATATTTAGTGTCCATACATGGAGCAGATAGCAAGATGAAACATTTCAAGTTTAGAGGAGCCCTGGTTCCAACACAGTGAATGCTATTCTTCTAAAATGTGCTTCTTATGAGGTTGACAACTGAAGGAGGTGTGTGTGCTTTTAAGAATGAACTAAATTAATGTTTTGCAAGAAAGAGCGTTCACGGCTATATATTTGAATTTAAGAGTGATGGATCTAGGTTGGTGTCATGAAGGAATCTTTCTTTCCCCACGTGGACTAAATTGCAATCAGTTTAAAAGGAGGATTTTGTTTGTCATCATGGAACTTAAAGTACATATTCCAACTTCACGCAGTGTTTGCTTCTTGACTTGAAGGTGAAAGAATTTCCACAAAGAATAATTTCCTGGATATATAACGACTTTACTAGTCCAGTACATTTTTGTTCTTGTCACATGGTAGTGGAAACTTCCTTATCTTTCTATAATTTTTAGCACGCTCAGAGTCAAGGGTAAGTGCTAGACATCACCTCATTGTTATTTTTTAAGGTGTAGCCAAATCCTAACATTTTAAAGGAACACTTTTGCTTCCTTCACAGAACAAAGACGTTGACATTTCCATTTCTTGCCAACAGCCTGCAGGAAGATGATATCAATATATAAAATACATCAACCAAGTCTGTGTTATTACTACAGGGAAATACTATTTACTAGAGGGGAACCTTAATTCCCCTGTCTAATGCTGAGAAATAATGTTCTTCCAAAATTGTATTCACATTATCTAGATTGGAGTGTATACTATTAACATTAATATAAGACTACAGTAAACATGTTACTTTTTGAAACTACAGTAGGCCAGTAGGAAACTTTTTGTAGGCCATCTGATCTTCTCTACTAGGGCAAGCAGTCATTGCTCATCTGCTGCTTTCTTTGATGAGCTAACCATCTTCATATAAGAAATGATAAGGAGGTAAAGCTTACTCTTCCTACCTTCCTACCTACTGGAGAAGAGCAACAGGAGGTCTTGGTTTCTTGCCTTGAGCAGCCATGAATCGTGTTAACTGTTCGATGAAGCAACCATAATTTGATCTATGAGATGTTGTCTCTAGTTGAAGGCGATATCTTTTATTGGGCTAACTTAGAAAAAGTTGCAGAAGCTCTTCAGAAAACCACACAACCACACAAACCATTAAACTGCACGTTACTAATTACTTGCTGATCCCACCAGTCATCTTTTGTTTTCATTTGACAGGTCAACTATGTTCATCATTTGAATCTGCATGTATAGGGTTCTTTAACTAAAAGCCCTGCCCTATTCATCACCCAGAATCTCTTACTTGTATCCAGTATTTAAGGTGGTGGTTTTTGTGTTTTTTGGGAGAACTCTAGCCAACCTAGAGAACCTACATTTTAAAAATTGTAGCAATATTAGCTATAACACATTTGATTGCATTATGGTTCCTTTGCATGTACTAAACAGGATCTTTTTCCTAATTAGATAAAAGTTTGAGAAAAAATGTAAAAGCTTAGCAACAAAGATATCAAAATACAGTTATTATATTACTGCATCCGTTTCTTGTCTGATTAAGAAAAAAATCAGACAAGTTGGCAGTGACTGAGCTAATGGCAAAGCTTTTGCAACACTTTACCGTAATGGTATTGTGCCCCATAAGCTGTCGTCCACTTGTAGCCACTAGAACACTTGTAAGTTGCAGTCAAGTTTGTGTGAAACACAAGTGAACTTTTAAGAACTTTGTACTGTTTTGGTCTGCGCCGCAGTGTAATGCAAAAAAAAAAAAAAAAAAAATACTGAGCCTGCAATAGGGCGAAACGCATTAAGTCACTGGCATCTCTATCATTTCATTTCAATTTTAATGGATGTCATTTTATTTGTCTGTCGTATGGATTAAATATTGATGATATGTATATATATATATTTTTTTTTAAAAGTGTATTTTAGTTTTTTAACTGCATTGTTTTTAGCGCATATACCAGTATTCACATGAACTTTAAAGAACTTTACTGCAACTCACACACGAACATTGCAGTAACTCACACGAACATTGGATCAACTCATAAGCAACTTAAATGTCACTGATTATGCGTGCAAGCTGTCTCAAGCTTTGCCCTGTCATGTCTACCTTTTAACTGAAATAACACCTATAGCTTTAGTGAATAGAACCCATGGAAACATAAAACTCAATAACGAATAAGAGATAATTTGCCCATTTTGTTTGCCAATTACTTCTACCTGCTGTGAAACTTCAATTCATACATTGAGCTAGGTCTTTTCTTATACCATTTCAAGAAGGTTTTGTGTATTTCAGCCCTTTGGTGTCTAAGGTAAACTGTATTACTATATTTTACAAGAATTAGCACGAAAAGAGTAAAACTATATAAAAAAATAAAAGTAAAATTGCATTAATTAAATTGTGAATTCAACATAACATCATCTTCAACAATATCTTAGCCTCTGCATTCTTTATACCCCATATACTACAGATGTATGAACTATGAATCATAAAATCATAAAACACAATTTAACCTCAATCTCCTTAGGTTATACTTCCTTCCTAGAATGCATATTAGATAAAGAGCACATAGTACTAAATGTTTACCCCACTAGAGGTCAAATATGAAATGATCCAGATTCCCCTTAAGTCTTTTGGCAAAGAAGGAAAAACATTTTCATCAATATTATGAAGCTTTTACAGTTTCCTCAGGCTAACACCATTTGTTTAGGGTAACACCCTATTCATTCATAATATCTAAACTGGCATAGCAGAGAAATGTCCCTGGAATTAATAATATTTAGAAAATATAACTATATATATATTATATATATATATAATATATAATATAAACATTATATATATATAGTACTGTACAATTTGTTTTCAAAAATAGATATGTTTGTAATTATAAATAGATTTCAAGGCAGACGGATTTATAGATGTTTTGTCCAAGCTCTTTTGAAGAAGCACAAGGAAACAAGCAATGTTAAAGACTGTAGATGCAGTGGTCGTCCAAAGATATGTCATGCTTACTTTACCGTTTGCGTTTCAAAATATGTTCCAAGCCTTGGAGTGGAGCAATGGTGGCACTCACAAGCTATTTGGGGCAAAGGAGGTACTTACAAGCAGTTTGGGGCAAAGGTGGCAGTGTGGCATATGTTGCTTGGTGAAGTTGGGGCCATTTTTGCACCGAGGCCCTGCAATTTCTAGTTACGCCTCTTCCACTGTCTGTTTATATGCGTGTGTGTAAGATATTTATATATATATATATATGTGTGCTTATGTCCCTAGATGTGTCCAGAGTTACAAGCGTTTTCTTAGTAATGTTAACTTTCCAAAGTAAATAGTTAACTCACAATGCCTGGGTAATCCATTTTAGTCACAGCTGCCACATATTCTATCTTGGGGCCTAGTCAGGCTTCATTTTTGCTTTTAACAACTTGTGCACCATATATATCCACTTGCAGACCATCAAAATTAATCTTTAGCGGTCAAACCTTAAACTGCTACTGCAGCTGCCTCTCCATCTGGCTTAATCCTACTTCAAAATTACACTTGCATTCAACGTATTATAGTGGCTTGAGGTTACAAATGTTGATTTTCTGCTGCATAAATCCTTATATTAGCACTTTTTTTCTTTCTTCTTGGTGTGCTTTTAAAGCCCTTGCAGTAGTATAGTTACATTTTTTAAAACATAACTAATATATATTTATCTGGGAAAATTAAGAGTCTAAAACTATTTACTAGTAATGATACCCATATGGAAAATCGGTAAAAGTTAAAGGTGATAAGGTAAATCAAGGTCTTACAAAAAAAGCTCATGGCAGAAAGTAAACAGATTTATGGCTATAATAAACATGAAGAGATGCAGCCATACTTTCAAAAAATACAATGGTTTTGTACAAATTGTTGAAAATTCAAAAGCCAATAAACACATCTTAAATTATAAGTCACACTTTACATTTCCAAAAATAAATGCAGCTGCATACGAACAAAAGCCTTCACACTCAAACAGCTACAGCCATTACATACCAGAAGAATCCTCACGTTTTAGTTTAAATACATATTTAATAAAATATATATTTAAACCAACTTAGAATTTTTGTAAGAATTTGGGAAAATGCATAAACACCTAGATGGAATAAAATAATACAATCAGACAACACTTCCCATCTAACTGTAATATGAATAACTTAAAACACTTAATTTCAATAAAAACATATTCACTGTTGAACCAGTTGAAATAGATTAAATTGAAATTATATTTGGTTTTTTAAGCTCTTTACAGTATAGTGATGTGTATTTAAATATAATAATTTGTAAATTATTCTGTAATCTATATTTTACTTTGTAAATGTTTTGTTATATGTTTTGTTAGCATTGTTGCTTTTTCTGTAGCTTTGCTACAATAACATTTAGGTGATAATTTAATCACCTTATCGAGAAAAACACTTATTTTTTCAACACAAATGAAGCTTTTCATATAATATCAAAAATGGAGAGAAAAAAAACAACAAAACAATAAACCTTATTTTTATTTCATTATAAATAAAACTAACTAATCAAAGTAACAACAAATGTTTTCTTAAACCTCTTCGCTTAGCAAGCACTGTTGGGATGTGGCTCACATGGACATCATCATCATTCTGGCTAAGGGCTATGGGAGTTGTTTTAATTTTTTTATTTGTTTATGTGAAGCTTTGGGAAGTGTAGCAGGTGGTGCCAGCGACACATTTACCTTTTCTGCTGCCTTAGGTCCGACCTAGGGCAGCACCCCTGTTCGTCCTTCATCAGACGGCATCTGCACCACATTAAAATGCATGCCCATTAAGCAGCGGGATGCTGTGGTGTCGGATCGCCCCCCTGGTTTGGCAGTAGGGGGACTGCCGATACCCTGGACCTGCTGCCCCAGGCCTAGTCACTGAGTGGTGGTGCATTTTATTATTTTACCTTTAAATATTGCCTATTCTTCGCCAAGCCACTTGATCTATACACCAATCTTTGCTTAAAGGTACTGTGCATAGGGATCATTTCATCCATTGTTCAGCGTTGTGGAATATGATGATAATAATAATAATTTATTGACCATGAATCTGTAAAGAACAAAAAAAGATGGATTATCCAGTGCAGACAACGTTCTCTTCAATGATGTTCATATATCCACTGTTTGAAAATACACAATTCTGGCTACAATCATGAGAACGAGGTAAGCTCTAGCTATAATACCCGCTTTAAGGGGGGTGGGTTACTTCTTATTCTATCTTTTATATAAATCTTTACATAACTTTAATACCAACCTTATGGCAGCTTGAGTTATATAAATAAAGTGTATTAATAATAAAATTTACCAATGCATGGTGGTGAATAAATAAACATACTTTTATGGTTTTATATGTATTTTAATTCTATTACTGAAAATTCCAATGTGGCTACAAAGCATTGCATGTTAGTAACTCTACCATGGATAATAATAATTTAATAACAAAATAATGCTTCTTATTTTTTTTTTCTAGTCTGTGCTTGTTTGTCCTTTCATAAGAAGTCCAGAATGTCTTTACACTAAAAAACTGTAGATATGATGGTTAATACCTTAATCTTTTAATAGCCTTCTGCTAATTGTTTCATGGTTTTAAAATCTTGAAAAAGTACTGCAAGAGCAAAAAATATTCTAATGCTTTTTGTGTTTCCTGACATATATGTTTCAAAATATTCCAAATACTTAGCTTCTAATTTACCAAGGTTATTAACCTCATCCTGGAAGGAATAACTGTCCCAAGTAATCCAGCATCATTGTCAGCAACTATAGAACCATGTCATTGATTAACAACAGCCTTTAACCATTAACAACGTTACTGACAACCTGAATGAATCCACTCAAAAATTATTTGGGTACGTTTTATACATAACAAAAAGTTCCCAGAAAGATCTGTTTAGCCTTAGACATTCGTCATTCTCCAATAGCCTTCTGAATTACAGCAATGATGCATGACTTTTTATTTATGCATGCTACTACATATAACCACTTATTAGTGGAACACTTTTTTTTTAACAAAATAAATACATTACTCTTTCGATTATTTTCTGAATGTTAAGTATATGATTTTAATTGCTCTATACGCTATGGTTAAAGCTATATATATATATATATATATATATATTATATATAGTATCCAACAATTTGCTTGCTTAATATGCAAAACTGTATTGAAATAGTAATTAGCAATTTGGATTTTTATCCTACCTTTTCTTTTTTTGTCTATTTGCTTTCTCAAGTGGGAATAGTGATATTATTATTCTTTACTAGTGCATTTTTGTTCTATTTTTCACAAACTAATGTAGTAATTTGTAACCAGTGTTAAGGCATCCTATCATATTTGGGAGAAACACATATGGGCCATCATTATCTGGCTCCATTTATCTTTGAATCCCCCACTGTCAACAACAATATAGCGATCTAAAGATCCAAAATACCCTCAGTCCTTTGATCTAAATCTCCTTGTCACTTTACATTTTTGTTTACCCATATTGCTCAGAATCTTCCTACTGAGGTTTTACGCTGGAGGCTATAGGTATCTAGCATGGGGATATATGAACGAATACAACACATGGAAAGTGAGTACACTCTCATGTAGTGAGGTGAGGATGGGAATAATCTTGAGAAAGACACTTTAAGTTTAACCTCTGACCTTCAGTTAGTCCACCTCTTCTTATTAAAAGGAGTGATGAGTTCAACAGAGAGTCCCACAGTTCACAGCTGTCACTGCCGCCTCCATAACCACTAATCATCAGTCTCCGAGCTGAATTCATTGTTATAAAAATAACAAAAGAGAAGTGGAAATCAGCAGCTTTTTTTGTTATCTTCTGGCTAATTATTAAAGAAAATATTGAAAACATTTATGCCTTTGTGACAAACAAATACTGCATTATGATCTTTATTTATTGTTTATTATAAGCATTAAAATTGCCACCAACATTTTCGTGGCACATGTTCTCACAAAGAAAAAAATAAATATTTTCAATGATATACACGCTTGTGATTGTGATTTTGGCCATTTACCTCTTTTTAAAAATATCTTTTCATATTTAGTTTAATTACGCTGGAGATGGACAGATAATAGGGAGATAGACAGATGGATGGACATTTAACTTGGACAGTTTAATTTCAATAGGCTTATTTCTTTTTTTAACCTTCAACAATCTTCAACTAATTTATTTATATGTACATATTTTGTTTAAATTATATTTAATACAGTGGGCATGTATTTCTCTTTTTATTTGTAAAATATATTGTATTTTTTTCAGCTATTCCTTATGGTATTCCATCATAAAGGCTTACAGAATTTCCAAGTTAAAGAAAGAAAGGAAAAGAATAATAAACACAAAAGTGTTAAATTGCCCTATGCATGTGTGTGTTCTCTAAGTTTCGAGCTGGGGGTTCTCTCATCTCAGGTCAAATGTACAGTAAGTTAGCATAGTAGTGAAAGATAAAATAGTGGAGAAGCTCAGTGACTTAGCCATCGGTTGCAAGCTAATGCATTTTATTTATTTACAATATTCATACTGCCTAAGTTATATTTCTCTTAAAACAATATTCTTTATTTTAATACATTCTTATGTACTATATTACTACACACTTACAAACAGCCATTGCTATATACATGAGCAGACATAGCTAGATTTATTTCCCACAATCCAAGACCTGTCTTCTTCAAAGGCCCCCATGTTTCAAATGAAACCCTTTCCCTATTTTTAAAAATGGCCCCTTATTTCCCCAGAGTCCCCCATTGTATGGCAAACCCTTCTGCCCTATATCCCGAGGTTTTGCTCCATATAGCTGTTCCGGCTTCCCTACACCCCCTCCATCCCCTCAATGGGCGCATTGCCATTATACCTTAAACAAGCACTCTAATGTAAATGTATATAAAATTGAAAAAATGTGAAGAAGAGATGAATGCTGAGTAATTGTAAAGTGTCTGTTAAAATGCAAACAAGTAAACTATGAAAGAGTGAGAGAAAAGACAATGGGTTCATCAAAAAAATCAGTATTTCGGTTTATAATTGTGGATTGAGAAATAAAAGAGAAAGTATGTGAATGAACATATGAATGAAATAAATTCATATGATATCCACTCGTGCACATACATGGATTAGGAGAATTAATCTTTTCTAATGCGCACACGTCTGTATGTAAACAGTCCACCGCATGAAATTATTGCTTTGCTCTTTTGTTTTAATTGCTGTTTAATTATCTGGATTCATTCCAGCCACTACTAGAATATTAAGAATTGCAAATAGGGCTTTCACAGAAATAAGATGAAGGGGAAATTCAATCTATATTCTGGTAACCTTCATAAACCCAGCCTCCCTATTAAGGCATCTTGCAACAACATAGAATCACCGTCAATGCATTTAGGGGAAAATAAAGAGGGTTATCCTTTCCCAGACCATGACAAATGATGCAATTGATCACAATTAAAGCCTACAACCAAAATTGCCTTAAATTGGGGTAAATAATATCAGCTCCATTGATGCAATTGCTATATTTTAAATAGCTTACCATATGGGCAGTCTCGTAAGATTACTTACAATACCACATTTGCAAAATCAATAGGTAATAAAAACATGGGGTCAACTTTTGTGGTGAATCTGTAGAAACATCATAGTAACAGCCAATTATAGAATCATCCAAGTTAAAACTTAAGATGGGTATTTTAGAAAAGGGATCTCATTTAAATGTTTCTTACATATTGAATCACTCTTGTGAAAATGTATATTTGATATTTTCCGAGTCTATAGCTGGGCAACCCGGAGTGAATTGATTGCTATGGGTGACAATAAATTGTAAGCTCGCAAGAGAACAGCCCTCTTCTCCTTCTCTACCACACGTTCTAATGTTTGCTGATGTATTGTCATATTAAAATTCTTTGCTAAATACTTTCACAGTCCCCTATTGTAACAGCGGTACAGAATCTGCTGGCGCTGTATAAAAAATGTAATGTAACTTAAATACTAGTAAAGTGTGCTGATGGTTGAGGACGTGCAAACAAAAAGTGTGTAAAAGGAAGTCAAAATAGTAACTTTAGGACAAAATGGGTTTAATAACTAAAGGATGGCTAAAGGTGAATGTGTATGTATTAAGAATAGTGTACAACTTTGTTGATCTGCACCACGTGAGTACATTTCGTGACTAGGGCTATAAAGTCTGGCATTGCAAAGGGATGTATGCATGCCACCATCTGGACCACCATCTTGACAACATGTGCAATGCTGCCAACAGGTAAGGGTCCTGCAAGATCTTTTCTGCAAAACAAAATTACTATCATCTAGGTTAGGACTTTATAAAATAACTTTTATACATCTACAAATGTATTATTTTGAAATCCTAAAATTATGCCTATGATGGCTCATTTGTGGATTCAAATTCCAAAGAGATGTTGCCAGCAAAATGATCTAACTGAAATCTGGGTCTTCCAATACACAGCCAGCACAAGCTTTTATCTTCTCGCTCCATTTCATCTTAGAGTAAGGAACATTGTTTTCATAAAAAATATGAAAATGAAAGTGCTGTAGTATATTCCTATTACTGTATAAACAACAACGATAGAAAACTGTCAATATTATGAAAAGCCAGACAGATAAATCTATCACCAAGACTAATTTTCCCAAACTGCAATAAGCTAAGGAGTTTCTGGGAATCTTCAGTAAATCTTCTGGGATTTTTCAGTAAAGATTCGTATCAATCAATACAAAGTCACATGTATCGCTTTCACTAGAGGATGTGGGCTATTTTCAGTACATATTTACGGTAAAGAAGACACTTTTACCATATGTTTAATATAAAGTTGTTTGATTTCCAGCTTTTTGGCTTCAGTGGTCAGCATAATGAGGGGGTGCCACAGTACAGACTGCAAGATTAGTGTAAAATGAGCAGGAGATCTCTGGGGGTGATGGCAGGGTCAGTATGTACAGTTATGGTCAACATTATTGAATATTTTGTACATTATATACAATATTGTCAGAGATAATTGGATGTATTATCTACTTTGTATTATCAGAATATTTTCATGGGATGGCTAAAGGTATTTGTCAAAATAGTTGCAGTGATTTTACCGAAGAAACATAAAATATGACCTAGACAGCATTAAAGTACCCTTCCCTAATATTTGGTTGCACAACCCATGGCAATAATATGCCAAACCCATGCCAAACATAGCCATCTATAAGCTTTTTGTGCTTGTCTGCTGGCTGTTGAGATCAGGTCTAATTGATGGCCAGTCTATAACAGTCCATTTTGGGGCTTTTAAATGTGAGGGCATTTTATGTTATGTCTTATGTTATCTTGGAACACTTCTCTGACTCTTGCCACCCCGCCCTAGGAGAATCTCGACAGTCCGATGAGCATCACACTTCATAATAAGATTGCAAACTGTCGAAACAGGGATGCCGTAATAATAATAATGTTTCTGATGCCGTCAGAGAGCTCTCTTGTCTTCATCATTGTGAAAAAGGAACAGGGAATTAAAATAGCCTTTTTAAGCATTAAGGATTATTCAAACAATGTTACCATTGGCCAATTCAAACTATGTGAGAACTGAAAATGTATCATCACATTTTAATTGTTATCAATTTATCATACAGGCCAAAGCTGTTTCACTACACACTTTTTTCAGGAAATATGTACATGATGTGCAAAATATTAGTTGGTGCCAATACAGTTAACCATGACTGTATATGGGACCGCTTAACTACCATTACCCTCATTTGCAGAAATTGCAATACACACATTAACATATAGTATATATATAAAATGACAATGATCTTTAAATTTTTGAGTGCCCGAGGTCAGAGCGAACTTTCCACCCCACCAGGGACCAGACCAATTTTTTTCCCCTTTAACAGAGGTCTTCTGTGTATAGTAAAATGTGTGAAACTTCTCCCCGTGATTGTTTCTGCATAGTGTATTTGTGCAAAGAAAGACACAAATCAGGACAAACACGGTAGTACATATGTTAGAACACTTATATATAGGTATATATTTTGTAAACTTACTCGAGACAGCTGTTTAAGAGAATAAAGCAGAACTACCTTAGACAGGGTATACTTTCTTTATGGCAAAGAAGCAGGTGCTAAGTTAATAAACTGCCATTTGCAGCAGCAATACTATAACCTTCATACACAGAGGAAATAAGGAAGGTTTCATTGCCCGGCTACAAACATCTGAAGCAAAGTGATCCAACCCTGGAATAAGTCAGTAGTAAATCACATTGCTTTTGTCTTTCTTGATGGCAGAAGCCAAGGTGCTGATTTTCACTTGGTCTTGCTTGTCATCACAAGTCGTGATTTGCAGGGAAAGGGCTAGACCTATTTTTCCTTTCTTCCAACAACTGCCAGAGATTATGTTACATTAGACAGAGTGAGGTCTGAGAGGTCACAACCCTGGTCACTGTCACCAACTTCCTGCTTCCTGAGAGCTTCATGTCATGGGAGTATTAGATCCTACCTTAGTCTCTAAACACGCATGCAGTTGATGGGCACTGTATTTGTTATACAAAGGGAATCAAAGATTTGCCAAGCACGAACTTTTATATCACTGGTGTACTGTGACAATACTTGACAATTGGACCATCAAACAAAGCCATGCTGTTCCAATCATCCTGACTCTGGCTTCTTGTTAATTGTGTTTAGAATATTCTTGTTACTCCTGGTTAATGACGACTCTGTTGAACCCCACAAGGTACAATCATGTACAAACGATGACCTGAATGGTCATCAAGTGTGCATTTCGTGTTTTGAAATCACATTTCAAATGCCTGTGAAGTCCAGACAGATTTTCATGGCATGCTGTGTCCTACACAAGCTCGTTCTGCCCAGTTTAACACATCAAAGGCCTAGTGGCAAGGTGCAGGATAAGTCCACATGAACAGTTGCGCAGAGGGTCTAAGAGAAAACATAAAGGGGGTACAAGCAAACTTAATAGCCTTGCACTTTAATGTATGTTTGTAATGTCAGTGTAAATTATCCATGATTGCTAATGATAACTGAACTCAAGACAGATGCACATATATGAACAGAAGCGCTTCTGAAAATAGAAAAAGTAGACGTGTAAAAATGAATTTAACACAATTAGAAAATAAGTCATTTAAATGTTAATTATATTTAATGAAGGTGAAATGCATGGTTAGCTATTCAATGACCTGTATAAACTTTGATTTTTAGTTTTCCCATTGCAAATCCAGCATCAGGCATCAGACACCACTAACTTACATTTTTAATTAAATTTGAATTATTACATCAAATTATATATTTTTATATATATAATACACACATATGGTGACTAGTGTGTTAAAATATAAATATATATGTTTGTCTCGTATCAAGGGGATCAAGACACATTTGTACAACTAGTTTAGCTTAACTGGACATAGTTGTTTAAGTACTTTGATCTCAGTTGGCTGCCCAGGGATTTGCTATGATCTGCTTAGACAAGTGTCAATTTTAAATTGAAGATTATGTTCACTAAACGTGTATGCTTGGTTAAGTGATTAGTGCTTGATACTTGAATATGTACAGTAGGAGTTAAATCGCTTTAATAGTGAATATGGTTTTAGAGTTCATCATTTTTTCTGCCAGGGTTTTTCATTGCTTATTGAATCAAGCTAAATATGCCATGCTTTTTCTAAATTAAATTTGTCATATTAGTTTGCAATTTGACAAATGCTGCAAACACATGTGCACTTGTGCAATATGGCAGCAAACATGCTTATCCTACTGCTGCCGTACTGTTGGATCTGTCCAGAGTTTCTTAGCCTTTTAGTTTCCATTTTAACTACATTTTTCTGGACCTATCCATGTAACACAATAAATACAAATGTTCATACTAAAGAATAATAAGCCCCTATTATTATTATCTTTTATATATATAGCACCAACAATTTACACAGCGCTTCATGCAATACATATAATCAAGGGGTTATCAAGTGTGAGCTCTTCAACCCACTCTTCTTTTACAATAAAGTAGGTATGTTTTGGTATCTAACCCCTGTATGATCAGAGACTGAGTGGGTATTTTCTTCTCTAGGCACACAGAAATTTTGTGTCTTGTACTTTCTAGGAAAACTGTACTAGATGTGTCAGGCATACTAGGAATCACGAAGGCTGTTCAACACCTGTTTAAGGTCCCATGTATCTTATTAGTCCCTTCATGAGCCATACAAGACACATGTCTTCTAACAATATGTTGTTATCTTAAAGGCTTAAAGAAACAGGTGCATATATGTAAAGGGCAATTAATGACATGACCTTAAAAGTGAGCCCAGACTGACAGTCGGGTATACAATGGGCAAATCCTGGTTGTCCAGTGTCAAACAGCACCTACAACCTACCTTTAACATGTAGCCACAGTCTGTAGAGTGGTTGCTTGTGTCAATGTCTGTAATTCTTGTCTATTGCCCTTAAAGCACTAGGGCTGGTTTTATTATACCAGTTCAATACTGCCTTAAGGTGCACTCTTTCACACATATAAATGAGACCTTTCCATCTACATGACTGTACATAAATGTGCTGTTGCCTTCTCACGTTGAATGAACATGTCCCTATGAGTATATAGCTTATAGCTTTTAATACTCTGAGAACACAGAGAATTGCTAAAAGATCTGCAAGTCCCAGCAATCATTCTCAAGTTCCATTCATTTTATCTCTTTACAAAGCATAAAGATGAGGATCAGGTGTCCTGTCATGTACCTGCAGGGCAGACATGGAAAGTATAGCTAAACTTCTAAACACTAAATGACTCCCACACGTCTGCTCTCATGATTGTATACACATGTATTGTATGTTGTAAAACTTTAATTAAAAAAATCAATTGATTCTAATAAATTACATCAACTGCATCGCTCACCCTGCAAAATGCCATTCGAAGTGTTACAGTTTATTATCTGAGGTGCTGTTTCTCCTATGAAAATACATTGAACGCATCTGTCATATCTTCTTTTAAATATAAAACTGTCCAACTTTTTCATGCCCCTAGGGCTTAGGTTTACGTTGCAATGACCACTAGTATGTTATAGTATGGGCTATAGAAAACGTTGTGTCTAGCCACTAATGGGAGAGGACAGAAGAACAAGAAGAAGCACGGCAAGAAGCGCAGCTGCAAAAATGGAGACAAGGACACAGAAGCGGTTAGCAGAGAAGCTAGGGAAACATAGAGGGAGAGTGTGAGAGTAATAGAGTGAAAATCAACAAAATGCTAATTAAAAGGATCTTTGTTTTTGTTTGTTTCGTTGGGGGACCTCATTTTTGCATATTCATACAAATTAACAAAATTGGCAAGTTTTGTTAAAATGTTACGAATCCGAATGCACAAGTATAATCTGCACGTCCCATGCTGTCTTCAATTCATCTACTGTGTTTGCCAGTGCCAGTTCTTGTCATGTCTGTTCAATGCACCTCTACACCATGCAAAATGTATGAACATTTAATTGGTTGCTATAGTGATAGTGATAATAATTATAAAATGTGTATAATAAGTAAATAGCAGTGCAGATGTAACATTAAGATATCAGTGCACTTTCCCTGCTATACTGAGGTTGTTAAATGATTATCTTATCATATACATAATATTATAATATATAATAATATTGTTATTATATGATCATATTATCATAGCTAATATACATTTACTGTGTGCTCATTACGAAATATTAGAATATGTCTTAATCTGTGTTGGAGTATGAGTAGTCCAAGTTTTTTCTTTCCCTTTAATATAGAAATCCCTTGCTTGATTTGTTTCACAATGTAGCTAACAATACTAATTATTCTAATAGAATCATCCAACACTATTCAATTAAATATTCACAGGGAATAATCAACACATATTTCATTTTGAATTGCAAAGGCTTTAGGGTTCTTAAGCAAAGTGAAGATGGTTTCTACAGTTATTTTGTCTAACCACTTCTTTTATTGGCACCATTAAATGGAAGTGTGAAGTTCACACTTGGGGAGCTACACATTTTTAAAATTACAGAATAATAGCATTGTGTTTGGAAGACAGGCATCAAAGCATACATCATTTGGAACAGGCTCAGAGGGGTATGTATTAAATCTGTGGATGTAGCCAACCCATTAAATGCCAGCAAACACAATATAATAATGGAAAAATAATGATCCATTTCCATTTTAATTCTTGATTATTGAGCAATTTTGTGAACATTTGTAAAGTATATTTGCTAGCGGCAGACATGAAAAGTATATTCTTCCACTATATTGATTTTCTCACAGTGTTTAGAATTTTTTTTTCAAGATATTTTGACATGTATATGATTGAATTGCATTTGTGATGTCAAAATATATACCTAAAAGAAAGACCTGATACGTAAGACGTACGTTCTAACATAGTTTTGTACACTATATATTAACAGGTATAAGCCAACTCGAATGGTTTACTATGTCACACGAAGGGGAACACCAAACAAAATGAAACATTTGAAGTCCCTGTCACTTTATGTCACTGATTAAAAATCTCCTGTCCTGTAATGTCTTCATACAGATAACCTATTATGGTGATTGGTTAAGCCAATTTCCTGATTAAGTGGTCTGTTAACTCGTTTACGTGCTATCATGTGAAATGATCCATGCTAGCTCACTTTTCTACCTACACATTTACAGTAAAACCCTGAAGATAAGTGTCTTTTTTGCTTCTGAGAAAGACAAGTTCCCAAGATCTCAAGACCCATGAGTACGCAAAAAGTCCCGGCAGAAGCCGTCGTGACAAATGATCCTAAAGTAATAGAAGAAACATGTGGTTAAAAACGAGCAGAGACATCATTAGCTTTTCCAAATCCATGCATAACTAAAGGCAACATAAACACTAAAAAACAAGTGTCCACGAGATTTTAATTGGCCGTGCGGAAAGTACCAATACCACACAGGGTCTAGGAAATGTACCTTCTTAATTAGTTTAAAGAGGTTATGTTTTTCTACATTGACTTTTTTTATTTTTCTTCCCACACTATTAAGGAGATGTAAAAAATGTTGCACTGCGTAATTAAAGTAGCAAGCCTTTTATGTAAAATCTGCAGATATCAAACAAGCTGCTGACTGACAATCATTACAGACCAAGCATGTATATAGAAAAAAAATGAACGCATAAGGTTAGCAGGTTGTTAAACATCATATATTCAAATGAAGCCCTTATAAAGTGTTGGTTATACATTTAAATTAATATAAGCGGGCAGATCAGTAACTTATCAAGGAAATTGTATTGATTCACCAAAAATGGATGCTTTCACATTTAGCATTATTATTGATTTATAAAGAGCCATCAAAGTCTACACCACTGACATAACAAGTTGTACATTGTATAACAATTATGACTTACAGAAACAATAGGCGATCAGGGCCCTGATCAAATGAGCATTCATTTACTAAGCATAAGAATGATTAAGCGTGGGTTTCTCCTACCAGGTAGAAGATGCTAAAAAGATGATTACTTGAAAATTGTTGAATAGAGAGAAAAAATCTTAGTGATATTTTCATCAGCTGCCCATCAGATGGTTTATTCTAGACTAATATTATTACATTAATACTTTTTTGGTTTTATTCAATATTAAGAGAAAGTCCCATGAAAAAATAATAGTTTAAATATTAAATACAATAATGTTGTTTTATTTAATTTTATTCTAATGAACTTCCATTATTAGAAGACTTGTAGGTCACCATGATATCTTGGGTGACCGTCCCTTCTGAAAGACCACACTGGGCTGATTCTATATGGTAATGATAATGAAGTCCTGTTTATCTACTAAAGTCCTTGCCTATATAAAGCTATAGAGTTTTAGGAATCAAAAGGTCCCTCTGATGATGTGGAAACATTAAAGGAACATTATAACAGATGTAGCAGAATTAAGAGACTAGTTATACAAATGGTGCCCTCCTTTTAATGCATCTAACGCTCATTGAGCTCTCATCTTTTTTTATATATATTCAGGAAAGCATATCCAAATTACTACAGTATCCAAAAACAAGCTGAAGAACTGATTCTCTACCTGTATTTTGTACATCAGGTTATCATGGCAACTTAGCAAGCAGAACACACAGGGAACACGACACAAGAAAGAGGGACACCAAGAAGAAACACAGAGATAAATGATCAATACAATGAGAAAGAAAAGAAATGGAGACAGCAACGGTAACACAAGGATAGTTAAGGACAACAGGATGCAGCAATAAGCATTTTGAAGCAGGTGAAGCAGGTGAAGTAACACCTGTAGCAAAACAAATGGTAAAGTGTTGCCAAGTAAATGAAAAAGTGTAGGTTAATAATATATAAAATAGTTATGCATAGTAATGTACTAAAATGACTCTCTAATGACTTACACACACGTACACACACAAACACACACAAATACATAAGAACAAAGTCTAAATCATCAGAGTCAATCACGTGTAAGTTGTAATATTATTGGAAAAGAAACATCTTAATGTGTCCAAGAGGACATTTTTAACAAGGCTATTCATGCATCATCGTACGATTAAGTCCTACCAACTGAATCTGGTTTGTGATCCATGAAATTGGATGGCCCCTGCAAGACAAGTTCTACTCACCACAAAAGTGTCTGTGAAAGAAAAGGTGATTTTTTTAATTATCTGTTAATAATCTCAAAGCTGTCACTTATTTTACCTCATTTTATTCTCTCAATAGTAACATGGCAAGGAAAAACATGGGCATCCGTTAAGGTCCAAGAAATCTTGGGGAACATGAAAGCTGAAAAAATTCTGTCATTTTTAGAGTCTAGTCAACCTAATCATCTTGTTTGTGTAAGCGACTTACCGTGTATTATTCTACACCAACAAAGGTATTAGAATAATAATACACCGGATAATTACCATCTAATCTATGTGTTTGTGCTAAATTAAAACCATGGCTGCACAAACAAACAAGCTGCTTAGAGACCCCACCAGATTGTGTCGTAGATCTATGGTAGTATCAGAGACATGTATCTGAAATTTTGAGGAAACAAAGAAGTGAATGAGTGAATTGCTTAATCTTTGTACAAATAAATCAATTACTTTTCATAAAGACATCCCTTATTAAGCTTTTCTGCTTAGGGTCTCTAAAAACCTAATGCTTCCATTGTTTATACTGTCCATGGTGTCTTGTGACGGCATGATTTGAAGCCATATACATTCATGTTTTATGATAACCAGCACTACTAAAGAGGGTAAATGGTCACCTCGATCGTTACTATTTTATAGGAAAAAAGGAATTTTAGAACCCATGGAAAAATGATTGTCAGCTAGAAGGCATGGCATTAGAAGACATTATGTAACAATATCATAAATCATTATGAATCAAGCATATTCATCTTTAAAGTTTGCAGTAAAAAAACACAACTGTCTGAACAGGTGAGAGTATGACTAATTCATGTGCGAGTTATTTAGAACAATACTCAAAGTCACCTATTCCTGGACACCTTCCAAAATCATAAAACAATAAAACTTTGTTATTACTAGCTGGGCAGAATGTACTCATTACCATTAAGAGCTCTGTTTGACTCACCACCTCTTCTCAACATGGGTTATCTTGGACAGACAGAAGTTGACCTTGCTGACTCACATGTGAATATGCCATGGTAACTTCAAAACTATGAGTAAACATACATAAGTTTGACTTGTATGACCATGGGTAGCTTAAATACTATAAAGACGAGAAAAAAGGGCAAACCAATGTGTAAAAGTTTTGCCCTGCTAAAAATGTAACATTGCTGTCTTGATGAACCTGTCAAGGCATGTTTGAATTCAGCAGTTAATTGTGCAACAGATAAATCCAAGGGGCCGGATATTTACAAAATAAGAATACTTGGGCTTGAACCTGAAGTTATGGTTATGACTGCTGACCAACAGGGGTTCTGGAGAAGTCTACTGAAGCAGGGAGCAGGAGCAATATGCATTATGGAGTTACAAGTAACACACACACTTACATTACATATAATTTCCATCCTTTATAGGTTTTACATTGTTCCTTTTGTGAATATGATTTGAGAATATTGTGAGCTTTTGTTCTGCTGCATACTTTAACATGGGCAAAGTCTGCTATGATGTCAGCAAAAAAAGTTGACTTGGTGGACACGCTGGAGGACCCTGTAAAACAAACCCAAAAGTTGGTAAGTGTGCTAGAAAGACATGCCATATTTATGTATGCGATATTGCATTGTGTAGTTAATAACTTAATTTTAAAATCATTGTAACAGGGCTATGGAATCTGATGGGGCTATATTAATGAACGTGTTGTAATGATAATGTGTATGATTGATTAAAAAGGACAGGGGAAATTGAGTAAAATCATTAAGGTACCATAATTAATATAAGAATAAAAGACCAATTTACTTAAAAAAAAAACGGTCAAGATAAAAAATACATACTTCTTTCTAAAAATATTTTCTTTCTACATGTCTGATTCTTTTTCTGCTTCTCTCTATATGTCACTTTTTTGTTCATTTTTAGCATTGGAGGAATTTTACATATTGGGGAACATGACCAGTGCACCTCTCAGAGGCTATGCAACATTCTTATTTGATTAATGAACGGGGACACCAGAAATATAGTTGGCAGACATAGTTGGACACTAACCATACTCTTCACTATGCATTTCCTACCCCTATAGGCAGGTTGTGGACCGTATGGGATGAGCCAAAAGCACCTACACCTAGTACATTTTCCTCAGCTGTGTATAGGGCCAGAGTAGGCAGCTTGTTTTTCAGGGACCTCTGTCCCTAATTTAAAGGGAAACTTTCAACTTAATTTACCATAATTAAATGTATTTACTATAATGACTTACTCATAAAGAACTGTATGGCATGGAATAGTCACTAGAAGCATGAAAACATGATTGCTTTTGACAATATATCCATCTAAATCTGTAAACAGCATTCTGTTTAAGTATTTAGGAATGATGAGGCTCATTTTTTTCAACAGGTCAAAGTGCCATGTTGACAATTAGGACATTTTTTGTTAACTATGATTTTTCCCTAACGATGATGTTGACACAAAGGTTGTTTGAAACATACTTATTGGCACAAGAAATGTAGCTTTTCCTCTGGATTTCTTCCAAGAAGCAAAATATATGTTTATGTACTTCCTCTGAAAAATCACAGGCATGGTTTGAAGCATTTATAGGCTAAACTCAAGATAAATTGCCAGGGTGCCCCCTCACATTTACCATGCAGTTGCGTTTAGCGATGTACAAGGTGTATCCTCAGAGTACAGTAATATTTTCTGCTCTTGCATGAGCAAGATCACCACAATGTAGAAATATATTGTCGTATCAACCTGGCTTTCACAATTATGAGTACGATTAGTAGAGTCTCCCTTGGTCCATCTACATCAGACAGCAATCACCTCTAATTCCTAAAGAGGACAGTATTTCGACTCTCTTTTGGATCTTGTATTTTCATGTGAAGTAAGCAGCAGATGATAGTGACGCCCAGCCAACTCCAATAGTCTACCCTGTTCCTGAAAAATCTACCTCCATGCTTGCTGTCTTCTCATCCCTCTAAAGAAGACTTTAGCAGGATGCAGCTTTTCTCTGATGAAAACAAACACACTCCTATTTGGGTTATGCATTCTGACCTAGATTAAATAAAACAGATAGGTGAAAAGACAGAAGACCAGAAACTATAATATATAAAACAAGGCTCTATGTCACCGCTTGAATTGCTACTTCTGGTCCA
This sequence comes from Spea multiplicata, assembly GCA_009364415.1. Lineage (NCBI taxonomy): Eukaryota > Metazoa > Chordata > Amphibia > Anura > Pelobatidae > Spea > Spea multiplicata. The sequence continues at coordinate 14,587,843 of VKOC01000005.1, forward strand.
GTACTGATTGTGAGTCCTCTTTTTTTTTTAAGATTTTCTGAGATTGGAAATCATTTGTATATTTATATGGCTTCTGTAGGATCAAAGTCTTCATTAATTCCATAAAATACAAGGCAGTTCCAGATTTGTGTTTTGCAGTCAGTAACCGACTACAGAGTTCCATAAAGGTCAGGAAATCCTGTTATAGATTTAAAGTTCCTATTTGAGAGTGCTAAGTTCACTCATCAAGTTAAGAGGATTTCCCTTTCTTGCTCCTTGGAGAGCTATAACATCACAAACTTACTGCTATATTTTCTATGGAAAATCCTTTAAAATCAACAAAATAACTTTGCAACAGTTTCAGTTATCCATTATTATAGTCTTGACAAAAGAAAATGTGTCATAATGTACCACTTGGAACATCTAGGTCGAGATATTGTAGATCTGTAGCAGTGTCTATTACAGATAAGAAAATGTATAGGCATAGACTGTCATCACTTCAAAATGTCATTATTTTATGTATTTTATTAAATATAATATTGGTTCTATGCAAACCAGCAACCTTGGATGTCAAACCTATCTCATTTGCTACAAAAAAACATATATGCTGAACGACAAGGCAAATATAGCAGCACCAGAAACATATATATAGATGTATATAAGTGTACCCAGTTCTATGATCTTTTAGGTGAGCATGAGTGTATCAAGGTGTTCTAGAGACCCAAACATCCTAATAATGTGCATATGAATATCATAAATGTGTGTATAAGTGAAATTATACAAATATTGTGCATTATTTTTCCTCTAAATTGCCTTACATAGTTACATAAATAGTTATCAATGGGTTGCAAATCATATGGACATTCTTGATAAAACCCTGTCCCCAGTTTATCAAACCCTTTAAAACAAAAGTGTTCCTATTTGCCCATTCCTTTCCGGATGTGCAGGAATTTAGGTGAGTTCTAACAGTCCATTGTTGGGGCTAATATTTTGCATGTTCACGAAAAAATGTCTAAGTAGAAGCAAAGTGGGGTTTATAGAAAGTATAAAATGTGTTTCTTTCTCAGTCAATAGCATAGCAGCTAACAGAAAATGCTATGATGACCAGTCTCTGCTTTACATTGTGGTAAGGTGCATAGTTTTATATCGCTTACAGTGTCGCCCTGCAGAAATACACGACTAGAGCACATTCTTCAGATACATAAATAGCTTTCAATAAAACATTAAGCCACATAAAAAGTATTGTGTCCTTTTTTCCAGCCGAAATGTCAGACGTGCTTTTGAACACATCCCACTCGGGGAATGTGAGTGTACGTCTAGACAGCGAGCGCACCTGGCGGCCACCTTGTCATAAGGAACTGTCTAGGTAAATGAGTGATTGAGCAATGTTTCTTAAATAGACATTACTTGGATTACCTTGACCCCTGAAAAAAGAAAATTAAACATGACTGCCCCCTTTTTAACACTGATGGCCCCGCAGCTACACGTGAGAATAGCCCGAGATTATAAAAAAAAAACACTATAAGCACATGGAATTTCAGGAAAATAAATGTTACAGACATCAAATGTGTTTTTGGACAAGAAGGTCCTTTCTAGAAGAGAAGCTGGAGTTACTTTATATTGAAAACTCCTTTGTTTATAAATGTACAACCAAAGCACACTGCTGAGACCAGCAGTTCAAAACCTGGTTATGTGCGTTTCCGGGAATATTTGGCTTCTGGAAGTAGAAAAACACCAGTAAGCATCTTTCCCGTCAACTTTCACCTCTCAGAGACCATAGCAAGCTACGTCTGAGAAATATTAACACATTATTACGATGATACCTTTCTGTTGTAAACACAACATTCATAGGGAGGAGATTTTACCGCTATGGTGGTGCAGTCACCTCTTTTGCCCCAATTTTGCCACCTTAACAACCTGTTTGGTGGGCATCCTTTGGACTCCTTAAACCAGCCAAGATTTGGTCATTTCTGATGGTTATTTATTAGGCAATAGGTTAGCTTACAGTTTAAATCTATTTAAATAATCTTCTATCTAAGGCATAAATATTGGGTATTCCGTCACACTACATGCCCAAATATTGCTTAGCCAGCTACTATGTTAATGATTTCTGAATCAGCGGGACTGCTTTGAATTTAAACCCAAAAGAAACACTCAAGCAATGTAAAGCCTTCTCTGGACACCATTAATGAGGCTCCTGTGTGGCAAGAGGGGCTGCCAACTTAAGATAGTTTGGCGTAGCGGCCATCAGAAAGCAGAGGCTGTTGGGTAATTTTCCATGTTGTTTTTTAAGTTAATTGTGTTTAATTCTGTCTAATTATGAAACATATTTTTAAATATGACTATTACTTCAAGATATGCACCAATAATAGTAGTAAGTTTTGATTATTTATGGTTTTATTAACACAGGATCAAGTCACTAAGAGTCTAACCCTGAACAAGTAGATCCTAAGTACATTGAGCATTATTAGCTAATTCCAATGGTCAATTGGCCATACTACTAAACTAAAGCCTCTCTTCCACATTCCATATAAAAAGGTGACCTGGTGAATATTATATTCTGCTATCTGTGTCACAAGGCATCTTCCAAGGGGCAAGATATGCAGCTGCCCCTGGTGCCTCAAGGTGAGAGGGACGCTTTAAGCTCCTGAAGGCAATGACCCTGAGTCACCTTCTGCTTCCAACAGAAGATGCAACTTCAGCGAGGAGGAGCAGGCGATGAGACCCTACCACAGGTGCCAAGCTTCCTAGTTACGACTCTGCTCTTTGTCAGCTAGCTAATGTTATTTTATACTTGTAGTATTTTGGTTTTCAAAAAAATTTTAAATTGTTATTTTTATTTGCTGTTCACATTTAACTATAAACTGCTCATTGTTATTCAAAAATGTTATTGTAACATGATATGTACACTGCCTGGGGATTATTGTACAGAGATCCAGATCCAGGCTGGGACTGAAAATCATTTCTGGCACTTTAAGACTAGCAACAAGTAAATCAAAGGCATGTGGCCACCTACAAATTTACATCAGCCGTTTACCCGGCATGCGGTCGTACATTAAAGGATTACATGAACTGCCTAACTGGACTTGTAGGTGGATAGAAGGTTCTACCAAGAACTGTCCTGCTGCGCATTTGCATTGTGTGCTTGACTAGTCCAGCCCTGTTGATGTACCGTATGTAAAAGATGAAATTCCTATTTGTTCTAGAGTAACCTGGAGTCATGTTTTTTAAGTACTTAATGACCTTTTCTAACGATTTGATGGATTTTCTGTTTCATCTAGCATTGCCATCATTTGTTATTGCCTGGTAAAAAGGGTAATAATAGAACATTTTACATCATTAAAATTCAACCGTTCATTTTGTGTTAATAGTTATTACTACAAGCAAGCTTTATGTAACCACACTCTGGACATGGGTGGGAAGGAAATGCGTGACATTTGTGACCTTCCAGTGTGACAGAATGAGGAGGCACACAGGAGACTTGTACTGACATAATTCTACAAGTCTTTTTAAATCAGTTTAATTGTTGTTCCAAAACAAGGGTAGAGGTGAGCATTACAGGAATAACGCCAAAACTAAGTTTTTTAAAAAAATGAACACAGGTTAATAGGAAGAAAACAGTAAAATACAAGTAAGGAGCCTGCTGGGGTGTGGAACTGAAGGAGATTAAAACACAAACTGGCCAAGACAGAGAATGGCAAATGATTTGTAATTAACATTAGAAAGTGAGTGTTTCACTGAAGACAAAAAATGCCACCTACGGTGTGCTATTCAAAAAAAGCTGGTCTTGTTCCTGCACATTTCTACTGAATGTCCTACCACCTTGGCAAAGTAAAGAAGCAGAAAGCACAGAAATGTTGAATTTTCTAATTATCTGAAGCATAATATTTTACAACCATTGTCAATACACAGAGTGAAGCACAAAGTGAAACAAGAATATGTGAAAGCACATATATATATATATATATATATATACACCTGTAAATATGTGTTTTTTCAAAACTTACATGATCATCTACAATTCTTAGATCAAGAAGATACGGGATTATAATTAATAAAAATGGCCCCTGTATGTATTTCTCCCCATCCCATTTCAGATGTTAAAGGGGTTTTAAGTAAATTAAAAAACCCTTGGGCTGCAGCATTCCCCCCCCATTCCTTGCCTAGTAGAGTAAATGCCTGTGGGATTGAGGAGGTAGTATATTTAAAAACATAAATACATTTTAAAAAGGAAAGTGGGCATTGAGTGGAAGAGGAGTAACGCATGGACAAAGACGGCACCTTCACCTGGAGAAAAAAAAGATCTAAGAGTTCCCAGGAATGCCATGTAATGGAGGAGACCTACCTTAATCATCATGTTCTTGGGCGCTACATGATTATTCTTCCCTATCAAGTTACTATTACCGTACATTATTGTTAAATTGTCAATTGTTATTGATTAGTTCAGACAGCCTATTACAGGGGAAAGTGAAGAGGCGAGAACAGGTAATTGAACAGATCGTGCTGGCTCTGCCGCTCAGAGACTGATCTCAGCATCCATGAAGTGAACATGTTTAACCGAAACAGCCACAAAACAATTACGCTGCTTGACAATTACATTTAGCGAAGCCATCATTCCCACAAGGCGAAGCCATGCAAGCTCCATCCTTTCTATGCAAGGGACATAATTTTATTAAAGTACATCACAGAATTGGTGACATCAGAGCAGACCTCTTGCAGATGGACGGCATGTCAGGAAGCAGCTGGAAGTTAGAGGAGCGGTGTCACACTAGCCAGAAAAAAATGATTATCCCCTGACAAATGATACAGCGTGTTCCGTGCCCGGGCCAACACGTGCTTTTTAATAACTGACTGGCAGCTCCAGCTGATGCAGCTGCTGCTTCCCTGGCTCTTGTCCTACACGAAATTTGCGGCAGATGTTTTAATCTTCCTTTTTTTAAGAACTGCTTCTGTGGCTGCGTAGCTCCAACATCTGTTTCTGTTTAAACAGATGACGAGGCGCTCTAAACTCTGGTCTTTATGCCACACACAGGGAATTGTTTAAATGACATCCTAATTTGTTTATATTGCTCTGTTGAAGCTGCGGGAGTTTTTTTTTTGTTTTTTTTTTTTACAGTGGTGCAATCTAAAATATTTTGTAAGCTGTCGGAAGATACCTAGTTTATAAATACTGCATGGCTTAATGTCGGAAATACATTGAGTCAAAGAAAATATTTAGCCTATAGTAAGTATCTCTAGATGGAGCACTGTTGCTGTCATATAACTAGTAAATTGACAATCTTAAAGCTGCTGTTCCATTTATAGAGAATTAACATGTTAAGGCACATGTTAAGATAACATTATAACATTAATGTTTTGTCTATGTGGAACAGCACTTTATGCGTCTATCAACTTGATATGCTTGCTTCAACATTAACATAGTTTGCTTGCATCTCGTTTACATCTGTTAAACATGTTTGATGGATACACTGCTGGTCATCGCCCAGATAGCACCCCAGGCAACAAGCCCCGTTGTGGCTGCGTCTTTTTTTAATGTTTAGAGTGCCAATGTAAGCCAATGTAGGCATAGACCTCTTGTATGCATTTCCCATACATTATGGAGTCAGGCCTGACAGGCGCCAGATCGACTTCTACACATTGTAGAATGATAGGTATACTAACTCTTAGGGGGTTTTCTGCTAACGTTTACGGAAAGCAAATATTTGTCACAAACAAGCCCACTTATGGACCTTGTGGAATGGGGAAAAAGTGTCGCTGGTTCTGTTGACCTGAGCTGACCCATGCTCAACAGTGCCTGGAGCCCAGACTTTGGAAACTGCCTAGGACATAAGATATTTATTGTAGTGATCACTCCTTAGGGTTAAAGGACAGCTCTTCCATAGAGGCTACTTTTCAACCATACACTGGGCTCTTTGAGTTTACACATGGCATGTAAGCAGGTGTCTATACATAAACTACACATTAGGTCTCACGTCCTAAACATTGACATGACTGTCAGTGCACTGAGCACTGGCATTTAATTAATGATCTGTTTTTGTGGGTTTTTTTGCACTCGTATTTACGATTTGAAATAACTCCCAAGCTGCAGTAGAACAAAAAACTGGCAAAACAAAACTGAGTCTGCATTTGTTAGAGAAAAAGCTAGCATTCTTTGATTGATTGACAGAGTCTCCTAGGCAATCACAGACCAACCCCGGTGTCATATAATGTATTATTGTTTCAGTTTTTAGCAATTCTCAACATTGTCTGGCAAGTTATATTTGCATCTTTTGGAAAAACCTAAATCCCATAAAATGCACAGTCTTACAGTTCAATTGAAAAACAAACTGGTCATCCTCTGAATGTTTTAGTTTTATATTGTTGGCCCATGTTATAATCTAGTGCATATATTACAACGAATAAGGTGCATCTTGAATGGAACGTTGCTATGGTTCTCTGTTTTCAATAGTATCGTGATCTTTTGTTCAGAGACAAAAAAAGTGCAATTAAACAACCAAAACACATCCTTACCCACCCTTAGTTTAATTTCCATAATAAGCTGCCTGCTTGCTTGCAAGAGGCAGAGACAGAAACCTGTTAAATAGGTAGCTCTTCTTTTGTTTCAGGTCCTTGACTTCACTATACATTATGAAGGTCCAGCTCCAGTGAGATTATGCTGCAGGAAAATCTTGGCCAACCCTGAGTAATATATAGTCAAATCAGCAAGACGTCTCTTTAGCTGGTGGACAATGCATTATACTAGGCCATCCAGTCCTTCATGCTGGAGAAACTTGCCACTGTCCTCACAACTCTAACATTATTGAACTGACTCCCCTAGTCTCTATCTGTGTTGACCCTTTTCAGCTGTGTCCACCATGCTTATATATTCACCCCATCTTGATGATCTGTGTCCCCCCATCCCTGTTTTTTTTAGGAGCTCAGAAAATGTGGTATGTCCAATACCATATACATTTATAATCATAGGTAAAAGGCAATGAATATAGTACAAGGCTTGTAAATACCAACCGCAAATTCGAATCACCAGGGTTAGGTATTCAATGCAAACAAAACTGAAATAGCCACAATAAGGTAGTCCAATTATATGTGTTTAGAGTGTGTACACCTTAACTATCAGCTGTGATGCCTTACAGCATACAGTTCAAATAAAGGCACATCCAAAGAAACTGAACTTAAACTGTTCTCACCCATAAATATTGTCAGACCTGGTGACAGATTCTAATCAGACCTTAGTCTATCTGTGCCATCTACAGTTCCATTAACGGGCTTTGGTAAAGTTATCCTCCCCATTGTGTTTAAGTGTATTTTCTATCACTTTGTCTTGTGTATCGCATTTAATTTAGTACCTTTAGTTATGTGGCTGCATGTGCAATATTATATATACTGTATATATTTATATCAACATCTTTTATTTATTTTCCATCACTTTTACTATTGTTTAGAAATTTGCAGGGAAATATGTTTTGGGTTTTTGTATTTTGCGGGAGGGTTACCACAATCTTTTTGTTATGTGATACATTGCTTAGTTTGCACTAAGATGAGGTGTCTATGAATAGCCTAAGTTGGAAGTTAGGTGTGCATTGTTTCTAAGGTTGTAACTTAAACATAACTATAGCAACATTTTAAAAAAAATGGCCAATCTCTACCCCCAACACTCTAAGGGTTATGTAGTCCTCTTTTAGAAAACTGGCTCTGATGTTTGCTGTAGAAGGCATGGCTCTGGATTTCTTCCTGGTTCTTAAAATATAGATATTTTAAAGTGGGTGTCAAAAGGGCGATCTGCCCCCCCCCCCAAGGGACTGCAGCTGCCCTAGGCCTAGTCAGCCTTATTCTCATTTTCAACCATTCCAAAAGGGGTGTCCCATGAATCATATCTTGGGTCTGACCCTAATGCATAGTGGTAGAATAGGTCCAGGTGCTATCGATAACAAGTGTCGCCAATTCAGGTGGTGCGGTAAGTGCTGTCATGAGGATGTGTATAAAATGTGCAATTGTACCTACCTAGAGAATGCTCTGCTGCGTGAGGATGGCCGTTGTGAGACTAATTCTTCACAAACCTGGACCAAGCCTTTATGAAGACTTTTGGCCTAGGGGACAGTTGCATCCCAGGCAAGCCTAACCCTGCATTCAGTGTCATCAAACAATTCATTTGATTCTCCATCTTTTATTTATACATACTCTAGTGTCCCCAAGTGGTTGAAGGATGCATTTAAGTCTTTAGGCCCATTCAAGTCAACAGAGGCTAAAATGCTTCGTCAAAGGCCTCCTTTGTTAAAAGGGAGTGCTAAGCCTTAAGTTTAATTTCGTAATGATTTAAAAGTCCATTAGTTTTTATTGAACTCACATGCCCATGCCTGAAACTATCAAAATTCAAAGTTACATGCCATCGCAAACAACTTTGACATTACTCAGCTCCTTAGAGAATACCCTGAAATTTGTTACTACTAATTAGACTTGGGCGCTGGCCAACTCTTCGTGTTCGTCTCCGTGGGGGAAAAAATCTTTGTATTCCACGAATATTTGGGCAAATATTCGTGTACATTCTTCGTGTTCATTTTTTCTCTTCGTTTTATATGGGGTACGAATGACCAATAGAGTTGCTCATACGGACCTTTAACTCTTGGAGCGGGAAGAGCATGGTCTCCCCATGCCAAGTTTGGCCATCAGAAGTTAAAGGGCTGTGCAAGTGACTCTATTGGTCGCCTGCAGAGTCGCTTGCATGGCCCGTTTAACTCCTGACGGGGAACTTAGCCTGTCTCCCCGCTCCAAGAGTTAAAGGTCTTTAACCCTTGACGGTGAACCTACGGATTTCCGCTCCGGTTAACCCCTGCAATGCTGAGTAGATAAAGTAGGCTAGATGAGGAAGAGAACAGGGAGATTAGTAATTCAAGATTCTTAATGTTGTGTGTCTTTGTATTGCTGCCGCCATGTTCATATGTTCGGTTTTCGGGCTGAACAACGAAAATGCACCCTTTCAATCCACTTTCATACATAAGACTTCCAATATTTTAATCTTTAAATTTTGTAATCTGATTCATCTACATTTGTTAATTAGACTGTTTAATAAAGTGCCTTTAGGGTCTGAATAAATTGCCTATATATTTATATATATATATTCACATTAATAATAATATTTGGAGATATTGAATTTATATAGGCTTTTAACATTTTTAATTACAGTATGTTCAGTGTGGTATACCAAAATAAAGTACTTTTATCTAATCAATAAGTTCACTTCCTTCAAGTTTTATGTCAAATATTTTGGTTATAAAGTGACTGGAGGTCAAGCTTTAGTAGGAAATGTAAACATAGTACACACGTGCCTTTTATCCCTAACACGAGGAAGCACAATTGCCCTGAGGTAAATTTAAGCCACATACATCTGTTCTTTTGGGGACATCTGCTGGTTGTCTTTTTATCTATCTAACTATCTATCTATCTATCAATCTATCTACATTTGAAGTATTTGAATATATGTAATTCAATAATAAAATATATGTGCGATTATCACTGAAAAACCGAAATTAGGTAATAAAGAGCCATTGAAGAATATTGTTTTTAATAATACATTTTATGTTTTAATACATTATTATTAATTCCTAATACATACTTTCATAAATCTATTCTTAAAATGTTAAAAAGGGCCCCTCATCTATATCTGTCTTTTAATAAAAAAACTGAAACGGCATAAAATATGCTGTGGCTAAAATGTTTATATTATTGTCTATTAATTATTTAGACAATAAAAGCCCTATTTTCCACAAGCTTTTTTTTTTTTTGAGACAAAGGTTTATTAACAGAAGAGTCCCTAACAAATCCATTGCTCCCATAAATCAGTGGAGGATTGTAACAGATGGGCCGTGTTTGAGATCTCTTTATAACTGTCCTGGAGAGAAGTTCTCAGCAAAATTGCATTTATAATATGCATCAGCCTGTGCACATAGCCCCATTCATTTGCATTTAGGCACCCTTGGTTAAAGCCTCTCTCATTTGGTAGCAGCAAGTGGCAAACTTAAGGAAGCGGTGGGTCATGGGAAAGGTCCAATTAGATCAGTAGGAGCACACGCTAAACAAATACAGACACATGGATGCACACATTAGGAACACTGCCCGAGGGAATATGTGGACATATGTTCACTGTGGATGATCAAGGATGGCTTGAGGCCTTTAGAAACCATGATGCAAAAAAAAAATTCCATCAATCAGATTTTAGCCTTGTGAATTATAAGTGTCAGTGCTGGAATAGAGCATGTGCTTGTCTCATCTATACGTTTTTCGGTCATTTGTGTGATTTTACTTTATTAGTATTATGTACACTAGATTTGCCTAAAGACTATACATTAGATGGAGATGGATTGGGTAAATAGACAAATGGAAAAATGTATGTATAAAAATAGAAGGAATGGCACAAATATGTATCCAGTATGGCCTCTGAATGCCAGCTACATAAGAGCTGTGTGCTCAGATGGCCTACATATCTCCTAAATCACTAAAGATATGTTTCTGTTGGGTAATGGGGCTACCTGACAGACACCTTTATTCTACCTCCCCCAGCAAGCTCTGTGTAGGGAGAAAATGGATGGATAAAAGTGGAGAGGGAAAAATCCAATCACTGCCTTTTGGCAATGCATTGGCCCTTGGAGCAGGCAGCCAATATGGCTGCTTGCTACCATGGCAACAAATGATGATTGAGATCAACTTGCTGGAAAAAAGTCTGATCCCTGATATCACAGGGGTGTTCTGTATATATACATAAACTGTATGTATAATATGTTTTATCTGAAGCTTTGTGTGCAAAAAATATTTAATCAATCACCTTTTTCATTAATGCTTTTTATCACATGCTATTCATAGCTTGCAGAGTCCTATTATCTGCATAGAATTGGCTTTCTAATCTACAAATTGATTACATTCCAGCTTTTTTTTATTTGTTCATTCATTCATGTTGAATAAATCCGTACCGATAAACTATGAATGTATTTGGAGATCCCTTTTTTTAATGTTAAGATGTGGGCAAACAGCTCTAAATCTAACTTAAAAGCGAACAAGGAAACACTGGTTTCATAAGAATTCCAGACATCAATGTGTATGCGCTGTTTCGATTATGTTAATATATTTTGTCTATTAAAAGCTTTGTTTTATGGTTTATCATACTTATACTATTCCAAAAGGTGCCTACAAGTTAGGTTATGTGTGAAGGTAACAGTGTTGACACTGACACACAATGCTTTGGTGTCTTCTTAAACAAGGATCAAGGTATAATTATCTCCAAAACTGATATCAGATGACTACATTAAAGTTTTACAAGCTTCTACAACAGCCACATTGCATACAGTATCTCAGACACTTACTTAACACCTATCCCGAGTGCGCTATAACTGCAGTTATAAACACACCATTGCCATCACCACCCGCACAGCCACATGCAAATAAACACAAGGAACATGAAGAACGAGACTGAAATGACTGAGTATTGCAAATTGAACTTAATTATAATTGAGTAGTCATTTTTGCTGTGGTCACTCTTCCATTTTGACCGAAAGACATGGAGTTTAAATAAGAACACTGCGATTAAAAAACAATGAAATATGAAAGTCCCACTCACTTGGGCATAAACACATACCTCCCTGTTTCAGGAAGGCAAGCCTAAGTAACCTTATCTGACACACAGAGCATAGGTGTATACCATACATGTAATGGTTGCTGCCAGACATATACATTTTAAATGGTTGCTGAGCATATGTAGTCTTACCATGCATTATGTGTGATGTGTAAACTCACACTGGGCATTTACAGCCTTACAGAAATACCGTATGTACAAATTCTAAACCAAACTAAAACCTACATAAAACAAAATGCCTCAGGGACAGTGAAGAAATCTCCCCCGATAAGAGCAGAATGCTTCGAGCCCTCGTAAAGACACATGCACTATTTGCTTCTGCTGGTAAGCCTGGCATTATCTCATTAGGAGGACCCTGGGAGGAGGGCCAAACAGGAATTTCACTTAAAGCACATCCTATAGAATATGGTGGGAACCGATTCCAAATTTGGATTGCCCAAATGATCTGCAGTTAAAGTGTTAATTTAACTGTAATTTATTTAAATATATTCATTGCATTTATTCATGAACCAACTATCATTATGGAACCCAAAGGAGACATTGTGGACGTTTATTATTATTTATGGCTAATGTCAAAAGAAAAAGTGGTGAATAAATGTATTACCCCATTTTACTGTTCTATACGCTAAATAAACCTATATAATGGTGTTTACAAATTAAAATATGTAAAACGAACCTTATGTGTACACCATGGATTTATAGCCTATGTTATTGTTCTCAGGATCACAAAGATTATTTTCTCCCTTTTTGTTATTTTTAATCCCAACTTCCATTAATTTTTAAAATTATAAAGATATTTCCAAAACAATTAAACGTCTTCATTTTATTAAAACAAAATTAAAAGTTATTTATTAAAATAAATTAATTATAAGAAAAGTTGTGTCGGCAACAGTTCCCCTTAAAGTTTTAATAACCAACAAATCTGTAGAACTACCGGGTAATAAACTGCTGGTCAGTTTCAATATAATAATATAAGAACTAGGGAGCATTAAAATATCACAATTAGTTTATCTAACATGCAGATGCCAGGGATGAATGTCTGCAGACAGTACAGTTTATTACATACAACTATAGTTTATGATCTCACCATTTTCATAAAGCAGATTAAGGTCTCAGAGTTATATGTAATAGCTAAATTATTTCACCGGCAGATAATTATAGTCCTATTGCTGGAAGGCAGCAGCAGTGTGGAAATTATATTGAATGATCATCAGTGCCAGGTCCAATAATTTGAAACCCCCTGGAGAATTACTGTTTGCAAACAGCCTTTGGGGTAGAGCAGTTTTCCCATGAATTTTACACAATGTAATGCCCCCCAATCAGCAATGCTGCCGAGCGTTGAGGATGAATGACTTATTGAGACAACAATGGTGTAAGTAACATTCTGAGTGACAACGCAGCACGTGTCTGTCTCTCTAGCTATATCATCTCTATTTTGAAATATATATATATATATATATCATATTTATTTTCTGGTGATATATATGTAATCTTTATAATCAATAAAAAGCAATTAAAAATATGTTTCCACTTCTTTTTTCTTTAAGAATTTATTCATATACTTTTTTTGTTGTTATTGTCTATAATGACTTTTCTTGAAAAAAGAAAAAGAGAAAAATATCCAAAGTCAATTAAGGTTTATATTGGTCATTGATTTGAGCACAATAAGTCTCATTCAGGAAGCGAAATATCATAAATGTTAAAACATGACTTGCATAGTAAATTTAGTTTATGTGCTAGAAGATCTCCAATACGGTTTTCCCCATCAATAGACAAATATGTTTATATTTTGTAATAATAATGCAGTATTTTGTAATAACCAACACTTGCAATCCCAACTATTAATCTTGCTCAAAAAATCAGAGGTAAAAACAGAAGTGTTCATATTTCAAACTGAAGTACATCTTGGGGAAAGAGCTTCACGTTTAGACACCACAGACCTAAATTAAGTATGAATTTTATGTAGATTATTAGTATGTATCTGTATTGTAAATGTTAATTTCTTAAGTAGAACTAGTGTGTTTCTGATTTTTTCCCCTATATGTCTGCAACACCTACAAGACTAGCTGAAATCATAATTCGGCATGTTAAATATGCACAAGGTAGCTCATTGTCATGCATGTTACAGCACATGCAAATCTGAATGTTCCAACGCCAGGAAAGAATTCAATCCCCCTGGCAGAGAAGCTGAATACTTACACTCCCCGCCTGTCTGCTCTGTTACAATATGAGAAGAGGATATCTCATTAACAGCTTGTAATGAGCATGCATAAACCATAGCCTGGTAAATTATAAATACACGTGGTCACCTGAGATCACAGTTACAAGCGTAGCTAGTATCGATCTGAAGTAGGTTTTGCAATGGGCAAAAAAAGTGACTATGGGAACAGGACGATATGTTGTGATTGCTTCCACATATGCAGTGGCGACTCTAGAAACAATATATAGGGGGGGCACACAAGATACCACAGTCAAACTGGGGGGGCATTCATAATTTCCAAAAGTAATGTGCTATGGAATTATACTTTTGTTATTGGGCTAAAATAATACTTGGTCATTCAACACGGGAAGCCTGAAGCCACAACTGAGTGCGACTAATCCTTGAAATAAATATTATAACAGAATAAATAACTTTTCCACTAAATGATTTCAGGGCCTTGAACGTTTTGTCGTTTTGAACGTTTTGTCCCCTGAAGTCACTACAACTTCAGGAGGGCACACATTCCAACACAGGCTCTGTCACACCGACACCCAGACACACACATCAGGACAGGCTCTGCCACACCGACAACCAAACACACACCAGGACAGGCTCTGTCACACAGACACACACACC
>VKOC01000005.1:14616885-14649683 GCA_009364415.1 Spea multiplicata
CATGTAAACTATGTAAACTATTTGTTTTAAACTATTTGAGGTCTGATTATAAGACGAGGGGTATTTTTCAGAGAATTTGCTCTGAAAAAAACCTTGTCTTATAATCAAGCAAATACGGTATATAAATATTAGCACCTGTTGCTAATATATATTAATATTAGCCCCTGCTGCCAATATATATTAATATTAGACCCTGCTGCCAATATATATTAATATCAGCCCCTGCTGACAATATATATTATTAGCCCCTGCTGACTATATATTAACATTAGCCTCTGCAGCCAATATATATTAATATTAGCCCCTGCTGCCAATATATATAATATTATATAATATATATATTATAATATATATATATATTAGACCCTGTTGCCAATATATTTTATAGTGAAAAAATTGGACCATACCCTAGCATGCTCCATGCTCCACGCTCCCTAGCATGCACTCACTCCCTCCGCTCCCGCACCAAAAAAAAAATATTGCCGCGCTGACCGCAGATCAGGGGAAGACTGTGAGAGTCAGTGAAGTCTTCCCTCCTTCTGACCACACCGTGACATTGAGAGGTCCTCTCCCTCCGTAATCATCCCTCTACTAATGACTAATTAAGGCTAGTTTAGAGGCTATTAAGGGGGCTATGCAATCAACCTGATTATACTCTTCCTCTGCCTTATCTAACAGTAAGGCTAATGGGCCCACCGAGTTTACTAATTTGTATTGAATATTACAGAGTGGGTGGCCACAGAGTTGTGGTCTTTCTCAGAACTAGAAAAAAACTCAAGATCTGGGACACCCACGTGAGGCCTCAGTACTAGTACTCCTGGTAATGTGTTGGCACATCAGGATATAGTATTTTAGTATTGTCAGGGGTACTCGCGGAGCTCATCCCCTGAGTACCCACTTCTGCAGCAGGCACCTCTGTAGTTCCCTTGAACATTAGGCCCGAAAACATACAAATTGGGATCACCACCAGCACTATGGGACACCCATGTGCTTACTGCACCCTTTTATAGGGTTTGCAGCAAAGACATGGTAAGGCTCACAAAGATGACACCACACAAGGGGGCGGATTCCTAATCAAGCACTGTATAAAAGGGACAAACAGGACTTTACTCAGTTTGCAGTTATTTTGTTGAAATTGCAGCAGTCAGGTGTTTCTGTGATCCAGATACCTACTTACCAACCTCCCTCCCTCCCTCCCTGATGATGGGTACCTCCCTCTGTTTATGTAGTATGTAAGGGAGCGGTGCTATGATAACAAGATTATCTGTGTTATTCACTTAACCTGTTAGTGGTCATAATGTTATGGCTGATTGGTGTATATTTTATTGCGTGGTCAAGCTCATGTGCCCACGTATCACAGGAGAGGCATAACAGGGCCGTGGTGATAAAATTGTCCTGGGGCACCCCAGCTTCTCTAGCAACATGTCCCACAGTGCAACCATTGTCCCCAAACAACTTGTCTGTGCCATCTTTCCCCAAACAGCATGCCTGTTCCATCATTTCCCCCAAGCAGCCTGTCAGTGTCCCCAAGCTGCTTGTCTGTGCAGTCTTTGTCCCCAAATAGCTTGTCTGTGCCCCTAAACAGCCTGCCTGTGACATTTCCACCCCCTAAACAGCCTGCCTGTGCCATTTCCGCCCCTAAATAGCCTGCCTATGCAACCTCTGCCTCCTTAACAGCCTGCCCTTGCCATCTGTGTCCCTAAATAGCCTGACTGTGCAATTTTTACCTCTAAACAGCCTGCCGGTGCCACCTTTGCCCCTTAACAGCCTCCCTATGCCACATCTGCCCCCTAAAAAGCCTCCCTTTTTTCATGAGTGGAACAAAATCTCTACTTATCCTTAAAAATGTCCTGCATTAGAAGTGTATGGTACCTTTTATAATAAAGGGGTAAATATTTAAAATGTTGGGGGCTTTTTTGTAAGTAGTTATTAGCAGAAATGTTGAACGGTGGAGGTGTTGTAAAAAAAAAGATGCCTTTTTTACAATAAAGCAAAATTACAACGCTGCAATAAAACACATGCTGTCCATTGATAATTCAATTAAAGTTGATTTTATAGGTTGGTTGTTGCCATTAGATCTAAAAAGGGAAAATAGGCATAGTAAACAGCTTCATCAGATTACAGACAGAACATACTCCTATTGTTCTCTACCACAGTACGCTTACTATGCACCAACAACACACTTTCCTATGGGATGGACAGATAAGAATAGTAAACTGAGCCATGTGGATAATGATAATGTTATTCAAAAGATACAATAGTGGCAAACATAACATTTGCCGTACTGTCTTCTAGCTGATAATGATGATATATCACACTACGTACTGTGTTTTCTGCAATATAAGATGCCCCTGACGCACTAGATTTCTAAAAGCAAACATTTTTTTTCCCAGCAGATCATACAGATAATTCTTTGGGCTTCAATTAATATTAATTCATATCTTAAATCTTAAGAGGAGCAGACTATAATGGCATAAATGTGGCTGTTATTATTACAAAAACAGTTAAGAACATACTTTGATTTGGCCAAATTTGTGCCTTACGTAGTCTAGGCTGATATTTTAATATTATGCATTTTTTTACAAAAGTTTTTAAAGTGGCATCTTGCCCAAAAAAGCAAAAATGGCTCTATAGTTCATTTAAGATAACATTGTATCTTATCTTTTATTTATCATCTAATGCTAGACATAACACAGTATTTCTGGTTAAATTAATTAAATCCAGTAGTGACAGCAGTAGAAGATGAATTATATAGATTTTAAACAAAGATTACTGTTTCCTGTAGTTAGAAAATTTTGCAGAATTTAAACATTTAAAAAAGACAGAAAATACACAAAATATATAGCATTGTCTTCATCCGAAGAAGTGATATTTTGACTGAATGCTTCACTAAATATGCCAATTTTCTGCCTTTAAAGTGGTCCCAATTAAAAGAAAACACAGCTGTTTTTGGTTCAGCTGTTTTGATTCGGCAAATGGTTCCTTATAGGAACCGAAAGTTGACTGTTTGCTCTTTCAATAAATCCATACTGGTCCAGAGAGTGCATGGTTTTTTAAGTTCACCAACCCCCCTCCCTACCAAAAAAGTCACTGTTGAGACTCCTGACCAAAACTGGACAGCTGGCACAGAAATGCATGATATGAAGTCTATACCCAGGAACGCATAAACTATGGAGTGGGGAAAAAAATCAGTAGTTCACGATACTGAGCTATAAAAAGCTCAGTTGCTCCTTCATTTGAATGGAATTTCAGTTTTTTTACTGTGTTACCTTACATTCATTAAGTTTTTTTCTGTGGTTCATTTTTTTCAGGGCCATCTTAACCTGACACACACACACGTGCCACAATTACAAGACAAAGGAAGATGAGTGAAATGCTACCCAGCTAGTTTTCTAGTGAAGGCAAACACCTGTTTACTTAGGCCATCTGTTTAAAAAAGTTCCCCTTGTACTTTTGTTGTCAGCACGTTTTCACCTTAATTTGTTTTAAATCAAAATGCTTGAGCAACTTTTTAAAATGTCTTCCATTGGTGAAGGTTTCCAGCAGCTGCCGTCGAAATTTTAGACAAACACAAATGTTGATGTGCACGGTGTTTCCATTAGTACAAGCTATGGTTTGCCATTGAAGCATTTTATTGTTTAATAAACTTTTCGTTAGGGGTTATGCTCTTTGACAGAGGGAAGAACTTTCTTATAATTATAGAGACACTCGTTTATAAGTTATACTAGGGAAATGCCACATTAGATGTATGGTATTATTACCATTTTTCTGGCTGTTTCCGTTGGACAAATATGGACGAGACAAGACCCAGCATGCCTAGATGCATTAGTATAGAATTTTACTGCTCTTGGACTGCTCTTTTTTTCTTTAAATACGTTAATCACGCTGTGACCTGGAGGCTTTTTGAGATGTGTAGGGTTGATTACTGTAGACCTATATTTAAGGGGGTGTTCCTAAGTTATTTGAAAAGAAACACTTCAAGGTAGTAAGAACCTAGGAGTGACAAACAGTTATCAACACAAATGTATATCTTGAAAGTATATTATAAGACAAGCCAAACTTGTGGCAGAAGACACTCAAGTCAAGTCAGGAGTAGCATGCCACAGGAGCCGCCTTCAATTTTGCATTGGTACACCAATATTTAAGTCTTGAAGCGCCAGTGGAATGAACAGGGTTTACAATTTGCATTTCCTTGCCAAATCTATGCACACCATTGACATAAAAAACAAGACTCTTTTGCCTAGTGCAAAATCTGAAAAGCAATGTCAAGAGCCCCATAATGTTCCTCTGCAGCAAATGGGAACAAAGCCTTGAGGTTTAGTAAATTGCTACTTTGAAGTTGAGGAACCCAATCACTAAAATAGACATTTATGTTTTTTTAAGTACAAAATCAATTTGTATTCAGGTTTGGTAGAACACAGTTGTGGACAATTAGTGCCAGCATCAGGTGACCCTTGGCTTCTTCAGAGATCCAGTAGAAATTTACTGTTAACGGATGGACTGCACAACAGGTGCCTGTGACAGCTGTTCCCGAATCACGACGCTGCTTTTTGTTTTTTAATTGGGTCCAGTTGGAGAAGTAAGTGTTATTTTCCTGAAATTGTCTTGCCCTGAAGTATCTGATGAATGTTTTAGATATGTGGTGAACCACATAACCTGCATAAGTTGATTTTACAGGTTTGTTTGGAAAAGCAAATAAATGAACATGCTGGCTTTAATTGTTTTTTACATAATTTATATAACTGTTAAGTGTGAAAAATATATCCTGAATAGACATAAGATACTCCACAAAAAATGGCAACTTACAGACATATTTCACATATTTTATATGAAAATACAGATCAGTACTCAATGTATCTGCCAGTAGATAAAAAAAAACGATTATATAAGAAATACCAATAGCATATATTTTACCTGTAGTCACTTATGAATTATGTGGAAAATACAAAAAATCTGTATTTGTGGATTTTCAAAGCCAGAAAAATATGTCAGAAAACAAAAATAGTAAACAGAATATTTGAATCAACCAATATTAAAATGATGATTATTATTATTTGTTTTATATAGCACCATCATATTCCTCATTTCTGTACAATTGAGTACAAATTTGGTTTACAATATTGAAGGCTACTCATTTCGGGGGCTTGATTATACATGTATAATCACAGTAAAGTTGATTTCCAAACTGTTCACAGTGATGACCAGATATTTTAGAGTGTTCAGTGTTTTTCTTTGTCACACATATTATAAATACTGCAGATGTAAGCTCCTTTGAGCAGGGCCCTCCTCACCTATTGTCTCTGTTAGTCAATTTGTTATGTCCCGTCTACCCATTGTACAGCGCTACAGAATTTGATGGCGCTATATAAAACAATGAATAATAATAATAGTAATGAGAGTCTGCCATGTTAAAATGAGTCGCAATTGGATCAGCTCAAAAACCTCGTATGCTTTAGTAGCCAAACTAGCAAATGTACAGATCTTTTATAGTTATATACTGTTGCATTTAGCAATTGATAATTCATAAGGAATGGCCAATTCCCACAGCAGTTAATATCGGAAATACTGAGTTATATTAAATGGGAAGAGTGAAGCCAGTCGAGGATTGCTTTACATCACTCCAGCCATCGCTCGGCATTGTGCATAGTGATCTTCGGCTTCTGTACAGTTGCATAGCCATGGAAATCCATTTAATGATGTCGCTTCCAGAGGCTATTGAGATGGCATGCCTATGTGCTTGATTTTATATGACTGTTAGCAATAGGTGTGGCTGAAACACCTACAATCAGTAATTAAGAGGGGTGTCATATAACAAGTCATAAAGTGTATCTCCTAAGTCGATCCTTTCTGTGGTCCTTTTATATATACCCTCTGCATTCCCGGTTTTGGATACGACTAGATAAGGAGCACTGCCACTAAGCATGTTGTGGATTGTTTTTTTAACTACTGGACAACTTGACAGCTTTTTTCAGTAATAAAGCCTATCTACTACCTACCTTAATACAAGAAATTCCTGGTTTCAATTGCCAGAGATGAATCTACCAGAAGCAATTAAAACGATAAAGAATAAATATACCGGTCAAGATTCATCAGCTGTCACATTTTGTAACATTACATTATAATATAGAAAAAATAAGGACTAAATAACAAACGAAAGAACCCACAGTATATCAAAAAAGAGGCCCCAAATCTTACACTTAAGGAAAAACGTGCCAAAAAATAGTTGGAATTGACATATTAACTGACCTTTACCAAAAAGAAAAAAAAATAACAATGTGCCTAATATAAAAAAAAGGGTAATGGTGACATTAAACGGGAGACTGTGTTATACAATGGTTGAGTGGTTGCTTTCAAACGCTAAGCTGTCAACTTAAACTTAACTTTGTTTTCAGGTCAGACAAAGGCTTTTTTGCTGAGTTGAATAACACCAGGAGACAGTCCCAATACCCTTTCTTTTGTTCCTTCATCCTGCGCAGCAGTGTTTCACCAGCCAGTACCTAATCATTAAGGTTTGCGTTTTCCTCTTTTTTTATGCATATTAGCCCATTCTGTCACCAACTGTTGTCCCTAAACTCTTCCAATGAACTCTGCACATACCTGTTGGATTAATATAGCACTTGAATTAACTCTCTGACGTTTACATGTTGATTTATTTTATGGGATCTTACATTTATAAAAGGTCTGATCTGCAGCATGCATGCAACCGGGTTTGTAGACATCTCACGTTTTTGTTTTGAATACCACTGATCCTTACTGCTGATCCTGTCAGGGACAAATCAGCAGATGCACTACATGCAGAAAATGTTTTTTCTAGAGATCAGATCCGTGTTGCCATGCAAGGACCTGATAATGGGATCTCACTTTAGCCCTGTTATACTAACCATTATTAACCACAACTAACCACATTACCACCCAATGGTCTGAGCTCTGAGGCCCATGCATTTAAGACATCCAAGGATTCTACCAAGATTTATAAGATAAATTCATTGTTTTGCACAAATTTAATTATTGTTACATTATGGTTTATATTCATTGAATGAATAAATATTTAAGTAATTGACATTTGCTGTATGAACATATGTCACAAGGATACAATTTATAGTAGGAGGAACTAGTATAATAATTTTGAATATGCCACGCTTCCAGATAGTCCATATTTCCCTAATTATTAGGCTCACAAGAATCTTTAAATGATCTCAGATGATTGCATGGACTCCAATGCATTTTCCTCATGCAAATCAGTACGTGTGTTACATTATTGTATGAGTTTTGTGTCATTTTTCTCCTCCCCACCTGTTGAACTCCCATTGACTGATATGGATACAATTAGAGCAGATATGTGGGCAGCATACTTAAGTACACCGCCTGCTTCTCAAGAAACAGGCAGAAGTCACAGAAGTCTAGTGTTTCAATCCCGATAAAACCCAATGCATGAAAAATTGCCTTTAATGAGCCAATGATAGCCTAGAGCAAATCTAGGGCAGCATATTTTTAATGTAGCAAAGTGAATATATGCACTGGTTTGAGAGAAGATAGAGTCATAAGTGATACATTTTATTGGGCCAACACAGAAAAATATGTAGAGGTGCACAAGATCTTCTTCAGATGGAACAAAAATGTAACTACTTCCTGACCACCAATCAAATGCTAACTTGTTCACGTGCCTAGGCCTTTCCATATTTCACATTATACATCACAATCATTCTTCTTTATGCTCCAAAGACCATACTACACTTGGAGTCATAGGGGAAATATTTACATTTCTGGGCAGTACATACATGCTTATTTGTCTTCCTGAGTAAAATGAAAAATATCTTGACAAGGTTAAACCTGGTGAACATGATTAAATATCTTAAAAACGACCATAACTTAAAAAGTATATGCATTGTGTCCCATTAGTTATGCGTAAAGTGGTTCAGAATATACGGGGCAAGCAATGATTTGTGAACATCCAATTTCATCTTAAACAATTTGAAGGTTAAAAACAGGGATTTTTGTGAACACAGCTGAACATGCTATAAATAAACTTAGAGAAAGATGAATTCAAAGACATACGGTCTTCCCTTTGGGTCTTTCCAAGGAAGTTTATGCAGCAAGATTCACATGATAACAGGGGTACTAGAATAGAAACACATTTAAATAAAGATGCATCCTGAGGTCAAAAAAGGACAGGAAAAGCGCTGACAATTACTTAAATAAACAAAATTCAGGCAAAAATGATTGAAAATGTTAAGAAAAATATTTCTTTCCTCACTTTTCATTTTAGGATTCTGATTATTTTTAGAGTACACGAACAAAGTAAAATTATGACACAATATAGTAAAGTGGCATAGAAGCTGGTTACAATCTGTTTTGCATCACAACTTAATACAAATTCTTCATGTGTGTTTATACAATAAACTATGAGTTGGCATTGATCTACCACGATTGATTCTTCTTATGTGATAACTATTATCATCAGTGTCCATGAAGATGTCTTCAGAGCAAAACTGCATGGAAAATGCATCGACAATTACTTTAGGCTATAGCCAGCAATGCGGGATACATTTAAAAAGACAGTTTAATGCCCCAATTGCCTTGTGAGTTCTTCAATATGTCCTTTAAAAAGGGGGGGGGGAAGACTTAACTTAAGGAGAAGCTGCAGCTCCTTGCCTCCTCTGTGGTCTGACGATTCAGCAGTTAGTGGGGGGTAGGGAAAAGGCAATTGCATTTAGTAGGATTCTGCGGAATCCTCCCTTGCATTTAAAGGGGGGACACCACATAAATTTAAAGGGACCTCTCAGCTACTATATGCTAAACACATATAGTATATAATATATAGTATAGTATAAGCTACTATTGTGCTAAATACATATTTTGTAGACCATTTATAGCATATGTATATATATATATATATATATATATATATATAGCAGGGGTCAGCAACCTATGGCACGTGTGACATGCATGGCACCCTTGGTGACTGCACAGCACTCATGGCTGCTAGAGCCAAACTGGCTCTTGCCTATCAGGAGTCCCAGTGGGTCTTCAGCAAACCATACTGCTAGATATACACAGAACAGCAGAAGATGCCTCCCCCTTATACAAGTAAAACAAACACATGCACAGTCCCAACACACACCACCACTGACCATCCACATAGACACAACCCCACAAGCAGCCTCTCACATGCAATATCACAAGCAGCCCACACATACACACACACCAAGCACAGAATGTCATATATCCGCACAATTTCACAAGCATTGCCCTTACACAGCACACATTCATAGGTACCATACACAACACCACTAATTACTCATGAACATTTACAATATAACCGCCCACATAACACACAAATACAACGCTACAAAGAAACTGCGGCACCCATAAATAACACAAGCAGAGTATGGAAAGATACACACTTCAATTTTAAAAAAATAGGACCGCCAAGGGACAGTACTGCTAAAAGGTTGCCTACCCCTGTTCTAGAGCATCCCATTGCTTCACCTAAAGTAACAGTTTTTAGTATAAAGACACAATCGCACACAAGGCAATTGCAACTTCACTGGCACAGGTGGATTTCTTGTAGGTCTGTGACATTGACCAAACCACTTCTGCACTTGTGAAGAGATACTAAAAATAGTTGTTACTAGTATGTGGCAGCCACAGCTGTCTTACCACATATCACAAGTATTTGAACATTAATTAATTGATTCCGCCTTTTAGAGTGGAATTCTCATTGCACGGTGATGATTTCTTGATGTGAATTTCTGTGGAGATGCTGCCTTGCTAATTTCTACATATTTGATACTACCATTTACTTTGGTATATAGTGTAATTAATCAAATGGTGCCCATATATACCTCTGTTCCCTATTAGCTGTAGTTTGGAGATTTTTGGGATCAAACCTTTAGGGAATTGAATAGAATATTAAGATGTACAATATAAAATCTACTAGCTTTAGGAATATTTTGCACAAATCACTCTCTATCGCACAAGTCTCTGCTAGATATGTACAATATGACAAGCTCTGTCATATTTTTCCGGTTGTGGTGTCTTCATATATTTTAAATATTTAGGTGCACAGAGGGGGTTCACAAGTACATTAAATAAAGTGGGAAATCTATGAGCTAATCTAGCAGATTTAACAATGCAACAGTAAGGAGAGCTAAAAATCATAAAAAGCATACACATTCAGATTCCTGGGTTGCTGCCAGGATAATAATAACCAATAAATATACAAACAAAGCAAGAAATCAGAGCAAATCCAGCCAATACCATTAAAATATCTAAGGCATAACTATTGGGGAATCCGTCACACCATATGGCCATATATTGCTTATCCCGACACTACATCAAGGCGCCCTTAGTTTGGCAAGTCCTATGTAATTTAACAAATTGCTCACCACGGAGTTTAATCACTGGGACTGCACTGCATTTTAACCCAAATGAGACTCTCAAACAAATTAAAGCCTTTTCAGATGCTGTAAATGATGTCCAGAGAATGAACTTGAGGTACTTTGACGTAGTGGTGGGATAAGTAATATATGGCTATATAGTGTGAAGGAATCCCCAATAGTAATGCTTTAGATAGATGTTTAGAATTTTTGCTTTGTTTTCTGTATTAATTGGTCATTATTATTTTAGCAGCAACCCTGGAATCTGAATATGTATGTGTTATATGCTTTCTTTATATATTTTGTTCTGTGTGTTTTTGCAGGACCTGAGCAAACCTTAGGGTTGAGTAGCACCACCTGCCACACAAGTGTGTCATTGATGGTGTTTGATATGCCTCGCCAAACTTTGGGTACTTTGGCATAGTGGCGGGCTAAGCAATATTTGGCAATAGTTATGCCTTAGGTGTTATTTGCTAGGTATGCACTGAATCCTTCCTTTGTTCTCTGTTCATGCCTTTTATATCCACCTCCCCATAAATATTTTTATTATTTCAATGCACTCTATTGGGGTTACAAAATTAGACTTATCAAGCTGCCTCTATTACCAAGAACTGTAAGCAAAAGGAATATCTCCTATACATTGATATTAAAAGGGACCCAAACACCCACTGAAATCAGGAGGAGTAGTGGCAGCCAATCTAATGTGTGCCAGCAGTGTTCAGATAGCATACTTATTATAGAATGATGATAGTAAAGTCCGCCTCCTGCTTTCAGTAGAGCCACCCCTGGTGGAGTTAAATAGGACAAAAGTAACATTTTCTAACCCCAATAATTAACAAATGCGTACACTTGCATTTGACCTGAAAATACTAACAGAGTTTAGTTTATCCAATTAATTACACTTCCCTCCTTTAATTTGCTATCCAAGCACCCCGTTTCACCTGACTGCTTCCCCACCACTTCAGATGTCCAAGTCGAGGGACTAATGCTAGAGGAGTAATCCAATAGCAGACAAGGGGCCCACCCACGGTTTCCTGCTTGCTGCAATAGTTTAGTAAATCTGTCCATGATGCCAGAGACCAATGTTCCTGGACAAATTACTTCTACGAGTTAGAGACTGCACAAACTGAAGTGAAAAGAAATGTATTCACATATAGATATATTACATGTAGTTGTTTGGTGAGTTAAGGTCAGTTATTTTCTGATATGCACCCTCCCCAACTTTCAATTGACCAAAGCCAGACCCTTAAGCTTTAGGTTATTGCTAGAGTGGCTAGGGCAGGACCTTCATAAAATATTGAGAAACCTACATCCATATTTCAGCGTACACCTTTAAAACTTTAAATGAAGATAAATGAGAGGGCTGTAATTGAGGTATCTGGAGGAAACACAAGTACCTCAATCATTTTTTA
Organism: Spea multiplicata; assembly: GCA_009364415.1. Lineage (NCBI taxonomy): Eukaryota > Metazoa > Chordata > Amphibia > Anura > Pelobatidae > Spea > Spea multiplicata. Next base: position 14,628,677 of record VKOC01000005.1, read on the forward strand.
CTGCACAGTGGGCTTTCCCAATGGCCCATGATCACTGTAGTCCACTACAAAGTGTCACAGCTTAGTGCATCAGTAGGAGACAGAGAAAATTAGGACTTTGCATTATAGATTAGCCCAGTACTGTCCAACTTTGTCCTCCCTCCCATCTACTCAAACAATTGTATATTACTAAAGAGTGCATTATATTCTGAAGACCTATATATATGTTTCATATTTCTGATATCTCAAGTTCCCACCTGTTAACCGTATGAAGCCTTTACGCAGCTTGGATGATCCAGCTGTTACAATTTCCATTTAGTAGAAAATTAGCTTTGAACATTTTGTGTCCTGACTGGTTTATTTTCTTGACATTTACATTATGCTTATTTTTCTGTCAATTCAGCTATGTCTGTGTATAATCCCTATGATTTAGTTTTGTCTGCCTGTTTCCTCAGCAGTTCCTGATCCTCTTTTTATACTGTCCAGGATTGGTGTATGACATCACTTATTCTGTGTCCAGCTGCCCCACACACGGCTTTTATGTTGTCCAAAATGAGTAACCGAGCGGTGTAACAGAAAAGAGATTGCATTATTTACATGATCTGCGTTATTATATTATACAGGCACTAGGGCAAAATCATTTTGTTACAAGGGAAGTACTGGATGCATGTCATAAGAACCCACTTAACCCTTCTGCATAACAGTCTAAATACACATAGCATGGGCTAACCCAAAGCTATATGAACAAGCAACTAAAGTAATACCATTGCTTGCAAGATAAATGCATGCACTTGTGTGCACACTTTCACCCTGTATTTATTTCTGTGCAATACATGACAAACAAATAAAAAGCACGACCTGCGTAGCTTTCAATGCAAGTACAAAATAATAAAATTAATACAATTAAAGAAATCAGAGTCACATTCTGAGCCCACTGAACTCAAATGTGTTAGTTCCAACTACTTAGCTGCTGTACAGCCACAACTACCACTGTCACTCTTTGTTTTAGTATGCTATCTTTATCTAGCATTTTGTAGCTATCTTTAATTAACCACTAGCATGCCAGTGCAGTTTTCAGTTTTAGACATATAAGAGGCCAGGTAACTTCTCAGTTATTGTTTAATATAAGAAGCCATGCTATAGACAAGATGCACTTTGTGTAAAGTAACATGTATACTTTTAAGAGAAATTAAGCTTTGATATGCTGTGACTGTAGTTTTAGTTCTTGCCGACCACATATGAGATGCGTAGTAGGCACAGTCCTGGACCATACTGTGGTATCAGACCTTTATGGCTTACATACAGGTATAATCCACACTTGGCCCATAAAGGAGACAAAGAGGACAGTACAAAACACAACTTACGTTTGACACCTTTAAGGCATGGTTTTGCAAAGAAATATATAATTATAAAACGCATATTTACAAAAAAAGGAAAGAACAGTAGCTGTCCCGCATCAGCTGTTGTGGGCTATTGCGGAAGTTGTTTAGGATTAAGGTACCGGCCCCATATTCCCTGTGATTAAAATAGCCCAAAACACAAATGTAAAAATGTCAGCAAAATATAAAACAACATGAAATACTTTTAGAAAAGAACATAATAATAATAATAATAATAATTGAGCTATATTTAAAAGTGCCTAAAATTAGAAAATAGTAACTAACAAGCACTAAAGCTAAATGCAAAACAACATATAAATAAACCTAAGGGTTCGGCTACCCAGCGGTCAGAAGTGCCTGCGGCAGCATATGTGCTCCATATGAAGAAAGCACAATTACAATTAGTTGAATTTCACTGTCTTTGAGATGTAAGCTGACAGCTACTCGCACAAAAACTCCCTGCAGTCAGCTTCGTGCTGCGCTCCAATGAGGAAATGTATTTTAAGTGAAAGGCTTCTTATCTTTGGTTGTATAGAGTTTTTAGCATAGATACAGTGGGCTAATGCACTCATCACCTCTAGAGGCCCAGGTTCAAATGTGCTTTGGAGCAAGTTTGGTGGTCTACTGAATTCCATGTAAACAAGTATCTTTTTTCATTGGCCACTTGCCGCCAAATACTGTATGCCAGCAAAATACTCTACTTTCAGTTTATAAATTAGGCAAACTGGGCATATTAGGATCAGGCCACAATTAAACCACTTACTTTTGCCTCCATACAAAATTATGCATTAGGTTCTGTCAGTAGCCCTTCTAAGGCATTCAGACCTTATCTGTTGACACTGTCATGGACAATGGACCACCTGAGTAATGACTAAAACACATGAAAACACATGAGTTTGAACCTCTTGCTATACTAACCTATACTAACTATTTTAACCATACATAAAGACTGATGACGCTTTACATGTTCAGGCCAGCATATACTGGTATGATTTCGTTGTAGATCTAAGCAGTCTGGTCATCTCTCCATAAAATAGTCAGCTTTAAGAACTTTGATTAATTGTGAACTTCCAGGTAATTATTCACTTTGACCTCTAATTACATTAAGGAATTATCAGGAAAAAGTAAAAAAATATCACTTAATATGATGTAAATCATTTGATATAATCCCTGAATGCGGTTTTTAGATTAGTCTGCAAATGGGTGCACATATGGAACGTAAAACCATAATACACTGACTACAGCTGTGTTTATGGTAAGAATACACATAGCAAACATAAATATTTCCCCACTTCCCTATCTTCCCTTATTTTCTTTTACACAGAACCATCATTTGAGCATTTGGCTTAAACACTTGATTATTTGCTGCTTCCTTAACCATTCATTTTGACTTCTGGGAATACATATTTTAATGGCTATGGGTTTAGCTTAAAGGACCAGCCCCACAAATACAATTTTTTTTTTTGTTAACTTTTCTCTATGGTGAAGCCATTTAGGCATGCTGGAGTTAAAATAAAAAGGCTCAGTTTGAGTCAATTGATTTTACTTCTTAATCCGAATTAGCATTACAAGGGAATTGTTATGGCAGTTGTTAACAACCAATGGATTGTTTACTAGTTCTCTAGCTTTGCCCTACTTGTTTCTTCTGTAAAGGCTGGAATATCACAGAACGCCATAGGTTACGCTACAGTAAACAATTTCACGAGAGCACATTTTAAACTCATATGTTCTTGAATAAAAAAAAATAAGTAAAATATATATATGATATGTCTATAAGAGTAGCCTGGGTTGTTGTACCTTTACTTCTGCTTGAATAAGTTAGCATAAAGCCAAGAACCTAAATGCCCATTAGAATATAGACAGATTGCGAGGAGTGGACAACATGGGGCCTGAGAAAAGGACTCTGGCTTTAGTGTTGACCCATCCTTTGTGCTCACAAAATGGTCACCTGCCATACGGTATAAAGCAGAAACCTCATCCCTTTTAAGGTGACCTTTGTTCGGCTTTCTGATTGGTTTCAGCTGTATTTGAGTTGTTACTGGGTAAAAACAGGGGAGTTTAAGATCTGGGAAAAAAATACTAGCTTCACACCCCCTGTATAAGGAACGAAAGGACATAAAAAGCAAACAATTGCTGTAACTCCCCCCAAGCAGAAGCAAAAAAGGAGGGGAGGTGGCAGTTAATGAAGGGGAAGTGATAAAACAAAAATGGACAGAAGAGACATAGCACAAGTCTCTTGGATGGTGTGAGGCCAGAGACGCGTTTAATGAGCGCCATATGCTCTAAATTTACACAGCACTTAACACTCTGCGATGGTGTTCCATTTATGCAGCAACCAATTTTCACGAATGGAACTGAATATCAGAGAAATATTGAATAAATGTTGATATACAGAAACCTCCCAAACCCGGGAACTCAAATCATTATGCACACAATCTAGAGCTTCACATTGATGGCAGAGAATATATTCCGTTAATCAGTATTAACTGCTTAAGTTCCAGAGTGAAAACTGAAACAGCATGTTAAAATTACAAAAAGTATAATAAAAATATACCATTACCTAAAGGAGATCAGATGCTGAATTGACTACTTCTTGTGAATATATTCATACTGATGTGCATCATTTGTGCTACAAAATAAAATCTTACGACCATGGTGGTCAGTTGGTATACAGTAAGGTCAACTTCAGATTGTGGCCCCTATGTTCTTAGTGACCATACCCTATACCAAGTAATCACGACGAGCCAGTATGTCTTAATGCGTGTTAATGTCATTAATTTTAGCATATTGTCTGCTTTAAAGTTCTTGTTAATTGGCACTATAGAATGATGGTGCTCTAAGTGTAATATAATAAGACAATAAACACATTATGCTAACAGTATCCGTTGTATTGGCTGCAGGCATATGAAAAAGATAAATACAGTACTCAAGAGACAAGATGTTTGCTACTTTGAGCTCCTTGCTACTCTGAGCCTGGCACACGCCAAAGGTTGCCGGGCAAGAGAAAAAAGCTTGACAAGCCAACTACCTGACAGAAGGACAAGGCAGCTTGCTACGACAGCATCGGTCATTATGCCGCAGAAAGCGTATAAACATCAGACATGGACATATAACTGCTTCATTGATGAAAAGACAAAGGTTCACATAATATATTTTATATTTCTATATTTTACTTGTACTTAACTATATTGCATTATAAATAGGTCAGACATTTTCTTAACATGATAGAGAGCCCAAAGAGAAAGCTTCAGTCTGATAATAACTGGATGTATCGTGGGAACAGCCTGGCCTAAACAATGACAGAATGGACAATTGTGCTCGGGATACCTTTGGGACAAACCACATCTCACAGCATGCTGGGAAAAGTGAGAAATGATGGCAGATGCTTTGAGGAGTAGAAGCAACAGATGCCTCCTGGCCAGTGTTCAACCAGTAAGGATCTATCTCACAGGGTAACCGGGGTGTTATTTTCATTTTACCTCTATAATTGAAGAGGACAATAAATATTATATTTTTTTAAGGAATGTGGTTGATGGTATAAAGTGCTAAAAACACAGTCAGGTTATAGGATGTGTTTAATGGTATGGATCCTCTTTTAAACATAAGTCAGATCAAGCTTAACGTTAAGATTCAAGATTAGCGTTTTATAGTTTAGGAGGACAAAATGGATTTGCTCTCTTGAGGTATTGGCCTAGCATTGTATATTTTCACTACCTGTAGGCTCTCACAAGCAGAGTCCTTAAATTGTCTTCAGCAATGTACCACTATGTGTAACCTAATTTGTTACCTCTATTAAAGTATACAACACTATGTGATATTTGATGCTTTAAAAACAAAAATACCAACAATAATGTATTTTTAGAAAAAAGTATATTATATTATATCAAATTCTAAAAGTGTTTAAAAAATTGATTTACATTAAAACGGGTTGTGCATAGGCTGTTGGCAAACTACCTACCTTGGTTTAAAAATCCTTTCCAACCATATTTCTGTGTCCGTGCCTCAAATTCCCTTTACTTTAATTGACCTGATTAAACAAGTCTCATAAAATGGAAGGCCTGAAAACATTCCCTGGTGGCTAAAGCCACCTGGCAAAAATAATTGTATTTCTCAGATTACTGTGTGTTCTGCAGATACCGCAAACACTCACGCATTTCTCTGTTTCACCTAGAAATACAAATTAGGCTCACAAAATGCTAGACAGCTTTTTACAGCTTTGATTTTTTATTTCACACATTTTCTCTCTTAGCAGCCTTCTATTTATATGCTTTTACCTGTATTTAAGGGACAAGGGACTATGTGGGTCTGGCTTTTGAACAAAATAGTGTATGACTATTGACTTGGGACAACACACCCATCCTCTCACATTTTCCTTGGCCATCTAAACTGCCACACATAGAAGAAGATCTGCACACAAGTAACATTACTTCTTTCACTCTTTTGGTAGAAGACCTGAAATCAAAAAATGATTCGCATGGCAACTCTTACATTCAGGGTATCAACTATCAAACCCCAGGCCTTGAGTGCCAGAACCATGACACATTTTCTGTATATCCCAGCCTGAGCACTGGCATCTTAACCAAAGTTGATTCAATGTTCAAAGCAAGGACCCTAGTCTGTTCGTGGATTTCGAGGCTTGGCATTTTACACTGTTCTACTGGAGTTTTTAATTGTAAATCCCCCACAATGCAACCACAATGCATATAAACATTGATTGTCTACAATCACTTCCATCACCTCACATCTTCTTGATCATTGTTAGCTCAAAAATCATTGTCACAGTTTTAAACTGAATCATGGCCAGAAAACTAGCTAACCCTGTTGACTGCCTCACAACTGCAAAGATAACCTATTCTTCCACCATTCATGGACCTTCATGTCACAAATCTAGTAGACCTGTGTTTTCCTCCTCTCTATTTAAAGTTCTTATTACAACCAATATGTGAGGATACGTTCTCATATGGCTGCTATTCGGAACTAATTCACAATGTTTATTTTATCCCCCATGCTATATTTTAGAATGAGCTTGTCTAAGGACACTATTACACATGTTTCTCTCCTGACATACATACGCTCATATTTGTTATGTGGGGTACAACGTTTTCACTATGCATGGGAAGTATGAACACTCTGTATGGATTGTCATGGTCTCCTGCAGAAGGTAAACTAACGGTGATGTTTCCCAAGTAAAGAAGAAATTTGGAGGTATGCAGCAGATAAATGGGGGCACTTATGAGAAGCTTAATCCGCACTTGGATAACTCAGTTTCAATCTGTTTCTAGTTTTCCAAATACTGTTATTTAGCTGTATGACTATGGTACTCTGTTACCAACAATTCAAACAAACCAATAAAGTATTTTTTTCCTTAATACTACCCTTTCAAAAACATTGCTTGCGTGCACATCTAACTACACATGTAGGAAACATTCCAGTCTTTTAACCACATCAAAGGTCCCCTTTGGATCAGATAACATGATGATATTAAATGATTGACTGGCTTCTTATTTTTTTGTGTTGTTTTGTTTCTTTGCGGAAAACCCTTTGTGAATAAAGGTGCATTCCAGTTTACTCCTTGGCAATAAAACACACCTTAATAGCGTTAAAATTCAGTGCATTCCACAAACAAGCATTTATCTTAAGGCTGGATAAGCGAATGACAAGTGAAAATCTGCAAAAACAAAACAATTCCATATTTTGCTAGACATACTGATCATTTTTACGTATCCAGTAGCAATCTATTTCTTTTTCTTTCCTCTCATTAAATAAAAATAATCTACTCCCACAGAGACCCATGGAATATGAAATATTCTTTCTTGAAACTCCAATAAAAACATGTGAACAGCAGAAACAACATTTGTTAAAGCAGAGTCTTATTTTATTAGTGAAATTCTACATTCTAGTAGCCCCACACTTGTTTGGTATTAAATATTTTAGATTGTTAAGTACTGTATATTACACACTTTATTGTCCTGACTGGAGAAGGAAACAATAAGACTCATAAAAAGCTGTTGAGGAAGAAAATCATGCCTAAAATTCTTCACAGTCTAGTGTTCATTTACTGGAAATCGTGCCTCTTTTCTGAATCGGTTAACCTACAGTACCTATATAATTTTATGTCTAATCAAAGGTCCCTAAATGACAATCATTTGCTATCAATCTAATCTATGGTCGGATTTTCCCAATTCACTCATGGACACTGCATCAGCCATTGTGTTCTCTATTTGCACCGAAGATAATGATATGTTTTATACAATATGGTACTATCATAGGAGGCATATTTTTGGCAATAATCCAGAAATTTGATTTAATGAGACTGTTCCACGTAGACATAACATTAACTGCATTGTCCGGTATGCTTAGCAAATAACATAGTCGCAGGCTAAGCAATATATGGCCATATAGAGTGACTGAATCCCCAATATTTTTGTGCGTTTTGAATAGTATTGGCTGGGTATGCGCTAAATTCTTGCTTTGTCTTATGCTTAGCAAATAACCCTTATTAAGTTTGTCATGTTATCCTTTCTTCTGAAATGTGTAGAGTTGAAAAAGGAGGTGAATCAACAAGGTAGAAAAAGCATTGTGCACCTTCGATAGCGACTGTGGATTTTAAGTACTGGTGGCGATAGAGGACAATGCACCCATGCCACTAATGACTTTGATGTTAACGATTGTATATATATATATATATATATATATATATATATATAATATAATACATTTTATGATACAATAAATAGGTCTTACTTTCCTCTGTTTTGGTTCTTCTGGAACATTTCCCCTAGAGTATACAGGGGCTCCTTTGAGCTGAATATATTGAGCAGTGCCTGCTCAAAAGAATGTGAGTGATATATATCGATTTAGCACACGGAATGCGCTTTTTTTTTTTAAAGCACGTATTTTTTAATTGCTGGATGGGTCATAAGAAAATGTATATTGTTTATTTTGCATATGTAATTAGGTGTGGGTTAGATCCTCATTTCACTTTTTTGTTGGCTTGATTATGTTGTTTCTAGTTTTGGGACACAAGGAGACTTGGAGCAGCTTTTCATACACAAGCAGTACAATTTACCTTTTCTTTGGTATTGTTTAAGGATAATATATATATATCATTTAGTAACCCAATCATTATGAAAATTGTTTTGATAACACCTAAACATAAATGCTCTGCCTGGGATAGTTGTACACTGTTGTTCTGGAAAATCACCAAATATACTCTGGTGAGTTCCAGCTGCCCTTGGTGTACACAGCTCTGTCACGTATGTTCCAACATTTCCTGTAAATTATTTTTAGGCATATCATCATTCCAAAGAGCAGATAGCATTACTTTGTAAACCTGAGACGTATGTGATAGTGTAGTCTAGTCTATTTTAGCTATTAGGTTATTAGGTTTCTTTAGTCTGTTAATTTAATATTTAGCAAATCTCTTTATCTTGTGTTGATGTATTAAACTAGTTTGGAATAGATCCAGAGGAAATCAAAGTGTCAACCATAAAGCCTTATGAACACATACAACATTTAATTAGTTTCCAAGCAACTTTGTTTGAACACAAAATTGCAGTTACTTTCATTAGCCTCTTGCAACTGGTTGTAGTTAGCATTCAGATGCTTGAGCAACCAGAGAATATATATATATATATATATATACACACACACACATATATATATATATATATATATATATATACCGCTGAGACAGCACTCATAGACTCCAACTCCAACTCCAACCACCCTGGTGGTAAGGATATGTCATATAACTTCTTTCATAATGAGCACTCTCGGGATTGAAATTCAGAAAGCTTTATTGTAAAGCTTCTAGCAGGATAATGCAATATGTCACAAAGCTCACATTATCTCAAACTGGTCTCTTGAACATGACAATGAGTTCTCCGTACTCCAATGGCCTCCACAGTCACCAGATCTCAATCCAATAGAGCACCTTTGGGATGTGGTGGAACAGGAGATTTGTATCATGGAGCCGACAAATCTGCAGCAACTGCGTGATGCCATCATGTCCATATGGACCAAAATCTTTGAGGAATGTTTCCAGCACCTTATAGAAAGTATGCCACAGAGAATTAAGGCAGTTTTGAAGGCAAAAGGGGGTCCAATCAAATCCGCTACTAGCAGGGTGTATCTAATAAAGTGGCCAGTGAACAAAAAAAAAATAATAAAAAAAAATATATATATATACTATATGACCAAAGTAGGCGGACACCTCTCTTGGCCTAAACTTGCAAGTTATTCCAATTTGTTTATCTTTTGTTTTTAACAAATTTTAACCTGATTAATTGCTATATGATCAATAATTAGTATAATTGATCAGTTTCACCAGTTTCATCATCGGCCAGTAACGTAATCTGGTGGGTGAATGTTTATACACAAGTACTTATTTTTTCCCTACACAACTGTGTTAAAAGTTATAGCTGTGTATTATACACAGGTGCATATTATACCCAGGATTTATTTGAAAAACAAGCCCAGTGGACCAATCACCCTGTTGCCCTATAGCTAGTCCAGGTCTGGACTTGTCTTCTGTTTCTGGGGGAAGGATCTTCTACCACCTCAGGATATTCGGAACTGTTCCAGACACCATCCCTGGCGGAGGTGATGTCAAGAGAGGTAGTGCAGTGGTGTCTCCAGCTTTCATATTTAGGGGGGCACATGGAGGGACAGGGACCAAAGTAGTGGGGGGCAATTCTAAAACGCTACATATACACTATATATATATATATTATATACGTTAGACATGCACTTTTAACTACATAATATGTACTTATCTCTTTGAAGTAAAGACTATGATTGAAATATGATTTAAAAACAGATGAACTGGCAGTTATTTTTCATTCTTTAATATTAGCCCCTGCTGCTGATATATAGTAATATTAGCCCCTGCTTCCGATATATGTAAATATTAGAACCTGCTGCCGATATATAATAATATTAGACCCTGCTTCCGATATATATTAATATTAATTCCTGACCCAAACATTAACCTCATTGTACTACTATGTTCTCCTCCACAGTCTCCCAACAGGACTTCCTGATGACAGCTAGAGCAATATTGATCCCATAACCCAATTAGAATCTAGACAGTGCCCAGTCCTATAATTTTCTTTGACCAGGATGTTAAAATATTGCCCAAACTAATGGCAGATAGACTGCAGCAATTTTTGCTGGCACTTCTAACGCACAACCAGCAAGGCTTTTTAAGGGGCAAATATCTTATAATGGGGTTAGGATGGCCTTGACAGCGGTAGTGAAGGCTGGACTGATGCAATTTGGTCCACAGCAAGTGTTTAGTCTAAATGCAAAAAAAATGTATACCACAGCCACACACTTGCATTATTTAATATGGCGCTTGATCTCATTTTGAGAGCACTGGAGTCCCATCTGGATTTTACCAGAATTAGAAATAAAATGGCTACATTTGCTGATGTCATTCTAGTCAAATCAAATCCAGAAAGTTCAACTATATTGAAAATGGTCAAAACATTTGGAAGGATAACAGGGATTACGTCAATTTAGAAAAATCTGATTCACTAATTTAGGACTCAGAAACACCCTCTCATATAATATAAAATGAACACCAAAATATATTGGTTATTTGGGGACTTAAGTGCCAAAATCTTAACAGGAGTTGTACTTGAAAAAGTAACAAGGTAATATCAAATTAATTCACATTTGCGGGAGCACATTGCATTTAACAGGGACAGCTCAATACAGTAAAATGATACATTTTTGCTAAAATGCTCTACCCTTTACATGTTTTACCTTTGTGGCTTAAACTGGCAGATGAAAAATCAATGAAACTCCATTTCAGATCATTTACCTGGAACAAATAGAAAGTGAGCATTATTCTATATAAACTACAACGAACAGACCCCAAAACATTTAGATCCTTAGAAATCACTCTATTCTCTAGAGCCCTTTACTGAAGCAACTGATTCTGTTTACTAGATCTATACCTTCAATGCTGGGTTCACATGCTATTTTCAATTGATCTATACATGCAAAAATATGGTTTGTATGTCTTATTCAGTTGATCTCCACATGCAAGTGCTGTTTACATGTGTTTGTTTGATCTATACCTGAACAACAGGGAGTAAGTAAAAGAGAGGTGTGGCTTAGTGAATGAGGGGATAAAGGGACTCTGGGGATGATTACCGGGGAGAGGAGCTCTCAAAGTCACGGTAGGGTCAGAAGGACGGAAGACTGCACTGACTCTCACAGTCTTCCCCTAATCTGCAGTCAGTGTGGCAAATGTTTTTTTTTTTGGTGTGGGAGCAGAGGCAGTGATTGCATGCTAGGGAGCATGGAGAAGGGCCCAAAGAAAATGCTTGCCTAGGCTCCAATTTTTTCAATATTTCTATCTGATATCTGGCATGGTGGGGCAGGTTTATATGGGGGGGCGGAAATCGTTTTTCTGCCTTGGGTGACTGCAACTCTGGTTATGCCACTGTCCCAGCTACATTGGAAATAGTAAAAAATCTGAAGTTGAGGTGATTCTCATACTTGTAACTTATCTTAGAATAATTTTTGGAGAGGTGGATTGACAGCTCCTGACCAAGCTCTTTCGGTCAAAACCTTTCTATCTGTTTCTGATAGACTGGGTGAACGCCGCTTACAATAACGACACACTAAATGTGTATTTAAAACAGAAATATATTAATAGTTTGGATTACAACATCAAACAGTTCATAAAGAAAACATTTCAATATACATCTTGGTTCAGCTATCAGATGCTTCAGTGAAGGGCTCCAGTGATTGTTCCTCAGAGTGATTTCTAGGGATCCAAATGTTTTGGGGTTTGTTTGTTTTTTGTAGTTAAATCAGGAAGCGCCCAAAATATTCACCACCCGGGAGGTATCAACTATGATGACTGTGTTGTGTATTGTGACAGATACTTGAACTTCTGCATACTTGAACTGCTGCATATATGCTATATGAAATGTTAATTTGTTATGATCAATGAAAATGTTCATAATTAAATAAGTAACTTACCAAGTAATGCTACAAATTGTTAAGTTGATTGAGACAGCATACTGTCCCTTTTAGTGATAATCAAACCTCTAAATTACACCAGATTAAAGTTCATGTAAAAATGAAAACACCAGGCAATGACTAAAGCTTCCAGTGTTAAACTAATAAGCCATCTCCTTTCCTCATGATGTTCTTCAAAGTATATTACTATTGTTATTATTACCACCTTTTCAATTATATTGCATAGTCCATTTGATGTTATGACAAGCCTGAATGTCATTCTCTTTGAGTTTGAATGATCAGTGCTATCAACATGTTCTCTTCATTGCTGCATGGCTCTGGTATCCTCGTCAGCAACGGCCGTTAGAGGAGACAATGCCAGTGAGGCAGATGCATCCTCATGAAACCAGTGAAGGATGAATGATAAAGTTTGTTTGCTGCTGCCAGCGAGGAGGGAAAAAAGAGGAAAAATGGACTCAGACTCCATCCAATTAAAGTCTCTAATTAAATTGTAGATGCACACATTCTACCCGTGCAGTGTACTGAGCAAATGTCTATTGAGTATCGGGGACTTTTTCTTGAAGTATGGATGTTTGGGCAGGTGTCAGAGGAGAGTCTGGACGACTGGATATAAGAGATTTCCATCTGAAGCGTAAGAATGGGTTTCTGTGACATCTAAACAAAACTGTAGTTGACAGCTGCTAGATAGTGGGTCACAGAGAAACATATTGGCATTGCGATTATGTTTACTAAGTCTGAACATGTAAAATAAATATATAGGGATTTAAAAAAACTAAGCAGATTTGGCCACTATACAACATAACATGACATCAACATTAGCTGTTCATAGCAGATAGTTGTGATTACAGAGGATGGGACAACGGAGGTTCAGGATGGAACTACAATAATAATTAGAATGGTTCCATATCCATTGGTAACTCGCAATAGTTCTACTGAGCTTGTTCCTGCATCAGTGATCTATTTCAGTGATCTGAAAATCTGGTAACGGGTGAATATCCTGGGATAGATATGCATATGAAGTCAACCGTGAGCACTTAAGATGCAAATACAACTGTAATGTATTTATTTAATAAATGTCGGCACTCTTTGAGCCAGCAGAACATTGTAGGATCTTTAACAACATAGCATGGCGCTGGAAGGGAAATTATCATTTGAAACATATTTTTGCTTCTCGTTTTGTGAATAGTTAGCTGGCAAGTTCAGCATTTCTCATGCATAACGTTCACCCTGGTGAGCTTGTGATGCAGAACCTGTGTTGTTTGGACATAATGCAAAGTTAAATTGTGAGACAAGTTTTCCATATTAACATTAAGAAGGAGCTCATCCTTTCTTGTGAGAGCAGCTCACCGGGTCGATCCTTTTATAATGCTTAGTGAAGTGGCATCAACATATTACCAATCAATGCTCTAAACTGCATAGACGTAGTTACTGGCAACATCATTTTTTTACCACCATGCTTTACAAGTTGTATATACATACAAAAAGCACTCAGATCCTCAAAGTAACTAAAACCCATGTGCTTACCACAGCAATACAATATAATATAAAAATAGGAGCACTTGCATGCTTTTTAATGTGAAGAAAAAAAATATTACACACAAAGTCTACTCTACGATTCTGTCATTACTTCTGGACTTTTTAAAAAAAAAAATATTAAAGGTTTATTTAGAATGTCTATGCTATGTCAGCTAGAATGTCAACCTGAACTTTATCATAAAAATGAACACTTTTGCTTTATATTTAATTTTAAGACATACAAACAAAATGTATCTATTTTTTAATCTTTTAAAGGATATACACGCCGTATGTCCTTCAGAAATGCCAAAAACAAATCTTAGCACTTTCCAGCAAATGTGAGCAAGGTGTGATTGAAACGGCTCATTGGCAGCGCCTCCTTTTCTTCAAAATAAGTATTTTGGCATCCAACCATGACCATTCCATCACTGGCATGTTTACTCCCGTCATTGGATCCACATAATTTTCTTGATGGTGTACCGTAAAATGGCTGTAACCGATGGCATTTCCATTTCCGTATGCAGGCCCTTCGTCGGAATGAATCACTAAGCCTGTTTCGCATTCACGCTGAATGATTAGTATAAGGGTGTTTCTGTCAATTCCACTGCACATGAAAATAGACCTGCTTAAAAAAAAATAAAAAATTGAAAACACAGTAATCTCAAAGTGTTGAGAGTCTACTTGCCTTCTGTCTAAGTCCTTTTTGATGTTACCTACCCCTAGTTAAGTTATTTTAATGTTTATATGTATTGTCATACAAATTTTCTCACTAAGACATGGGGACGGAAGTACTTCTCCACACAGCTAAATCTGCAATTGTTTTACTGTTTCTTGTATATTAAGTCATTGAAGTTCATCAGTGTCATTTACATAAACATGTTACCTGACTACCTTTAAACCTATTTCCTGTTCAACCATTCTCCTTTCCTTTTTAGCAAGCAGTTACAAGAATTCCCATTGCTTTGTCCCAATAGAGATTGAAATGTGTGACAACCTGACGCCTTAGGTGAAAAAGGGTACATTGTCATGTATGTGTTGATATAAACCAAACTTCCTACTGCTTTCCATCCAGCTGTGAACAGAAGGGACGCCCCTTTCGGAATGGAAATACTTTCTTCCATATTGTGGAAAGGGAGCATCTGCTTCAGGTGTGACTTTCTTTCTGTGACACATGCTTGGATTTCTTTATTGTAACCTTAAATTAAATGTACTCCTCCAATGCTTCAGGGTGCAGATGAATATGACTGTTATCATACCACCAAGGGCAATGTGATATGCATACTGTTGATCTAAGCATTAGGCAAATGGAACAACTTTTTTTTAAAGCACATAAATGCTGAGACTTAATCGATAAATTTAGAACTTATGAAAGCATTTTGTATAAATCTATTATGTTTTTGGAGTAGTCTGTAGGTTTCCTTATTATTCACAAAAGATGGAGTTTGCAGTTTCAATTGACCTACTTCACTAAACATAAGAAAGAGCTCACCCCGGTGAGCTTCTCTTGCAGGAAGAACATGGTTGGCCACATTCATAAATTAGTGAGAAAGTTTGGAAAATCTTCATGCTTTGAACTAAACAACTCTGAAACTTACCTGCAGACTCCTGTTCTACTGAACAAATCCCACTAGAGAATTATGCACTAGAAAAAGCTAGACAATTCTTTACATTAAACTACAGCATTTGCAATACCTGTAGGTTGCAGCCAAACGTATGAACACATGTGTTGCTGGTTTATACGGTAAATATGAGTGAATTATTTTTTTATAATGATGACAATGCAATTAAGACAAATAATGTTGATTCAAGGCACTTTTCCAAAGAAATGAAAAAAAAAAAAACCATGTATTATCAGCCTATGAGTTCACTCATTTAGAGTTGAGTGCCCAATGGTTTCTATTTAGATTAATTCACCTGGTTGAGTGCAGTTAAGTAAGCAGTAGAGTTGGTCGATAAAAAAAGTCAAAAACATTTTGATGTAACTCGAAGAACAGCAGCAACTTGGGGAATCGTTAACACTGAATAGCTGGCAAATTGCACTTGCGTTGGAATGTGAGATGGAACCAAGTTTCCTCTCATCTCTTTAAAAGCGAGTGAAGTGAAACTCAAACTGACCCCCTTATAAAACAATAAATAACCAAGGGGTGCAGTGAGTTCTCAACCTAGTCCCTCACCCTTTGTACAGTGTGGTAGGGTGTTAGCAACTCACTGCAGACTGGATTGCATGTTAATCACTATATAACATCTTATGAGGGTCTTGCTGCCAACTCATCAACCCATGCGTACTCTCATCCACATACTGAATGATGTGGGGTAGGGTTACAAAGTACAATTAACCCCATGAGCGACATGGTGCAATATTACACAGCATTATAATGCCTTAAGGTTGTAATTAAACTTGCAGCCACTAGTTGTTGCTGGTTACACGGAAATTGTCTTTTTCAGTTTGCTTTGGTTTATTATTTTTTGGTGTTCTCTTTCCATAGGTTTCAGTGACTTGAGGGAATGAGTTGCCAATGCTGGAAAGAAGCTAGATTTAATCAGTGATTTTTATTGTCTGCCCTCCTGGCACCCAAGTATATGTGTGTGTGGGTCTACTCACCAAGCTAAATGTGCATGTGAGTTGGATAAAAATGCACACTTGCAAGGGTTGGAACTTAGTTGTTAGTGACTTACAAGCCCTCTTCCCCCGAACCTATATCATTGAAAATAAATAATTAAAAAAACACCCCCAATCAACACAGAGGGCCATAAGATTACGTGTGTGCATAGAGCCCAGATATACCCTTACCAGCATCCCCTGCTCAATGGATGGGGTTTAACATATAATAAAAAATATGGATGGCACTGACCCTCAAATACACCATCCTGTTTTCAGTGAAATAGAGGGGGTAATATAAAAACGCTTGGGGGCATATTACCCCCTGTTAATAAAGACATAAACCCCATCCTGTGCTTCTCTTCTTCCCTCCATTCTTCTACTGTTATATGGTTGGTGTAGCATTATATATATATATATATATATATATATATATATACACAATGTCAATGAGTATATACTAGAGCAAGTACACAAGAAGGGCCCTTCTCTTCTGGATTTCCTGCCTTTACCAAGTGTGTTTTTCCCCTTTTCCCTGCTTCTTTTTTCCTCCCTCATGTCCTGATGAAAGTCAGCAATGACTGAAACGTCGACTTGACTTGACTTTGAATAAAATGAAATTGTCAATTTAAAGACCTGGAGTGCTGACCACCTTTTGAAAGTGTGCTGTATGGAAACTGCTGGTTACTAGCACCGGGCTTGGAATATTTGGAATGGTGTGCAATGGACTCTGTGAGTAAATATAAACAATATATATATACAATGTCAATGAGTATATACTAGAGCAAGTACACAAGAAGGGCCCTTCTCTTCTGGATTTCCTGCCTTTACCAAGAGTGTTTTTTCCCCTTTTCCCTGCTTCTTATTTCCTCCCTCTTTGACGATTTATTTTGCCCTATCTTGTTTTGTGTTCCCCACTTGCTGACATCTTTTTCCTCACTTTTTTCTTCTTTGCCTTTTTTTTTGGTGTCTATAGATGAGTGTTTAATAATGCTTCTACTACTATATATATATATATATATATATATATATATATATATATACATACACACAGTATTTACTGCATCCTCGAACTTGTGCCGGGCCCCTCATAACACAGAGGCCCTGGAGCAGGGCCGTAGCTGCGAGGGGGAGCACAGCTACCTGATCAGCAGCTGCAGCCTCCAAGACTGGTTGGGGAGAATGCAGATCTCCCTAACCAGCCCAACATTTAGGAAACAATCTAACTGCATGGGCACTCTGGGCAGTTGCACATACTAAAAATACAATTTCTTCTAAAGACTAATGTGAAATACCTGGTTTCTGAACAAGATAAGGCTGCAACGTTTTAATAAATACACAATTTTCACTGAATTCATAAATAAATTAAAATACTTATTTTATTTAGCTATTAACTGGCTTGCGTGTGCACTGAACCCATAAAGAATGATGTGTTTTTGAAACTGAGGAATAAGGACTAAATATACAATACCATGCAATTAATCATGTTAGAAATTAACACTTTCTTATGTGAAGAAGAAGAAGAAAAAGTTCAGTGGTCAGCTAGGTTACTGAAAATAATGCAATGCTTGTAAATGTAGAGCAAGTTTTCCCACTAATTGTCAATGAAGAGTGGTGTTGTTCTCCACCCTGCCCAGTGCTGAACGTGTAGTGTTTTCTTGTTGGCAATGTTCCTAGAGCAGCTTAATTTTTGTTTTCCTTTTGCATTAAAATTTTCCAGTAGGCTTGGTGGCTTAGGGGATAATATATTGGCCTTTAACAATTGGGACTGTTGGTTTAAGTTCAACTCAAGGTCTCTAAATGAAATTATGTTAAAACACTTAAGTCCAGGCAAGCCCAGGCTTTTGAAAACAATGGGCAATAATTCTGAGATAACCCTTCCCTTCACCTCGAAAGAACCATATGCACTTGGCAGTAAGTGACGGTGGCATTTTGTCTGTAAATGTGAAGGTTGCTAGGATGTTTTGTCTAACAGAGTCTCATAGAACCGTGATACCCAAAGCAGAAGGAGTGTTTGGCTACAAAAGAGATGCCAGATGGGCATTGAAGAGCACAGATAATGGGCTGGCATAGTCGCAGGACAAGGGGTCCTATTGTAAAAAGTTAAAGACTTTATGAAAGCAGGAAAATACAGTCTGCATTTTAATCAAGCATTATAAATAGCAGGTAGCTTCTCATTTATATATTATATATATATATCTATTATCTATATATCTCTATATATATATACTATTATATATGTATGTATGTATTTTATAAGTTTTTAATTTTCACTGGAATTACAAATACACAAAAATACTTGTCCCAGAACTAGCTGGCCCATACCTCCCAAAATTAGCCAAAGCTGAGCACTTTTGCTTTATTGACTGTTAGAGATGTGGCTATGGAGTAAGACTTTACACAGAAATTTGGCTTCATGATCTATTAACAGCTACCTACGTAATTGAGTTAGACATTAAGATGGATAGGTTATACTTATATCATTTAATCTATAAACATTTCTGGTGTTTTCTATACATTAATACATACACTACTGAATGGAGCTCCAGGGAAAGAACAACTCATAATCAACTTGAAGTATAACAGATTAACCTTTTTGTACCCAACATTGGTTTTGTGTTTTACCTAATCCGAACAATCCTAATTACAAAATGGCGTGTTATAAGTTAAAAACCCTCACACAGTCACTGGGAAAATACTTTTACAGGTTTTTAGGGCAGGCTAAATGGACAGATTGGTTCTTTTCTGCCATCGCTATGTATCAATGTATTCTGCAGGAATGTGACAGTCATTGTACAACTAATTTCTGCTGTTCCGGGCATGAAAAGTGTGAAAGCTTTTGATAAATGTACTACTCCGTGATTTCTGTGGTGCTATTCGTTTTTACTTTATTCGAGTGCACGAGGTGTGCAGGAAAATGTTTAACAAGGCACTGAGTAAATGACCAGAAACTATGCAACAACAATCATTATCAGAACTGCAATTCTTAATATTTAATATGAAAACTATTACTAACAAAATGTCATGCAAATTGGAAGGAATGCTTTTCTTTAAACCTATTGCTATTTTTACAATGTTTGTTTAAGAATGATTTCCTTGTCTAATGATTAGTGTACCAACACAAATCATGCAGTGTCTTTTAAAAACAGATTCAAACATGTATGTCATAATTAATAGCATTAAGGTAGAAAAAAGTTTGGGCATTTTTAGTGTTTTGTTTGATATAAAGAATGGTTTCAGAGAACACTTCTCTCCCACAAAGGCCACAGTTTGTCAGTTATGTTTTGACTTGGACATTCTTGGTTCTGCTGGGCTTGAGTTGTGGGTGTTGATGTCCTTCTATTCTGTAATGACATTTGCTTGCAATACAGGTCTTCTGATGTGATCACTTTAGGTTTGCCTGGTCTTGTTTTAGATGTAAATGATTTGGTTTATTATTGTTTATCTCTTTGGTATGAGTTGTGTTGCCCTCTTAGAAACATTCAACTTAGCTAGTTTGGCAATGGGAGGGTTTTTTAGTGCTCAGGGGAACAATGTGTCCTCAAATTGCTTCATTAAGCTACTGTGACATGAAGGCAAAAAGTATTTTAACTGACGTTCATCTTCAAATGCCCTAAAAGGAGCACTTGCAGATCAGTAGCAGAGGCAATAACAAGACCATACTAATAGTAATATCCAGTGTTGATACTATAATTATTATCAACTGTTGTAGATTGTTAGCTTTTGAATTAAATATAAAGTGTCACAACAGTTTAACAAATTTATAAGCAAATAGTATGTGTAGAGGATATTCATATATATATATATATAATATATATATACATTATAATAAATTATGACTAGGAATGTATGATGTTAAAAAACACTCCTTTCAATTTTAAGTGTTAATGGATTTTTAAATATTAATTATCCTGTGAAATGCCTAAAATAGCAGTTGCAGAAATATGTGTAGGATCATAGCCTTGTTATTGAATTAGACTGACAATCCAGCGCCAACTGTGGTTTTGTATTGTAAATCACAGTGCTGTCAAATTTCTTCCCTAAATACTAATGGAATCCAAATGTAATCCCCCTTTCCTCCCAGCTGTATAACTATAATATGGAAACTAATGACATTTATAAACCTTGCACTCTTGTTACTAGATCACCACCAGCTCTTAACTCATGTGTTTAAGATAATTGACATTATAAGCCAACTTTTCCCTAGAGGACCATGAAGCAGTCAATAAATGTGAGCTAATGACTGGAGTAAAGGAGGAAAAACTATTGTTGCTCAGTGAGAATGTGTTTCTTTCTTTACCTGAGCGAGACGATTCAGGTTTCTTAATCCACAGTATTAAATACAAATGTTCTTTATAGAAACAGTGAAGGTAAAAAAAAAATCTTACCTCCCTCTCCTGTGTATTCTGTCAGAAGCACTATACAGTGCTTAATCTGCACCACCCACCCAATTTATCTTAATATTTATGCTTTTTAGATTGGGAGAGCTCTACTGAAATGGTTAACTGGGTCAGGTATGTGGAGCCTATATATA
>VKOC01000005.1:14662653-14816306 GCA_009364415.1 Spea multiplicata
TAATTTTCGGTTTTGGTCCAGAATTTTCATTTTGGTGCATCCCTAGAATAAATAAAACTAATTCATTTTTACTTATCCAGAATCCTGAATTTGTAGTCATAAAACTTTCTAGGTCCAGAAATCAGTGAGAGGAAAAGTAAAGGTTTTGTGTCATTTACTTTATTTTATTCTGCATATCTTATTAAAAGGCCATATTTTCTCACAGTGAAAAATGAGTGCGGCTGTCGCACGTATATCTGATGTATACGTTAGTACACTGCAGAAAAAAACTTGGACACCCCTGAGCTTGGGGGTGCAGGCAGTTGCATTGTAGCCATCTTATGTGTTCTAGCTCTAACTACCGTTATTAGTAGCCCAATCTACTAGTCTTAATACCCTCCTTATACTGCCTGTGGTGAAAACAAAAAGGGCTTAGTCCGCACAGCCATACACTCTTGACTACCGGATATCTGTGGATGATCTTACTTCATTAGTATTGCCGTAAAGAATCAGCTCAGTGTGGTGTTTGATTAGGAAAGGTCACGGAAAATAACACTGGCACGATCAAAGTCTGCAGATAAAGTTTATTAGAACACAATTAGATTAGACTAAGTTCTTATCAATGCTAATTTCAAATTACTGTATACAGCACTGTATTTTAATGGTACAATGACATAGATCATTGTGTCTGGAATGAACCTCTGCACCCCTGTATATATTGATCTCCATTTTGTATTTTAGTCAAATATATAATTTCCCCCCCCAATTTGGCCTCTAACCGGGCCAAAATTAAGGGGGCCTATATCGATGCTGAACACTGAAGCTGCATGCACTCCCACCACAGCAATAAGGTAAGTTATGTGTAAGGGCAAGTGTGAACGTGCATGTGTATATGGGCAGACATTTTCATGTGTTCATGTGTTAGCGTGTGTATCGGAGGGGGGAGGAACACAATACTAGTAGCTTCCAATGGAAACTGCTCCAAGGAAGGATGCTATGAATGGATGACTTGGGAACTGATGACGGGTTGAAATTTGGTGGCTGTGGAGGGGGGGCATTTAATTGATAGCAAAGCATCAACTAAACATACAGTATATATATTATATATACAGAATGTATTATATATGATAATATGTATAATATGTATTGGTAGGGGACATAAGTGAGCAATATTTTGGTAGAACAAACAGCTAGTGCAAATGGGAAAAATCATCCTCTACCACATTAATTATTTTTACTTTTTATTAGAAAAGATACACAAATACCTAGGGCTGTTATTTCTTAAGAAGATATAGTATATTATATATATATATATATATATATATATATATATATATATAGCTAATATAGATATATATCTATATATATATATAGAGTTAAATACAAATCCCCACTAGAGCTTTAAAAGCTTGAGTGCCACAATGCATTGTCACGCGTCCGTCCCGAATAATCGTTCGGCAGAAACAATCGACTGTAGTATTCCCAATAAAGATGAAGCCTTTCCAAGCAAAGACACATTCTAATTCTAAAGTAGATTTCCCCGACCGCACTTACCGGAAGCGGAAGTTCGGAGTTGCGCAATCTTCCAGAATAAAACCAGAGGTGGGTGCTCACCAAACAAAGCTATTAAGGCGCCTGCATTCTAACTCGCGTATATATATAATAGCATCGCAACTCACCGGGAAGTTCTTGCTGAGGGAATTAATAATCTTCAAATGCATTATGGGGCTTGTAGTTTTATTAGCGTGACTGAGCCACATTCACTGTACAAGCCCCCTGTATTATAAGATATACGTTATCACGGCGGTCAAGGTGTGCTTAGTGCCCCGGTATTTCACACAGCTTTTGCTTTCAGTGGAAAGGACAATTTATAAAACTATATCAAATTATACACGTTTAGCTATGTATCATACTATTGTACGCCAATGTTAACAAAAGAATAAGGCTAATGACTAATTGTATTTAAAAGTAATAGTTTATTCTATATAAAGAACATATATGCCGTTAAATTATATTTTGGCCAACATTAGCTGCCTAACGTTTAACGGATCTTAAAGGATATTAGAAATAAATAATGTCACATGTCAGCTGTCAGAACAAATGTCCTGAGAGGCTGGTGGGAACATCGGAAAACATAGGGTTACAGATTCGCAATGGCACAAGTTATCATCTGGTTTAGATCAATGCGTTACCTATAACAGGTTTTTTTTTGTTGTTTTTTTTTACCTCAGGTTGAAATTTGTCATTACAACATTTTGCAAAATGGGCATCAAAGGTCTACAGAGTTTTGCTCAAAACAGCCCGAATGTTTGTAATATGATCGACATAAAGACACTTGCCCACAGACAAAGGTCATTATATCCTGGATGTACACCAACCATTGTGGTAGATGCTATGGGCTGCCTTAGGACGTGGTACACACCAAACGCCTGGGTTCATGGAGGCCAGTGGAAAGAATACTTATGTAGTTTGCAGAAATTTATTACAGCCTTTCAGTCTGCTGGGATTCGTCTTGTGTTCATCTTTGATGGTGTTGTAGAGCAAAAGAAGAGAGCAGAATGGGCACAGAGGCGTCTGAGGGACAACCATGAAATATCAAAAATATTCAGTTTCATTAAATGTAGCGGTAAGCAGCCTGACAGAAATATGTTCTTTATACCTTCTGGTATATCCACTTTCACACGATTTGCATTGAAAGCTCTGGGCCAGGAAGTCGTTTGTTCACGCGTAGAAGGTGACTATGAAGTGGCTAGATATGGTCTACAGCACCAGTGCCTTGGAATCCTAGGAGAGGACAGTGACTATCTCATCTTTAATACTGTTCCTTATTTCTCTATCAACAAGCTTCAACTTCACAACCTAGTCACTCTAATGTACTCAAGAGAGGGCCTCTGTGGTACTCTTGGCCTCCGTATTTCTGACTTGCCTCTCCTTGCTAGTCTACTTGGTAATGACACAGTACCAATGCACATGGTGGAAGACTTTCAAAAAAATTGCTTAACGTTATATCGGTCAAAAGGCACTCGGCACAACAGGAGAGCCCAGGTTATTCAAGCTGTGGCTGCTTTTATTGCACGCATACAAATGTCACCACACTATCTCAGTGAGGTAGAGAAGTTGTTTCCTAACAGGTCTGACCTCGAGTTACTACAAAAGGGGGTGAAATCATACATATTACCACAGCAAACATCACCATGGCTATCTTCAAAGTCCCAGTGTCCTGATGACACGAAAGTTCCAGAAACTCCTGTGTGCCCGGACAAAGACGTTGTTCAGGTATACTTCCATGTGTTGCAAAAGGGTATAGTGTTTCTTGGATTAAGCTAATTGTACTTAATATAATAGTTATGTTTTTTTGTTTCCAAGAATCTAGAAAGAACACACTAAAAACAGCATTATATCCATGACAACTCTCACTGTTCTTTTACTGGTGTGGTTTATGTGCAAACTTATTTTCTATTGTCAGCTCCAATTCCCCCTTTCGGTCTACAATTTGGTCCATTCAGATTATCACAATGACTTTCCTTATGTCTTGGGAGGCCAGGCTGATTGAGATACCATTCTGCATGTGTACCAGTGGGGTTTATTATATTAACTTACATTTCATGTATAATGGATACTACTGGTAAAGTGAAATCATGTTGGTGAAAGGTGCTACAGTGACTGTTTCTCTTTTTTAGTTTCTATTTTGAAATTCTGACCGATCTTCCTGGCTAGCAACCCACTTAACACACATGAGCCCTATTAATGGTGTAGTTCCCAACTCATTGAATTT
This sequence comes from Spea multiplicata, assembly GCA_009364415.1. Lineage (NCBI taxonomy): Eukaryota > Metazoa > Chordata > Amphibia > Anura > Pelobatidae > Spea > Spea multiplicata. Next base: position 14,666,408 of record VKOC01000005.1, read on the forward strand.
ACTATCCATTATAAAAGTCCAACCTCAATGAGCTTCTGCCGCAGGAAGAGCTTTGTTGGCCCTGTATAATGTGTAGTTAAATTATTGATATTTCTCCTAAGTCTGCTTCCATTATATAGGACCAGTTTAGCCCTTTACATGTATGAGTTTTAATCACAGCTATCCTACCAACTCACCCTTTAGTGATTAGGATTAGTTCTGACTTGCGCAGGATATTTTGCATGAGTAGTGGGCTACACAATATGTCACCATACAGCACAGTTGAATACCTAATACTTTCCTCTCACGTAGGAGTTTTTGATGGGCTTTTATATGATTCCCAGTATGTATTTCGGCATGGGTGCATCTAATCGGACTGGTACGCTTGGTATATAAATGCTTGTAATTGTATCTTTGAAAGCTATAGCTGGGTGAGCCAACATAGGCTCAGGTGCATTGCATCTGCTTGACCCGTGTTCGTAAAGAGAAGAAAAGTGTGATTTATATCTCAGACTGCTAAATCCTTTTTCATTCTCATAAGTGTTTGGGTTTGTAGCTTAATTTTGCAGCAGGTGGGTTTGACTTTACTCATAATTGGCTCAACATGCAGAGACCTTGGTCTAACTTGACATATTTTATATTCATATAATTTTATGTTCATATAAAGACATATATCACTTTGTCTTAGTCAATCTACAAATGAACCAATAGTGTTATTCGCGACAGATTGTTCTAGATCATCACTATAAGGGGGATAACACCATGATATGCAACATTCTGTGCCTTGGAGAGACTGAATGCAGTAACACATTGGAAGATGATACCGACTCCGAGATCCCTGGACAAGCTCTTGTCTATAGACGCGCCCGTCAGCATATTTATGCAGTCCTGCTCGGCACTGGCAATGGTAAGACTGCCTTTTTGTAATAATCTATTTTGGTTATATGACCAGACCGAACAAGAGGTGAGAGTGTTGAGACTGTTGATAATGGAGTGCGCAGGATGTCGAGCATGATAGCCTACCTATGTCTCTGTTGACTCTACTTGTGCATCTGTGTCCTCTGCTAAATGTCCAGGTATCTCAGCTCGGTCTTTCTGGAGCCTCCACAGGTTCTGGGAGCCTCTGGAGAGGCTAGGAATCCCACATCCAACACCACGCCAATGTCTGCAGTTGCTGGATCTCTGTTATATTTTATTATTTTGCATATAGTGAATCCAAAATCTTTTCTTATTTTAAATAGTTTAAATACTACACTAATACACTGGAATTCTTTGATCCCTAGGTTCTCAGGAAACATGTCCTGTAGTCAAGGAATGGTATGTCTATCCTGGAAACCCACTGGATCGACCAACTTTAGTACAGGCTGTTCCACTGTCAACACCTGGTAAGGCTGTTAAACAATTGCTATTTCAGTAGTAGTATATGCCAGTGTGTACATACTGTAGTGTCATTGTGTATGTGTATAGTGCTCAAAGCAGCCAGTCAGTGGCAAGAAGTGCTCCCATTAAAGTCAATGTGAATGTTCCTTAGGGGTCTCATTAGACCCCCCTGCACTGTTTGCCATTGCTGGAGCTGACAGGTGGTAAGTATATCCCGTGCAAGGAGAACATATCATGGTCATATAGTGTGACGGAATCCCCAGTACTTATGCCGTAGATGGATGTTTTTTAAATGGCATTTGCTGACGATACGCTGAATTCTTGCTTTGTTTTGTGTACTATATTACCTATGCTATTACATGTGTATTATAGATTAAATAAAAATGAAAATCTCATTTTTTAAGGGGATTTTATTTTTTATACTTTGAGTGATAATTTCTTCATAAGCAAAAGCATGTGGAGTAAATGTTATGAAGTAGAACTTTGCGTTTTAGCAAGGAACATATTAGCTGCATCAGTACTTTTGCCCTAGTAGTGGTGTTAGGGCCGAACAGAGATCATTTGTATCATAACATTAAACTGTTTAGTCAGTTTGATTGGCAACATTAAATATTTAAGAGTTCAGATAGACCTTTAACATTTCTTTTTAATAGTGTGGTGCTACCCCTCAGATATGCCATCAGAGTTTTACCATACCTACATTAATTTACTGGAGCTGTTTATAGCTTGTTTGGCAATCAGTGTATTAGTTTGAGAGGTATTTAGTTGAAAAATTCACTCCATGGAAGATGAGATCTGTGGCTTAGAGAAGCACATACAGCGTATCTAAACAAATTTATATTCTGAAAGTTCCCTCACTTCCTCTTGTCCATCCTTACAAAGGTTGCCTTAACCAATGAACAACAATCAGCTACTTAAAGATGCACCTATAACTAACTTGTGAAGAATAATTACGCTGATCCTTAAAAAGCCATGAAGATGCCTTTCCCCATTATATACAGCAAAGTTAGATTTCAAATAATGCCCGTTTTGAAATAAATTCAGCATTACTCGGAGCTGGAACTGAGAAAATTTTAGGATTTGGGAAAGTTGAATATAATTTTTATAATAAAAAAAAAAAAGCATCATGTATTAAGGCTTTGATTTAAAATGGAAATGCACTACTTCTAGTACACCCAAGTTCTACCTAGCCTTTCAGCTCAAATGCCATTAGACCATAGATTATGAGAATTCATTAGATTACAGCAAGTGCTTTTGTTTGTTGGATTGTTTATTATTGCTCTAGACTGTATCCAATGGATACTTGGATAGCCCATTTTTTACAAGGTACTATGCTTAAATGACACACCATAAACAATGTGCACTCTAAAATACTGTTTTTTTAATGTAGAGGAATAAAACTAAAAAGATCTCTTTCCTTCCGTCCTTAAAATTCACTAGAATGTGGAGCAAACTTTGTACTGTTGACCATGTTGAAACTTGCTCATGTCACCAGACACATTTTAAGGGCCAATTTGTAAACAGCTATGCTAACTATTTCTTCCTCATAGACCTCATGTGAGGTAAATATCTCTTGTTTGTCAGGACAGGAAATAACTAGCATCCCAGGCCCGAGAATTAATCTCCCTTTATACGGACTTGACATCCACTGACAGAGCGGTCAGTCTCCGTCTTGATCTCCCATTTCTTTTCCTGAGTGATATGTTTTAGTCTACTGAGTAGTACAAAGCCCTTTGCCTTGTGAATTCTACTTTGCATTCCTTAGAGGCACGAGCCTTGCACAAGTTCACTGTTATCCATCTGCAGACACAGAGCCAAGCCTGCTCAATGAATGAAACGATTTGACATCAGGTATTCTAGCCTTACAATAAATAAACACCTGTGTTTAACCTGTCTCGAATGCAAGGGTCAGTTTGTCAACTGGTGTGGTGTTCTATTGTGAAAAAGGTATTTGAATAAAGGCCGTGCTAATGTTATAGAATGTTTGTATATCCTACTGTCACTCGCTCCTTCAATTCTTTCAAGAAAGAAGCTGGCCAACTGTCCATAAGCTTTACTTTCTATAAAACTTTGAAGACCATTAAAATTGCTATTTCCGATAAGCATACCGTAGGATTTTAGACATATCTTTCTTCATAATTAATAGCAGTATACACGAGCAACTGAAGCCCGGTAAGTCATAACAATAATGAATGTGAATGAATAACGATAATGAATGAATGAATGACAGCTCATGCCGACTCAACCAACTCATCCTCATCCAAACAATTGTCTCCTATCGTTTTTACTTCTCCCTCAATCAACTAGATTGTACGCTCGCAAGAGCAGGGTCCTCTTCTCCGTTTTGTACCAGTTTGTTATTGTTTGTGATTTTAAATTTATCCTACCAATTGTAAAGCGCTAAGGAATCTGCTGGCGCTACATAAATAAATGTAATGTAAATACACATCGTTATATGGGTTCTGCTCTTTTATAGAAACTATGACACAAGCTAAGTAGTAATAACCAAATAACTAAGAAATATATTTGTATACTATTTTTATCCTTCCTACAACCACTAGCAATAGATGTTTTCAAATAGTTGCCATGTTAGACTTGTTTCCACTTGTTTGTGATATTAACCCAAGTAATATTTAGCTTAGAAACACTAACAAGATAAGCAATAGAATAAAAGCCAGGATATGTGATATTTTCTCCCCGGGATATATAATATGTATTTCTTTGTAGGTGGAACACCATGTGTGAGAAGCCTATTGCTAGGTACAGGTCCTGATATCCAAAGACTCCGTTTCCATACATGCATGGCTTGCTTTAATACAGATCATTACGCAGAGGAACTTAGTGTCTTGGAACCTCCACTCGCTGCCACTTGCTGCCTGCTCATATACCTTGGACTACAGGTATAGTTTGCATGTATACATTATCAATCATGGCCACACATGAGTCCATTTTTATTGTACTCATCAAAGCAAATCTTTACGTATTAATATTTTGTCCTTTTGAGTAAATGTGGAATATTAGTTTGATGTGGCAAATAGAGCAGTAAAAAATAAGATTTGGCTACTTCTATGTGTGTGTGTGTATGTGTGTATATATGTATATATATAATAGTATATATAATACTATATATATATATATATATATATATATATTGTTTGCATTTACTATTATTCTTCTGTTGTATTTTATGTTATTAATTACTATGTTTTGGTACAGTTTAATAGATTATGATAAGTTAGAAAATACTCATCTTTTAGTTTGCATTTTCATGTAAATATCATATATTTACCCTGTCACTTGTTTTTTTAATAATAATATCTGTTCACATTAGCGTTACAATAAAAAATAATATAGGTTCATGCACAGTCCAATTTCATAATTTATTTTTAAATAATAAAATTAAACTATTAGAAATCATCCGCTAGCAAGCAAAAACAGCAAGAATGGGATATTATATTATTATTATTTATTGTTTCATATAACGCCATCAAATTCCATAGTAGCAGAAGGTATATTTTCACCCTTATACGCTTCACATAGATGTCATCATGTGGTCGGTGGCTGAAATGACCAAGTCATAGTGGTAGGCCTAGCTACAGAAAGGCCATGCCTTGCAATGCCCACTATCTAGATGACTGAGGTGCACAACTAATAGTAAGCTGAGCAAGGAGCGGGCAAACATGGGGATACAGGAATCCAGGAGCAGTGCGCCGGAACTCTGGTACTGGGAGATAACCAGACATTCGCAGACCACAGGATCTCAGAAGCTGGACAACGAACAGTAGGCACTTTGGTAGTGGAAGAACAGATGCTTGCTACCGGCAGGAATTCTTGAATTGGTAGCAGTAGGAGGTTATGCAGATAGCAGGAGAGTAGATTGCAGTTGACTGCAGGAATACTGGAACTGGCAGCAGTAGGTGAATTAGTAGACAGCTGGAATTCTGGTAGCAGGTGAGTAGACACTGGCTGACCACAGGAATTCTGGAACCAGTAGCAGTAGGTGAATCAGCAGACAGCTGGAACTCGGGTAACGTTTAGACAGACACTTTTAAGTCACCTGCGGGAAACTTTTAAGACACCTGCGGTAGTTTCAGCCCAACCTCTATCAAGCTTATACGTTTCTGGAACAAGAGTACTGACTATTCACACGCATGCAAGGCTGCAGGCCACGCAGACGTCAGAAGCGTCAAGCAGCGGGGAGTAAGTAGCCGTCTTGACACGTAGTGTTTCCGGAAGTGGACTGTAAATTTGTTTAAAAACTTCAAGCTAATTTAGTGAACTGTTCCTGTAGTGTAAAACAACCCTTAGACCAAATAGCAACCTGATTATTCATTAAATGACCGCATAGGTAATTCTTTTAATTGATATAGCATTAATATCCCTCCATTTGGGACGGCTACACCAATTAGGAAAATTACATGAAGCATATGTGACTATTTTACTACTCTGCATTAGGATAAGTTTGCTTCTAAGGGCCCAGTTTGTATAGTGAAAAGACCTCCCTCATTAGGGTGGTCGGGATATTATGTGTTAATCAACCTGTGACACAGTAATAATTATAATGAAACCATAGTTTAGAGATAACACACACATTCTTAAAAATGTCTCTACAATTCTTTCTGTTTGATTACCAAAATCTGAACTTTTTTTGTCACAATGCATCCAATCTCTAGCTGCCTGTCTGGCTGACTGTAACATTAGTTCAGTAATAACAGTAATGTAAACAAACGACCCATCATGCCCTAGTGGGCCTTTATACTAATCCACAGGAGAAGCGAGTGAAGCCTTTCTATATGCTAAATGTGTCCAGGTCTCTTAAAGCTTTTGAAAGGAATGGGTGTGGATAGGTGGAGGGAGGTAAGGGATGGCCTCCAGCTAAAGTGTAAAGTTGTATATAGGTTTTTGGATCTGGACTTCCATGTGATGATGCCTTTAGGAGTTTCTCCCCAGAGCTATGTACTTAATTTGCTATGCACGTTGTCTGTCTGGAGACACATTTGCAAACAAAACACAGAACTGCTATCTTCACATTGCCCATGGCCTTTTGTTTTAAACCTTCTTCTCTTATCAGGTGGAAAGTCTTAGTTTAGAGGATGTGGATGCATTTCTGTCCCAAGCTGTGTGCCTTCCAGGAAAATCTGCAGGGGAACTAAAGTGCTTGCAGGTACAGTGTGAACTCATGTTACTCACTATTTTGCTACATGTTCACCTTGGTAGTTTCTTGTGATATTTTGATTCTTTGCTAGTAGAAGTTCATTTCAAAGGGTAAGCATATAGTGTGATCCACCAAAGAGTAATTGTGTATGCACAGAAGACCCAGCATTATGACTAACATTTTGAGCTAGCAGCCTTCATGTGAGAAAATAAGCTTTTCCCATAAAATAAGACGGGTCTTTATGTATACAATGAGCAGTGACCTTCACTTCCTCTTGTCATCTCTGGATCTTTAAGACTAAGGTGAAGGCGATGGGTTTAAATTAAGAGAAGTAAGCAGGTTTTATCATCAGCAGGCTATGCCGGTATATTTGAGATAAAATATTGAATATATCAAATATATCCAAAACAATTAACCTGACAAAAAACTGACACATACTATAGGTTTTATGTTATGGATCAGTTAATTTAAAGTTCTAGTTTATGCATTATATGTTTTCAGGCAGCTGCATATTGGTCAATTGGAGTATTGTATGTACTCTAGCTATGTTATCTTAGCCCAAGCAACTAGATAAACAAACAGACCTCTTATCAGAACCATGAAGAATTAACCCACTGTGATGACGGTGCAGGGAAAGTCGCCCAAAATATCACAAGTGTGACAACAATGGCAGCCTCCAGGTCTGCTGATAAAGAAAATTTATAGGGAGGAAAAAAAGCTAAAATCAGATATTTGTCAGTTCTGACCTACGTGTCTGTATACACCACTGTGGTTTCCATGGGACATCCCCTGTCCTGATGTGTAAGTTACTATTCTTTCTCTATTCACACATTTAATACATTTGTTGGTGCAAAATAAGTGGGTATGCTTGATATCTACAAAATGTTATTAATATATACAAATATATTTAAATATAATAGGTATTTAACTTTATTTGTTCTGAGTAGTAACACATACATTGCCAGACTTGATAAATCGAGAAAGACATGGAATAATGACACCTCAGAGATGAAGAACTGAATTCTGCACCCAATTAACACTGCTAATTGTTGTTAATTTAAACATCTTTGTAAATGTCTGTGATTGTGCGATAATTATTTTTTGAGACAGGACTGTAAGTTGGCGCTATATAAATAAATAAATTAATAGTAATAATAAGCAATATTACCATGAAACATAACAGTTGAGCAACACTGGTTTAAGGCATAGAGCTTAAAGAGTGGTTTAAAATACCACTTTCTCTCCTTTGTCCATGCATAAGGCTTATGGATAGGCCTAACACCACACAGTTAACTCTAAGATGCTTTTTTTGTTCCCATACACCCATATAGCTTTAAATATGATTGAGCTGTTAAGTAGAAAATGTGCTCCTTCTCTGTGATACCAAGGTCATTTAAAAAAGAATCCCTTAGTGTGAGAAAGGTTACAGAGGAAGGCAGTCTGGATTTCACAAGAGATAAAGCATTTCCTTACACATAACAGTCTTGGTACACATATTGTAGCTCTCAGCACTCCATTGTAAAAAATCCTAATTAGCCAATGTTCTCTCAAATTATTCAAAGTTTCCACTTTTCCAGCTTAGTCTCAATATGGAAAAGGTATAAAAAGAGGTGTAGCATGTTAGATCCATGGATACAGGGTAGATATTTCCTCATAGATGTTGGACAAAATCCAGGAACCCACTGAAGCAGTAGGAGAAGCCTGCTGATATAGCTTGGCAAGCCAACATGAGCTTCAGATCAACTCCTGGCTAGACCTGGCTTGTCAACAGTGGTGGAGTGCAAACTGAAACCAAGTCAGCTCATGTATCGATTCTCATTTACTCGTTAGGATTTTTGTCATTGGTGGGCCCATTTTTGCTTATGCATGGCTTGATAAACCAAGCCCAGAGTTGGGCTTGAGTCTGGGTTGGCTTGCCCACCATTAGATGCAGGATTCAACCAATGTACGATTTCCATCTGTAGAGACCAGTGAAAAATGGTAGTTAAAACAACAAAACAAAGGGGAAAAAACAAAAATATACATTTTTTATGCATTGAATCTAGTCATCCATGTTATTTTATTACAGTTCATTTGAAATGTATGGAAAAATCTCTGAATAAAAGCAATGAACTTTTCTCACACTTTGTTGTTAAGTTATGCATTTCTTTATTGTTTAGACTTTCGAATGATTGGAGAACATATATATTTATGAATAGGTTAGTTGTAAACAGTGCAAGATGGATGTTACACATTAGGGATGTTTTCACTGTCCTTTTTGTGGTAATATACCTTTCATCCCAAAACTCCTTGTGCACATCCATGTGAAGGACCAAAACAACAAAGCAGATTTGGAGTTTAAGACAGCTTGGCTTTGTGTTGTAGCTTGAGCCCACATTGGCTTACTAATAGCTACTGATGCTATTTGTAAATGCTCTCCAAGACGCACTTAAAAATGAGGGACATTTCAAGTTTAAAAAAACCCCAAAGTATTCTTCCTAGTAACATAATATCTAAATACATATTTGTATAGTAGATCTGTATTTACTGCCATACTTATTCCCATATATCAGTGGGTCCAAGTTTTTTCTGCAGTTCCTATGTGGGCTGCACTCATTTTTCACTGAGAGAAAACATTTTAGCTTTATAATGCATATTAATTTGGGGATAATGAAAAAAGCAGTGGACAAACAATTTTTTGATCAACTTTTATATGTCATTATATCAGTACTAAATTACTGACACCAAGTCTCTGCCACACTGACACCCAAACGCACACACCATGACTGGCTCTTCCACACCGACACCCAAACACACACACCAGGACAGGCTCTGCCACCCCGACACCTGCATCAGGATGGGTTAAGCTGCACAAAGCATAAAAATGTTTTCTACGCTGCTTTGTTGTTTGTCCTTTGTGTGTTGATGCCCCAGCCAGGCCCCCCTTTAGTATTAATGTACCCCCCACACCCTGGTGTATTCCCCTATGTGTATTTGTGCCAGATCCTTTTGTGCATTTATGCCCCCACACCCTTGTTTATTGATTTTTATGTAGTGCCCCCAGCCAGCCTCCCTCCATTGTGTATTGATGCCCCCACACCCTTTTGTACTGGTTAATATAATGCCCCCCATACCCATGTGTAAACAGCCACCCCCTTTTTTGTATATGATTTATGTGATGCCCCAACCACCCTGTTGTGTGCTTATAACCCTCAGCTGCCCCCTTTTTGTATTTTTGTATTAATTGTTGCCCCAAGGCAGCCAACCTTTGAATAAGGCTCCCCTTCCATCTATCGCCCTAAGGTTTGTTTTTTTCAATACTTTTTGCTGGCTTCCTTCCCCTTCCTCCTCCGACATGCTCTTCTCCCCATCATCGAGCGTCAAGTCGCATCTTCAAAGGAACGGGGGGGGAAATCGGTCGGTAGAGGCGGCTGGCCCACCGGGAAATCTCCTCATGCGGGCCGCACCTTGAAGTCCGGCGGGCCGCATTTATTGTTATAAAGTGCTTACATAGAGTGGTTTGCTTAATAAAATTGGAGCTTGCTTGAAAGTTGAACATTCCCACCACCTGGATTTATTATAAAAGCCAACCTCTGTGATCTTTTCCTGCACGAAGAGCTTGCATAATGCATATTGTGAATCTGTAATATTTGTTGAAGGTCACCTTACTGACGGAATGTTGTACCCAGCAAGTTTTAGCTCTTCTTGCAGGAAGTTGTCACTTGTGTTGTTTCATCATAATACATAATGGATTTTTTTATTTGTAATTGTGACTCTCCTAAACTTACCTACAATTTACTTATTTGGTTAATAAATTCCAGAGAAGCAATATCAAATTACTAAGTTAAAAAAGATTGCAGCCAGGTTTCCTAAATTATAGTAAACTGGACCATCTCAAATTATGCAAAACAGACAATCAAATCTGCTAAGGATAGACATTACATAGATGTAGATATGAGCTTTCAAATAATGTTGTTGATGCAGAAAATGGTTGTGTACTGTATAGGTATGTCAGGCTTTTCTATAAGGTATATCCATGACGTTCTAAAGATCCATACCAATAAAAACTGAATGTACTAATTCCTACTGAAAAACATAATTGGCAATTAAGGAATCTCAAGCAATCTGCAATGGGACACCTGAAGTGCCTTATGCATGGGTGATGTATAGGAGGGAAGGCAGTAGTGGTTATATGACCAAAAGTTGGCACCCCTTCTAATGATTGGGTTTCGGTGTTTTAGCCACGCCCATTGATAACGCGTATAAAAAGCACATAGCTATGCCTTCTCAATGGACAGATATTATCGGTAGAATGGGTCATAGTTAAGAGCTCAGTGACTTTAAATGTGGTACTGTCATAGGATGCCACCTTTACCAAGTCAGCTTGTGAAATGTCTGCCCTGGTCCACCGTGAGTGCCATTGTTATGAAGTGGAAGTGTCTATGAGAAACAACAGCTCAACTGTTGTTACAGTAGGACTGATGAGTGCTGATGCACTATGGAAGCAACTTCATCACATGCACCGTGTGTTAGAAGCTATATGAAATGGGTTTCCATCAGCTTGATATTTTAAGGCCCATCAAATAGGTTCATACAAGTGTTATGTTGATGTGTCTACATACTTTTGGCTATATGGTGTATCTTGGGTAGAGATATGAGGCGCTGACCTTGATTACAATCCAGTGAATTGGGTTTGAAGGATAATACTAAAGTAATGGTTTAGTTACCATCCGGCCAATGTATGTTAATGTGAAGAAAGAAGGGTCCCTCTACATTTATATTCATTGTCACAGAATACTCTTTCCCCACCTACAAAAATACATGCATCTCTAATATTTCTTTGTGCATCTATAGTGGTCAACTTTCCAAAAAATCTACAAGGTAGTTCACGTTGATGTTTTCAGAGGAATAATCAGAAAGAAATCACACAGAAATCAATATGTAAGCATGACAATATGCATTTTTAGAAGGACTTTTTGCACATAAATACACCCTACTTTACTTTTAATAAATATATTGCAACCTGCTAATATATGGCAATATAATTAGTCCTAATATACACTTATTCTATGGAGTTGTGGTATCTTGAATTATATTATTATTGTATTTTTATTTCTAGCTTTTTTTATATATATATTTCGTATGTGGTGTAAAGCATTGATATGCTTTTATAAATCAAATTATAAGAAAGTATCTCATGAGGTTGATAGAAAAGTGAAACTCTGCTCAACTCTTTTATTAACCAGTGCACTTGCAGTATGTCGATTTCAAAATCGTAACAATTGTTTTATGAAATCTTTCACCCCACCCTTTTCCTTTTAAAGTTTTAGCTGCTCTTATTTTACCATTCATGATCCTGATAATGCTGTCATTTGAGTAATATAATATTAGTCTTTTTTTGTATAGTGTAAAAGTAACATTTTAGACACACACTTTGTGTTCCTATAGCCTTGATCAAAAAAAAATATATAAAGGTCAGAAGTGTTTGCTGAATGTACTGAAAAACATTTTCTTGCACCATCTAATGTATTGAATTTGCTTTAGAAAGTGGATTTCCGTGGGAAATCCTTTTCCTGCGCTGAAATGGAGACAGAATGAAAACCCAGACTGTTAACTCATTGTGGATCACATAACGCTGCTATTTTGATGTTTACATTTTATCATCCCAATGTGTGATGTTAATGTTTTGGAATTCCCCGATACGAAATAAGTTATATTGTAGGCAACTATATTCCAGTACACTTTATTATACACATATAACCTCCTGTGCTAAACAGCACGTGAAACCTCTGTTTTTATCATTTTGTATAAAAATAGCGTACTGGAATATAGGTATCTACAGTATAATTGCTTTAGTATGGGGAAAAGACGGCCTAGAAAAAAAACAGCCACTATCTGCTTCCACTTCTATTCCCCAATGAGTTTTCCTGCTCTGTAGGCAAACTTTGGTACTAAGAGCATAATGTTGTGAAGTTATAATTGATATGTTTCATTAAAAACTCTTTGAATGGCAAGGGGGAGGTAAGATAGTGAGTCTTATTCATGATGCCTGTATATGTACAGCCTTTGTCCTGAAGGGGATAAGGGAAGTACATATCTTCCTGCTTCCCCTGTAGACCATCATACTGTTGTGTTACTGGTACAAAACCAAATGGTTTGAAAGGCTATAAAGCTATGTAGAAGGGTTTATTCAAGATTGTGATTTAAACTTATATAAGGCCAACTCTTGTTCCGCTGAGTTGGTCCCGTATAATGCATAGTTCAATTGTAAAAGGGGTGTAAAAGAAATCAGTTTTCACAAGACAAATTCACCAGGGTTAGCTGTTTCATCAGCATGCCCCTGCTGTGGTGAGATACGTTACAGGTGTAACTACATGCTTTGCATGACATGCAGGTAATAAGATTCAGCTTACCTATTTAATACCTGTTTTGCAAAAAACAATGTGTAAATCATAGTGTGTTTTCATCATTAAATTCTGACTGCAGTGAGGTGAAGAATTATAGCTCACCCCAGCAATGTTACAAATTACATTGGCAATTATGCATCAGGACGCATTTTGTAACAATTTCAAAGGGATCTTTGTTGTGGTTAAGGGACTTGAAAGAACATTGGGGTTATTGTGAAAAACCCTGTAGCACGAGGGCCATAAATGTCACAGTTAGAGATCTTCAGTACAGCCCTCTAGGGCAATAAGGCTCAGGAACACCGACTTGTAGCCAACAGTGCTTTATTTTCAACTGCTCAAATGTAACACCCCAAAATAAAATTATAAAAGAAACAATTGGAGCCCTCTAACTATATTACACTAGCCTAAACACCTACTAACTAGATCACCCAGCCAGACCCAGCCAAGCCAGGTTCTGGAAAACCTCCCCCAGACAACACACAAAGATCCAGGCAGGTATTGCCTCACTTGGCTCAGGGATGGTCTTCTTCAGGGTCTCTCCTTGCCCTGGGAGCTCAGAGGAACTTCCTCTTCCCCCAACAGTCTCCCTGATCACAGGCTCCAGGGGTTTTTAATGCCCAGCACCTGTGCCCGATGCAGGCTCCATAGGAATCCTTGTCTGGATCCTGCAGACACCTAGCCTCTTGCGGAAGCCAGCATGGATTTTACATTGGAAGGGGGAATGGCGCATTGGTGCACCCTGTGCTACAATTACTCCACCCCAGGGGCCCATATGCATGACTGGTATAGAGCATGCGCCCAAATGACAAACAAATCATCTCCCTGGGGTTTACAGCATCACAAACGTATAAAGTGATTCTGGTGCAAAGTTTGCCAAGTGCTGTTATATGAACTAAAGAACTGCTCCAGTCAGAAGGAGCTTACTATTGGTTCCTATAACTATAAGACAGACCTTGAGAAGTGGTATCAGAATCACTTTTATACATTTATAAATCCAAAATGGAAAAAAAATGATCTATGATAGCTTATTTTTGTCCTTCTTTGTTTTCATTTTATATTATTTCCCGACAGGGCATATTGACTTAACTGCTGACATCAAATACTACATCAGTATTTGTTATATAAACATATTTAAACAATCATAATTGGTAAGGGATGCAATTTTTATGGATCTCCTTTTCAGGGAAGCTTGTATCAACACGATTTTACAATCAAATATAAACCATAATCAAACATACATATATAACAACGAAAGGAAGATATGCATAAGGACAGTATCTGCCAGCAATTCTCAGTTCATATTTTGCACAGGTTGGTTCTACCTTGTTCTGCCAAAAGGTTTACATTTTATAGGTTAAGTGAGTCACTATGGTAATTCAACAGTGCTATCTTGATGAGCCTAATGTAACAGTTTGTGTTGTTCGGTCAGTTCTAATTTTCTCATACCTTTTTGAATGTATGTACTGCGTAAATCGTCGACACATATATAAATAAGCTAATAATAATGTACAAATAACATATAGCAGTTAACAGGGAAAGTAGAAAACTAACAGTTAAGGGGGATTCATTTCATCTGGTTTATTTCTAGTAATCTCATAACGTCGGTCATCGGACGTGGTCTGCGTTTTGAGTGGAGTATTGTACCTCCCTCCATTTTCCATTTCCTTCATTTTCAGTGATTTGGACCATAATCCTGGCATGTGAAAACGCGGCACACCGGCAGTCGCTCTCTGGCATTCGATTTACAGCTAGACAATTTTCCACTCTCCAGGGGGGGCCTTAGTAACAATGATGGTTTTTTCCGAAGAGTCAATTTTTTTTTTTTTACAAGTACAATACATACTTTATTTTTTGCCTTAAATATCATTGAGATGTATTTTATATATTGAAGGCATACAACCCAGTACTGTTTTGGCAAAGTGAATGGAGGAAGTTTTGGGAGTTTACAGCTTAGCTGGGGACCCTTTGCGCGGTTTCCTCTTACTGCATAGGTCAGTATGTACAAAGAGCAGACTATTTAAAGAGCTAAACTGGGAATTCCTCCATCCACTCCTAAATGTGCTACTTAAAGCGGCTTTTTTTTTACATTTCCGATAGATATTTTTTGTGCAGTTATAAACGGGCTGTACATGTGTATTAGAAATGTACATGTCGCACCAGGAGCAGCCATCTTTCCGATTCTCTGGATTAAGTCTCTGATCCATTTAGATTGCCTTTGTAAGAATGGGTAGAGTATAAGGAGACAAGTTCTATTTCTGTCACCTTCTGGCACAGATATCACAGAAGTTATCACAGAAGCAAATAAAGTTTCATCCACTAAACTGGTGACATCGGAAAGTGGAGGGAATGTCCTTTATAAAAGTTGCAGATAAATGACTCATTTGGAAAGGTGAAACGTATAAATCCATATTTTACTGACTTTTACCGTTGACAACACTCTATGGAAATGAAGCCAAAGACATTCAAATGAATCTTGTAGGGTTGCTGCGCAACAACTTTGTCTTCTAATATTTTTGTGCAATGGACTACATTATACTCTTGGAGCACTGCACAATGAATTATACAGACGAAACTCAACGATTCATTGTGAAGCTGCGGTGAGCCGGGAGAGCTTGGTTGGGCCTGTTTAGTTTTGATTTAAATCAGTGATTTTTGGAGTTCTCCAAAGTCTCCAAGGCCAGCCCTTCTTGCTGGAGAAACTTACCAGTGGCCCTTCATGGTGAAGGGGCCAACTCTCCCAAATTTACCAGAGGAAGATTGTGTCGAGGGTCCAGGTCACTTAGAGATCTAAAATGTACTTCTCTTGCTTTAGGAAACTACATTATACATTTTTCTTTTATTTTTCGTTTTCTTTTAGGTTTATCACAAGATGGTTGTTATCTCCATGCAGGTATAAAATATTACACAATTATTAAATATCAGTCTACGTGGACAGCATTGCATATGCCAATGAGACAGGTGTTTCGCTCCTTTCCAATAATATGTAACTATTTAACAACTCCGCCTGTAAATGAAATAGAGGAGCAATGAAAATGATATCAAGGATTCCATGCAGCCGGAGTTTAAGCCATGTTATTTCCCTTTATCTGTTGGAAATAGCACTTTGAGTAAATGGGTAATAGTTGCGCCTATAGATTCAGTTACAAAAGCAACCTTTTGCCTTGTTAAATGTCACCCGCCCTTGCTCTGAGCAGGAGTGTTTATCTGGGCAGGGTGCGGCCCGCAGCAAATCTTTCTTTGTAGTTGACCTGTGTCCATAAGTGGCAGGTGGCGCTTCCAGGGAGGGACAGAGTGGAGGAAGGCCGTAGTAAGTAAGCAACGGCACGCGCACCTGCCTGTCATCTGCCGCAGGCTTGCTGCACCTGTCATTAGGCCTATTGTTTGTCAAGGACAGGAATTCCACCCTCACATCTGCCTGCACTTTCACTGAGGCAGATGGCCCTGTAGCGCAGGTAAGGCATGAGGAGGGAAGACTGTTCCTTTTCCCTCCATTTTAATACCCCCTCCCTCCTCCATAAAACACTGACATATTTGAGGAGGCAGCGCACATGATAGAATGAAAAATGAATTCCCATATTATTTCTGGAAAGACAGTGAAAGGAGCAACCTCTTGAAATAGACACCAAGGATATGATTCACACATGTGTATCTGACATTACTTTAAAGTAAGAAAAAGTAATCCCTTAAGGACAACGGGTTGTCCTTAAACCCAATTACAACAATAAATTGTGAGCCACATAAGCATTTTTCAAAATGCTTTATAAATAGCAGGGTTCACATACCAAGCAGTTTATTAGCGTCAATACCAGGAGGCTCCGAGCCCTCAAACTGTCCACAAGTGGTGGTACTTTGTGGCCTATGTACTTAATGTTGTGTGTGAAGTAGAGTTTGACTGATAAAGTATAAATCCTTTAACGCATATGATAGTCAGAGTACCACCTTTAAATTGACATGTTCTCCCCTATACAAATTCACAGAGGGATACCGCAAGATCCCCACATTTATTTCCCTTACCCTACTCTCCCGGCTACTAGGCTTGCTAGGCTGCAGAGCAGGCAGTTAATACTCGTAATCAAAATGATTAAATCATAAAAGACATTATATACCTTCTTGTTATTTAGTTAACTGTTTTATGTTAATTGGCTGTAATTGTAGGGAGCAGGCATTGCATTACACATTGGTTGAAAACAAGCATTCTTTTTTCAGCTAATGTAAACAGACAGAAAAGCAAACATGTCCCTTGGAAGAGAATCAGATATCAGCAAAGGAGGGGCTATTTAGATCTGTAAATAATAATCTGTCTGCAAAACAGGTGCAAATACTCTGCTAGGTGCTATAATATTCAAATCAAATACAGCGCGTACAATGCATATGCCAAATGACCATTGCTCCCTGCGTAAAAGAGGGAGTTAGCATGAGAGGTTGCGTACAAATTGCAATTTCACTTAACAATACATTGCTGGAGAAGCTTGCTGGAGTTAACCCTTCGTAATGCTGTGTACATTGAGCTGAAATCTGTGACTAGAAATTCGTGATCAGGGATAGGCACAGGCATGGTTGACATTTTTAATTGTTCTCCTAGGTTAAAATGTGTCTGAATGGCTTATTATACTCCCTTCACAAAGGCTCAAAATAGAACAGATACATATCAAGATACAAACACACATATTCACACTCGCCCTTTCATACAAACATCCTAGCATACGCTTGCCATTACAGACACACTCTTACTTTCTTTTACACACACACACATGCCCTAAAATACAAACTTTCCTTCAAATAAATATTTTGAAAACAAACACCCTCTCTCTCTTCCCCTTTCTCTCTTCCCCTTTCTCTCTCATCACCGTCCAGTGAGACCTCCAGCGGGTCTAAAGCCCATTATGCCCATTTTTTATTTTTTCCGTTTATTTTTAACAGGTAAATACAGGTAATACTTAGAAAGTACTTTAATATGTATTCTACATTGGTGGGGCTGTATGGGGCTCTAGTCTTAAAAAACACATCATCTTCAATTAGTGTATTGATCTGAAGGCAGTGTTAAGAAAAGGCATGCTTCCTTTAATATCAATTGTATCTCTAAAATATAATTATATTTTTATGATGTATTATATAAATTTATTTCATTTTTCTTTGTTTGAAATGGGTTTTTGAAGTTTATAGATCCCCTACCTGTACAAGTCAAAGGAAACTGCAAAAGGAGGAAAACTTTGATAATATCAGTCAAAGGGGAATTATTATAAAGGATAGTATACTATATAGCAAGGCCCAGAATATACTATACTCCATAGTTTGTGTAGACTACCTTTTTTATTATAAGTAGACATATTTGTTAAAATAAAGTAAAGGAAAGTAAAATTCTATCGAGCATTTATTTTCAGGATGATGATGTCATTGTTCTATTACATCCTAGCCCTTTTCGGTGATGGGAGAATGGCGACCTATTTTAAAGCAATGCAACACTAACAATTACTTACTCTATACAAATTTAAGTGGAAACCCTTATTTGATGTCCCGTAAAACATATTCCTGTATGTTATTACTGCAGAACGTTGTGTTTGTTGTCTGTTGTCAACCAGTCCTCTCCAGTGTTGCTTGTCAATACAAAGTAGTTTACTAGACACAGTTTATGTTCTAGTGGCTTCTGGAAAAAAATAACTTGCTTGGGGATCACAACTATTGTCTTCACGTGTATACAATTAAAAGGTATAATACCAGGCTATTATAGCATGCAACTTAAACCAGGGGTTTGTAATTACTGTTCCCAGCAAGCAGTGTGTTAACTGAGGACAAAGAAATGCCCCTAACATTGAGCGATGATGTCACGCAGGAAGTTATGCAGGTTGGCATTGCTTTCTTAGGAAGCCAGGAAGGGCTAGGTGCCTTTTTAATGAGTTAGAACAGGGTGACTCCCATGCTAAGGAAGGGAGGTCAAAGGTTGACGTCATGTACAGTGCACCAGCAAAGCCTATCATGCTGACTGCTGTGCCAGAATAACCACACTCACACCCACTTGGCAAACACTCTGGCAAACAGCCAGGGCTTTCCTTATTCAGCATTCATTTTTTAATTTAACTATTTAGTCATTGATTTGTTGTACTGCGCCGCTTTTCAGGTCGAACATTCAGCAGATCGTCTATTCTCAACCATTCTCATTTACTTCATGGGTTTTAGTAAAAATACAGTGACTTAAACCTAGATTTACGTACTTTAATGTTTAAGCAACTTATGTGTTCACTGTATAAGCATAGCCCTGTATTGTGGGCCTATACTTATTATTCCATGTATATGTTCTTCAACTCACACTGTGTACAAGAGGAATGGCCTATAAAACATATTGTGCCCTCGAATGCAGTAATGCCCCAGTTTTTGTTCCAGGCTACATTGAGAAAGAGTTTGCCAAAACCATTAATATCATCCAATTTACAAAATCAGCTTGTGGAGTGAGATTTAACTATTGAAATTTTACAAAAATCTGGGCTAGCCTGATTTTTGGGAAACAAGGCCCTTCTTTCTTTTTGCTCAGATGTTATACTGAAATGAGGCACCTCGGAGACTTGGCATTGCAGATGTTATTCATGATTGAAAGGTACACCCCAGTCCTTATATACACTTAAGTGCATGCAATAGCTGTGTACATTGTACATCATCAGAATCCTCTCAATACATTTTGGATCATTCTGTACTGCCAGATGTGTTTGGCTGAAAGCAAGGTACTGGCTGACACAAGATTGACATGGGGTATAATGAGACTCATACACATTTGACCAGGGCTGGACTGGGAATGAAAAGCAGCCCTGGAAACATTCGGAGACCAGCCCCATATACTTTAACTCATGGTCGAGCTCTTATACCCACACGCACCCCTTATACATACCCAAGTTACACTATTTGCCATACAAATAACTAGAAAACATTCTTTTTATCACATTATTTGTATTAAAATGCCAGAAAGCAAAAGTAATGTAAAAAGGCATATCATGGGACAGAGTTGCATATAGGGGGGGTATAAGGCATTTCTGGAGGTACAGTGGCATATAGGGGGCATATAAGGCATTTCTGGATGCAGAGTGGCATAAAGGGGATTAAAAGGCATATCATGGGGCACTCTGCCTCCAGAAAAGCCTTATGCCCACCATATAACACCCCCCGACTTACCACTGCTTCTGACTCCCTGGTGTCGGCATTGGGTGGAGGCCGGCATTCATGCACTGCGCCGCCCAATGGCCGTGCCCCAGCTCTTCGTCCCACCTCTTTTAAGACGTGGAGCGCGAGGAGGCGGCACGGTGCTTGTAGCCGCTCAGCGGCTGTTTTGAATGCCGGCCGGCCCACCAGGGAATTTCCCGGTATCCCGGTGGGCCAGTCCGGCCCTGCATTTGGCACCCCACTGAGTCAGGTGGGAACAGTTTCCTGACAGTGATCAGCTTCATTAGCTTCACAAAAATTGTGTGAATTACTTTGTTATACATGTATGCAGGTAAGATACTAGATTGTCCATTTGAAACCTAGGCACCTTGGTAGGTTTGTTAAACAGGTTCTGACAAGGAATCCTGCTTTTGCGGGAAAGCGCCAAAACAACCTCTACTTAGTAACTACTATGTCTAGTTTTGTTGTGATTTCTTCTGATGTCAAACCCCTGGAGCCAAACTGATGCAGTTCAGCCCGGCCAGAAACGCGGAACATAAACATTTCTGGCAAGATGTGAAGCAAACAAACTTGTTTCCAATATTACTAGCAATAAATTACTGAACAAAAATACTAGTGATCTATTACCAATGGAAAGAATACATAGTGACAGTTATGCTTACCCCCGATCACTCCATTGCTCACAACTGTTAAGTCAGTAACGGCATCTATGACTTCTTTGCTCGTTAAAGGGACTATTGTCATATTTTTGGCATAGTTGTTACTTGAATTAAAATTGAATAACCCACGTAAGGGGCATTTTCACAGAAACACTCCGCAGACCTGCTTAGCCTCATCCATTCCAGCTTGTTGGTTTGTTAGTCCGTTCAGTATGCCACTGGCCTGGATTGCTCCTGGCACGACTCAAACCCTGAGCTCGCCCCAAAAGAAAAGGCGTTGTGATGCCTGTCTGTGCATGCACAGCTGAAATGCCACTAACTTCACCGTGAAGAAGAACGGCTCCTTTAAGAGACCAAAGCACAAAGACAAAAGGAGGCTTATCTGTCATCTAAGGATCCCCAAGATCTCAGTTTTACGACCGTTGGAAAGACTCTTAGGGTAACTGCTAAGTTATCTTAGTGATCAAGGCAGGTCGATTGTCGCTTACTGTATAAAGTAAATGTGAAATCAGCTTGGGGATTTTTCCCCAAGTTAACCTATTCTTTACTACTTAATCATCCAGGCTTTCACCTTGTTGTAATAGATTGCATTTTACATATGCTGCAATATTGGAGAAAAGTATTTCAAGAGTAAATTGTTAACATTAAAAAAAAAGTTTCACTCCTTAAGGACAATGGGCGCTCCCTAAACCTATTGAACACAATGCATTCTGAGCGCGTACATGTACAGGCTTTGCCATTAAGGGGTTAAAACATGTTAAATGTTTATATTTTTAAATTACACATTCAAAAAAAGTCCTAAAATACATACAGTAGTGTGTGAAAGAAAGTGTACTTGTCAAAAATAACACATTCCTTTACCTTAGGTAAAATAGTCCCTACTTTTTGTTTCTGTTTTTGTTTGCTGTTTTCATTACTGTTGTAAGTGATCCTTTGTTGCATTTTGACTTGATGGGGATTTAATTGCCCCCCCACACACACACACAAAGCATGGCAGATCCACTTTAAAGCAGAATGCAGGAGTTAAAACCAGGGAAATGTCCAAAGCGTAATGAGTTTCAAAGCAGGTAGTTTGAAGTACCGTATTTGCTCCATTATAAGACGACCCCCCAAAATCTGAATAGTAATTAAAGGATAAAAAGAAAAAGCATGAATATAACGACCCTATAGGAAAAAAGTACCATTAACCAGTAAATGTTAATTCATGTATACTATTACATTTTTTAATAAAAGCTACGATTGAGAAAAATATTTTTTTGTTTTTATTTCCTTGTATTTTCTAACCCGCCCCCCAGTTACGCACATCTGCCACCCGGGCTTGCCACTCCAATATGGCACTGTGGCCCATGATATGCCTTTTAACCCTCTATATGCCACTGTGCCCCATGATATGCCTTTTAACCCTCTAAATGCCACTGTGCCCCATGGTATGCATTTTGACCCCCTATGTGCCACTCTGCCTCCAGAAATGCCTTATACCCCTATATCCCATTCTGGCATTTAGGGGGTTAAAAGGCATATTATGGGACAGAGTGGCATATAGGGAGGTATAAGGCATTTCAGGAGGCATAGAGCACTCTGCCTCCAGAAATGCCCTGTGCCCCCATTTAACACTATCCACCCCCCCCCCCCACACACACACACACAATTCGCATAGGCAACGTCTCTTGCAGCCGGAAGGAGGTGGAGTTGGCAGCGGGGGTTTGTCTGCGTCCATTACGCAGACCTTCCCCGGCTGTCAGAGATCAGAGTTCCCTATGCCGATCTCTGACAGCCAGGAAGGTCTGCGCGATGGACGCAGACAACCCCCGCTGCTAACCGCACCTCCTCCCGGCTACAGCGGACGTTGCCTACGCGAATCGAGTAGACGTCAACCCGCTGCCCCGGCAATACAGCAGGAAATTGGAAGCACCGGAAAGTGTGTGGGTTAAATGGGGGGGAGACAGGAGGATCCAGGTCCCCTGCAGCGGCGCAGGGGATCTGGATCTTAGTCTCATAGTCAGACCTCTGTTTGAGGTCTGATTATAAGACGACCCCGATTTTTCAGCGCATTTTCTCTGAAGAAACCTCATCTTATAATCGAGCAAAAACGGTATTTTATTGCGGATATCTCTATAGCTGTCATCGAAGGCATTTAAAAACAAAAACGTTAAGAATCATTGATTCCATTGGTTATTTTTGTAGTAGATATGCTTAGTATTTATTTAGTGCCTGTTGATCCAAGGAGAAATCTGATTGCCATTTGGAGTCAAGAAGGAATTTTTCCCCCATTGAAAGCACAATTTGAAATTTCTGACCAAAGGGATTTTTGGCTTCTTTTGGCTTTTGGATCAACAGCGGTCAACAAGGAATAGGAAAAGGGTTGAGTTTGATGGACGTAAGTCATTTCTCAACCTAAACTACTATAACTAAAAATGATAGTTTTGATAGGAATATCTCATCGCTGCCCGTTCCTTTAAAAGTTACATTTTCGTTGCCAAGTCTGGCATGCTTTGTAAATCTGTAGCTCACACCAAGACTTAAAGAAACAAACAGCATGATGTTTGTGTCTTTTCTGTATACTTAGAATTGTTTATTTCCATCACAATAACAGTAAAGCTTAAAAAAAAGAAAAGCAATATTTGTTGACACTTTAAGATGTTGCATAAGATGCAGTTAAATAGCTCACTTTACACTAAACCGGTAATAAAAGTTAGCACCGTGGCCTTCCTGTGCATTTCAACACAAAACACTGAAGCTGTTTACCGTTAAATATTTACCGTGCTGCATTAGGAGCATTTCAAAACAGGTTCTTCTGGCTTGCCGTCTCATTATATGTCCTTAGCAGTCCTTCCCTTCTCTTAGATTATGTTACTTATTTACCTACTTTCTTTAATCTCGAGGTAAGCTTGAATTTATTGTCAGAGTTTCAGAAGGGAAGACCAAACGTATACTTTTTAAGCATGTTTTGGCAATTTTAGCTGTTATATACGTCCTCAGTTAATAATGCAGATGGCTCACTATGTGTTTGGCCAATGCTGATTGAGGGCAGCTAAAGTTGCCACCTGTTTCCCTTTGAAGTTGCGGCTAATTTGGCAATCTTTTAGAGG
Organism: Spea multiplicata; assembly: GCA_009364415.1. NCBI lineage: Eukaryota > Metazoa > Chordata > Amphibia > Anura > Pelobatidae > Spea > Spea multiplicata. The sequence continues at coordinate 14,690,202 of VKOC01000005.1, forward strand.
CTATGGAGACCCTCGCAGAAATTACTTGTGGGGCTTTAGTGCTAGTACTGAGATTAGGTTTTGAAAAACATATCTCTGATTTAATTCATAAAAATGTTTATTATTGTTGACTACCTTATTAAAAAAGGTTTTTTCGTGCTCAAAATACCCGACCTTTTTTGTGCAGTGTTTGCCATACGTTTGTTCGGCCATGATTTCTTTCCTATGTTAAGCTTACCCATACAAACTTTTTTTCATGGCTTTCTTTTAAAACACCATTAATACATAAAATGCTGTGTTTATTAGCATTCAAATATAACAAGTGCAAAAAATATTTTCTTCATTCTTTTCACTATTTTTATGAATAGAATGTTTTTAAATTAGGAAATATTATTTTTTTTCCCCCTCTTCTCAATCTCGGCTGATTGCACGCTGATAAATCTGGCTTCCTGCATTACGATATCCAGCAAAGTGGAGTTCTGATGAATGATTCCTGGAGAGGCACTGTTGTTCCTACTAAAGAGGGACAACATACTTTCATGCGTCACCAGTACTCTTAACAGTTGGAGTCTCTTGTCAAAATAAATTGTGTCAATTGTAGTCTGGAGCACTATATATATATATATATATATATATATATATATATATATATATATATAGTATAGCTGAATGAATGTAATAGTTGACCTAGGGACTTCTGCCATAAAAGTAGATAAAACAGCTGGTTTAATGGGAACCTTAATAAAGGGTAGAGACATATACAAGTGTCACAAAGTTTTTGCCCCCATAATGTGGTGGCTTCTGTTTTGCATGGTAAATCTTTTTTTGTGCCTTTAAGGCACAATGTTCAATTAACAACAGCATGAGACTAAAACGATGGAGGGATAAAGCCTTCGACGTTGCATGTTCCATGTATTAAAAAAGCTTATCAATGTCTTAATGTTCATTTGTTTCCTTGTATTGTTTTATTTTACAGAGCACTACCAAGTCATGAGTGGTGCTTTTCTAGCCAGCTTGTTTATATATATTTCTTGGGAATTCCCAGTTGCTAAGCTGCCTGTGACTAATTAGATTATATATGAATTATAAAATATATTTTATTAGGTTGACTAGTATTCCAATCGGTGGTAGCTTGAAGATATGATTTATAAGCTTCTCAGCTACATACATTGTGTGTAAGTGTGTATCTTTACACGTTTTGATATACATGCACATGTCAAATAGGAGGACCTTCTGCTGCTATTCAGGACTGGACAACACTAGCAGATTTAAATTCGGTCCAACCATCTCCATCTCTTCTGGCCTAACCAGTGTAAATGTCTGGGTATTTGCGTGTTTCTGTATTAAAGAAAATATAGTTTGTATTAAAGATTAAATATAGTTTGTGTTATGAATAGAAAACTAAGAAGAGAACATTCTTCAATTTCACTTAACCCTTAGTAAAAAGATGATGCTAAACCACCAGCCACTGTGGAGTGGAGACATTGACCAATTTCTTCTGAAGAAGGGACCTGGCAGGTCTAGAAAGCTTATTTCATTCTACATTTTTATTTACGTACATTACTTCAATTAATTGTACAACAAACTTTTTTTTTCTTTTGTTTCTCTTTAGACTAAGTGCTAACATGGCAATATTCTCTTTGTGTGCTATAAACACTGACAAACGTGCCTACAGTAAATTGAACCTTTTCCCGACTAAAGAGCTAAGCAACACATTACAAAACCGAAACGCAAACAATGTATAAAATTCCTCATCCACACAATCACAGGGCTTTGCTTTAAGGAGTGGTCAGGTATTCAGGTCAAGCAAAATTAACTAGAAGTTTTTGAATTGGAATCTTTCATTAGATTGAAAACACCTGCGCCAGGTTAGACATTAAAAGGGGAACTGTTGCCTACACAACTTTTAGCATAGCTAAAATTAATTTATGAAAGCTTGCCTATAGGCCGCACTTTTTTACCCAGTTTATCCGTATAGGAAATATATTTAGTTGAAGGCATCTAAGAAATGTTTCTAAAAATGGCAGTTGTCATATCGAATACATTTTCTGTCCTAAAGTTCTCTCCTTTCTCTGATCCAATCAGCCACAATCAGAAGCTTAACAATAAGGGAATTAAGATGGATGCCCCAGGGTTTTTCATAAATATGTATTAGATATTTTGCTCTACAAATACCACATATCTCTGTTTAGTGTACTGAGCTGGAAAGTGTGGAACTTGAGATAAGTGGCAGGTCCATTGTCCAGTGTAAGAAACAGGAAGAAAGCAATCATTGACATTATTTTAACTTGCAAATCTAGATGCTTCTGTCGATTTCATTGGATTACTCAACTTCAACCAATCATTTCTATTCATTAAATATAGCCATCTCTTGGAGTAGAATGACTGTGCGCACAATATGCTTCTACAGTCCATATAAAGCGAAGTTAGTGCATTAACAGACCTCCCGCTCCCTTGATTGATTTTAAGCCGGTTGCAGGGAGATCCTTCATCTCCCCAACCGAGCTTGCTCCTCCAGCGGCGGACATTACTGTCCGTCTCTGGAGGAGTGCCAGCGTGGTGACACCCCCCTGATGAGCGGTACCCTGGACAGACTGCCCGCCCCCTGTACTGTGCGCACAATTTTAGGATGTGTGCGCTCTCTATAAAAGTTATGTGCGCACGCACAAGTGCACAGCTTAGAGCAATCAGAAGTGCCTTCATTTGGAGAGTGGTTGGCCACGGTGGAGTCCATCCCTTTGGTGGAGAATTTGATAGCGTCCTCTCAATGTAATGGTGCCCTGGGAAACCTTCTTGAAGGAGGAGGAATGCCTTAAATACCTGGAGGCATGAGTAAAATGTGCGATGATAAAAATTAGGGTTTCATCTAAATTACACAACTCTGTTCATTGGAACCACACTACTGTGATAGTGGAGATATTCTGCCCTCCCTTATTCCTTTTTATTATAATATTTTGATGCTTATTATTTTCCTGGTACAAATTCCTGACCATTTTCTTTTCATGTATAATCTCAAAAGCACATATGTCTATGCAAATGTTTGGGAATGCAACCTCATCCTGCTGGAACTGTAAAATGATATCACTATGAATGGGTAACACCGGCAATAAGATGAAATATTATTGTAAACGTTCCAACCAAGCTTGTTTACATGATTTGCGAAAACTGTGAAAATACAATACATATATTAAACAAAAACAAACAAAAATATATATTTGGTACAAGAGGCTGTTCACCCCATTAAAGAATTGATGCCTCACTAATTTGTTGCAATTGTAACCTGTACCGCTATTATAATGTTCAGCTAGCAGTACAGCTCACCCTTACAATGTCTCCAATATTCTAATAGCGGTGATAGAAGTATACGGTATTTCTATTTTGATTTGGGTTTTGATTTATGAATTAAATGTTGTTTTATATGTTCCTTTTGTGATTTATTTGTGGATTGAGGGAGGAGAGGCTAAAGGCTTTTTAGAATTGCTGTCTTAAATGATGCAGCTAAATAAATCAATAAAATACAGAGGAAATTAAGAAATTTTGATTTATTAGAGGCATAGTGAAAATTCTTAAACTGCTTGTTATCAAGGGTTTAAAATATTGGTTACACTACTATTAACTTGTGTTTGTATTGTGTTTGAGCAATTGTTTCTCACTTCTCCTTTTCTCCCGCCAGGTTTATTTTGTTGACTCCAGAGCAGTCCACCTTGCATTTCTCTACCTCCGTGGCATAGTTACATTGATGGGAGCCAATAGTGCCTGTGGATACCCCTTTAAAATGATGGATTTGATGCCGTGGAACACATTTGACGGGAAGCTGTTCCATCAGAAGTACCTGCATTGCCATAAAGGGAGTTCTGTGGAGGAGATCTTGGATGGCAATGTCAGTATGCTCTACTTTTGTACTTCCATAGCAAAGGGTATCATTAGGTAGCTCATGAAAGTAAATGCGAATTAAAACCCATAGCATGAATATAAAGTTTCATGTCTTCCCACTTTCTTTCCACTGCTACAAGTATTGTTGGAATGGTTTGACTCTGTGTCATATCATCTGTAAAAGGGGCAGAACACTACCTATAACTTGTGCTTTTAGCTTCCTAATACCGTATTGCCTTGAAGTCTCCCTCTTCTTCTGGTCATGGGAGGGATGACTCCCCCTTCTCCTTGGTGGCTGAAGAAGCTGTAGCGAGGTAGAAGGGATTCTCCCCCTTCTCCATGGTGGCAGTTACATGATAGCAGGGTGGGATTTCCATACTTAGGCAAACTACTGATTATTATTTGAAAAGCTAGCCTCTTGCACTCATTATCAAAACATATTCTAGTGGCTGTTTTGTTTTCATTTTTTACTCCCTGGAACGATCATGCAGTTTTACTTGTAGAACAAGTGTTTTTCTTTTTAAATATATGTATATTTATATATACGCATAGTTCGGGCCTGTTTTCTGTTTCTCCTAAAAACAAAACTCTCACCCCAGAAGGCTGTATGTTGTGTAATTACTGAGGTTATTTTACTTGTAGGACTTTTTAGACACACCTTGCACACACACACAGCCATAGGCAGAATGAAACATGTTAAGCGAATTATCTGCATTCTAATATTTTGTATATATTTACTATATGTTTTTCTTCTGTTTACCCTTTACTTTATTATTGTGTATGGCTTGTTATGAAGTCATTTTTATTTATTTTTAAAAAGTTATTATGCATGCAGACTAAAAGTGAAATATCTTAGTACAGAATGCTTTCATAACATGTATTTATATAGCACCAGCAGATTTATTATCACTATTACAATCAGAGTTTGTGAAATAATTTAAAATCATACACATTGACAAACTAGTACAAAAGGGCCCTGTTGTTGCGATCTTACAATCTGGTTGGTGGTTGAGGGGGAAGTGAAACAATAGGAGAGGACTGCTTGGATAGGGGTGAATTGATAGGGTCCAGATGATCTGTAGAGGTTGTTGGTCATCCAGATGGCTGGATTAGGATGATGGCTGAGAGTGTTAGGGGAAACGCTTTTCGCGTCTCGAAAAATGAACTTTTGAAACTTGCACACGAGGAAGAAAGTCTGACAGAACAGGAAAAGGGGATTCCGCGTAAGGGGTATAGCACGTGAGAAATACAGGAGTGAAAAGAGGTAATGACAGTAGAAGAGAAATGCAAGTCATGAGAGGAACTAAGAGAGCGGTAAGGGGTGTATTTGGATAGTAGGGTAGAGATATAGGGGATGCAGAGTTCCTAAGTGCTCTGTAGGTCATGGTCAGAATAAGGATTGGACAGTACGTGGAGCCAGTGGAGTGATTGGCACAGTGGAGCAGCAGATGAGGAATGGGAACAAAGAAAGATTAATCTTCTTGAGTTGCAATAATCCAGATGGGATTTGTTGTTTCTTGTGAGAGGAATTGGCAAGTTTGGAAGATGTTTTTCAGGTGAAAGCAGCAGGATTTTGTGAAGGACTGGATGTGAGGGATGAAGGAGAGAGCAGAGTCAAGTGTGACAACAAGGCAGGGAACTGTCGGTTGGATAGTGGAGTTGCCAGCAGTAAGTGGACAGAGCGGATGGCAGTATAACCATAAGCTCAGTCTTGGAGACGTTTAGCATTAGGCAATGAAACACCATCCATGATGGAATTCCTGAAAGACAGTGAGGTGATTTAAAAGAGAGGGTGAAAGATCTTTATTATCTTATCTTATTTGTATTTTTATACCTATTTGTATTTTTATACCTTAGACAAAATCTGTTATTGAAGTCAGTGGTTATATATTTTCCATCCATGTCAAGAAAGACATGGACTTCTCTTTTGGTTGTAATTGCATGGATGTGAACTATAGTGTTTTATATATTTAATAGATCTAATGCAAGCTGGTCACAAGGCCAGAAGGTAAGTCAGCATAATGATTGTTCTCCTTAAGGCAATGAACACATAGTCCTTTCAAGTTGACATGTAATTTCCTGGTAGTCTTAATGTGTATCAAGCTTGTTGGAGTTGATGTTGGTGAAGTGAGGTCTATGGCACAATCACTGATTTGGGGTTGACTTTCAGTGTGGTGCCAGCTCACTGATGGAAATCATAGTCCTTAAAGAGTGTGGTGATCCTAGAGAGTGCGATCCAAACTGGTCTTGATGGTTTTGAAGCATGCAATAATAGTAGAGTGTGGCTTTAGGAGCAATCATAACTTATATTCAGAACTATCTCATTGCCAACCCAGTGCTAATGGAGGAAGATTGGTAAGGACTTTCCATATTAAGAGAGACACATGGATATCTGAAACATGAATTAGTCAATAAACCCTAATGTTAACACAAGTAGGTAAATGTGAGATGGAGACACAGGGTTTGTATATAATGGATGGTGTAGCATGTGTGGAGCAGTAGCAGTTTGTTTGAACATAATCAATCTTAGAATGAATCCTGAGGGGTTGTGTTAATGCAATAATGTCCACCAATGCTATGTGGTATAACATTTCTAAAGTTGGTGGTATTTTTGAGAAAAGGCATTAACCATGTAATTAGTAAATGTCAGCCCGGGGAACTGACAAAAATTAAAAATAAAAAGTTTGCTGAATACAGAATTATTTTCTTTATATATTGTAGTTTAGCTTCAAGAAGGTGATACCAGAATGCTGAAGAGTGCGTTACCTCTGTCTCCTCTGTTGTCATCCAACAGCTATGTTGCACCGGACTTATCCACTCTCCCCTTCCTTCCTGTTATATGAACATATTTTACCTTAAAATCTGAGATATTATATTTTTTAAATGTACACCCTGAATACATAGAGTGGTGCATGTATACTGATGCTGACCACATAGCAACCACTACTGGAAAAAAGTTGAATAGAACATTTAGGTGCTGTTTAGTAGCATTAAAGATAAGCCTGTGAGCATCGTTGTATAAGAAACACATGTCTCTTAGAAATGTTCTATTCGTGCCCATGTTTTCCGTTAGTTGTTCTTTTGCACTTTATTCCTTCTCTTGTTTGAGGAAGCCTGAAAAAAAACACCAACAATAGTGTAAATGGAAATATATGGAGCTTTTATGGAAACATCACACCTTTGCTTCCCTGGTTAGACATAATAATTAGCAGATGGGGTGTTAAAAAGGTTTTTTTCTCATATTAAACCTATACATTCATGCATGCATCAGTAAACTTGATGTTTGCTTCGCGTTGCATGCATAATTTATTGTATACATGATTACATTATTTACTTCCCCCACTCTTAAAATGTAAAAAAAAATATATATATATATATATTTGCAAACATTTCAATAGCCACATTAATACATTAGTTATTTTTCCTCTTTTAACATATTTGACAAACAGAGACCATGGTATATATCACACATTTGCTGGTATTATGCTGGTATTATTTAATTTATTGTTATGTTATTATTTTGATTTGAATGAAAAAAACTCCCAAAACTGGTGACCAGGTTATCATTTATTTATCAAAATAAATACTTAATTTTAGAACCAAGAACAATTCACAAACATATATTTTTTAAGAATGCAAGAAACGTTATTTGTCTTTCTTGTGTTGATTGGTTTAGCATTCCAAAGACACCTGTGCAAATACATCTCTGCATGGCACTGTGATTAATGGTTTATCATCACAAAGAATGTCCTTCTGCAATGGCCCAGTACACATCTCATACCTACTTCATAGCTTATCATTGAGTAATACCTTTCAGAGTGTCTCTGTGTGTTCTAACAGCTTGTCCGATACTGATAGACATGTAAGACAGAGAATAAACAAGGGCACACTCAAAACCAGATCAAGTCAGGCTATTTAGGTGACTCAGGTTTGAGATCTGGGTAATCAGACCATAGCTTTAATATTTATTTTGTGTGCATTATCGGAGACACTTTCTATGAACCTGATATCAATGCATCATGTTGATCAACACATCGAGGATCAAAATAAAGTGTGATTTTAGATTGAATGACAGAATAATTACAAAATTGATTTTAGTACGACAAAAAGCCTATTAAAGAAATATTAGGGAGAGCTGCAGCTCAGGCAGGACATCTCCTCCACATGAAAATGTAAAGCGGCCTCCAAGCTATCATATACATTAATGTGTACAGAATGGCTGGAGTTTTCCTTTATTATAACAGGATTGTAGAGTTGTTGTAACTGTATACCAGTGTTTATGGTGTTCCATGAGAAAACTATTTTTCCACTGTACATACAGAATCAGTATGTATATGGACTTGGTTAGAGGTTATTTTGACCCCCCCCCATCCCCACCCTCTTTCCAAGAACTGACATATTAGCCTGTCTGGAAATCTAGACTGCCTGCAGCATAAGGATGTCAATGCTGGAATCTTGAATGCACCACCAATACCTGTCCACATGGGTGCATGAACTGAGACCCAATAGTGATGTTTGGTTGAAGTACTACAATACTGACGCATATAAACATACAGACTAATCTGAGCCAAGGTAAGACACTGACACACACAGACCACTCAGACTCCACCAGAGAGTGAAATTGACAAAATAGTATTACTGTCATCTCTACTAACACATGCACATGTGGGCCACTCTCAACCATATTAACAAACACAAGCCCTTTGAGACATACTGTCAGACTCCTACACCGACAGTAATAGACAAATAGTACGTTATTATTATTTATTGCCTTATATAGCTCCATCAAATTCCATAGCGCTCTACAATGGGTGGACAGGACAAAACAAGTAGTATGTAACATAAAAATTTGACTTAAAGAGACAACAGGTGTACAATCTACATGAATAAACACTCATATCATAGTGATGGTAGTATTTAGTACATTTAGTACATTAGATCATGTCTCAAATCCAGGGACTTGAAGGAGTGCTCTGTGACACTCCCGCGTGGAAGAGAGGTGAGCCATCGTTGGGAGAGTAAAATAAAGGAGAAATGAACGGGGGACTTTGTGGGAGGGCTGAATGTTGTCTACACAGCAAGGTAGCCCTGTATTTCTATGCAGAATAATGTTTCCTGCAGTGCTAGCCAGCCAGCCATCTGCTGCGTCAATGGTTCCGGCAGCTGGCTCAGCATGCTGTCAGTAGTTCACCACTGGAACACTGCTTAAGTAAGGTGTTGGGACATCTATGGCCCAGCTTAACAGGGAAGAGAGAATAAGCAATTGTCCCAGACCAGCCTGCACATGAATAAGGTAAAAATGATCTTGTCCATTTTGTTCCCAAATTTTTGTAACAGTTTAACATTTTCATCATACTACTCGCACTGTTATTATCTGCAGGGCTCTCACATAATATATGATGATATATGAAGAAAACATTGTATAACATCCCATACATACATAACAACATTGATGGAGTGGATACTTCACATAGTATACAGAATGGCTTTTCAGTAATGGGCAAGTTCACTAAGAAAGCAAATATCTAAAGTCAAACTGTTTTACAGGGATTCACAAAATTCTCTACAATTGCTTGTTTTAGTTAGGCTTTTTAGCTGTGAAGCAGTAACATACCCATTTTTGACTCCCTTTCCCTCCCCCAAACTCCCAGACATGCGTAGCAACATTGATGGAGTGAATACTTCACATAGTATACAGAACGGCTTTTTGATAATAGTCAAGTTCGCTAAGAAAGCAAATATCTAAGGTCAAACTGCATTACAGGGAATTTTATTTATTTTTTATTTTTAAACAAGTTATTGGTCATGTAATCATTCATTATTTCGATACCATCTGTCCACTGCACAAGTCAGTTGTCAGGTCAAAAGCGTATTGGCGGTCACCCTTACAGTTGGTGTCCTTAATACCAAGGGGTGTACTGGAACATTTGTTGGTGTGATTTTTTTGGAGTTTATGGTTATGTATGGTTTTCATGTTTAAAGAATTTTTGGTGTCATGTTCCTTGTGAATTGTGGTATCTAACCAGTCCATGGGAAAGAGGTGGAAAAGTTTGTTTTGAAAAATAGCACGATGGTCAATTCTGGGGCAAGAATTAACCGAGGGAAGCCTAACTTGGTGAAATATCAGGCTAGAGTGTTTTTATGGAAAATTCTCTGCAGAGCTTCTTCTCCATCACTGACATCAGTCACTACAGCTTACAGAGATATTTGTATGAAATAATAAAAAACAGGAAAAGGGGAATAATTAAACACACATCATGGTTGGAACCTGGTCATTTCACTTTCCTAGAATATTCAGTTGTACAATATTTCACTATCACTTTTGTACTTATTTATAATCTGCCATCCATATTTATGATATGTATTTTTCAATGTGTTCAAAGCGCTTTTTAGTAATAAGTAATTGTGCTTCAATTGATGCACGTCATCATTTGGAATCATAGGTAACGTATTTGCTTTCCCACATATTTACTAGTAAAAGCCACATTTTTGTCAGTCTTTTTGATAAATTTTTTGGTTGCTTACTTTTGCTGATTGTTCTTGCTGTTATAGTTTAACAAGCAATCTTGCTGTTCTTCCTGCATCATGGAGATTTGGATTTCTAAGGTTATTGCTGTCAGATATAGACATATGTAAAACCATAATGAAGTGAATGCACCCCTATGGTTCCTATAGGGTGCATAAAACCAGTGGCAGCTCCACATACGGCTTTGAGATTTACTATAAATAGGATCTGTGGCAACATTTCATTTATTTGTCTTGCAGGAATCTCTTATAGCTCAGTTCAAGAAGCTGAAGGCCATTGTTTATGGTGCCTGCATAGCAAAAAGGAGGACACTGAAGGCCCAGAGAAGAGAACACTACCATTTGCAAGGTCAGTAGTTCTGTAGTAGCCAACATATTTCTTGAGGCAATTGGCCTAGTGACCAATGTTTTTAGAAGCTAAATAGTAACATTTTATTTTGTAGAACCAGTCTGTCTTTTGTAGGCTCATACCATATACAAATCTAATAAGCAGAAGAAAACAAAACACTGAGTAACAGTAAACATTGTAACGTGAAGAAAACATTTAAAATTATGAGGCATGCTGCCTGCAGCTATTGTTGACAGTGGTGTGTCTTCAGGAAGATTTGTGGCATTTTATGATTGTTTGTTTTTTATAGAATAAATGTTGACAGGCCAACTGAAATTATTTGGACGACCAAAGACGTGTCAGCCATGCTACTTATATACATTTGGTAATATTAGAACTCAACAACCATACACATACATTTACATGAGATTGTGAATAGGAGATGGTTTTTCATTCAACAAAAACAATTTAGCAAATATACACCAATCAGCCATAACAGTATGATTACTGACAGGTGGAGTAAATAACACTGCTAATCTTGTTATCACGGAACCTGTCAGTGGGTGGGATACATTAGGCAGGAAGTGAATATTTTGTCCTCAAAGTTGATGTGTTAGTACTTAGAAGCAGGAAAAATGGGCAAACATAAGAATCCGAGCAACTCTGACCAGTGGTGTCACTACAGGGGGACCCACTGTTGCCCCCCACGCCAAATCTGGAACTGCCGATCAGTTGGACACTGTGGCCTCCATCACCAGGGCCGGACTTGCCTACCGGTTGGGCATCATACAAAACAATACTAATGGGGGTGCTGGCTGGGGGCATAAATACACAATGGGGGAGTCTGGGGGCATCACATTAATCCAATAAAAAGGGTGGCTGGTTGGTGATATAAATATAAAATTGGGGGTATAAATACACAATGGGGGGCTGACTGAAGTGCACAAATACATGGGGCAATACACAAGTGTGTGTGGGCATCAATATAAAAGGAGGGGGCATCACACTGGTGTGTGTGCCAGTGTGGCAGACTGTGTCCTGGTGAGTGTGCTTAAGTTGTTAGTGTGGCAAAGCCTGTCCTGATGTGTGTGTTTGGATGTCGATGTGGCAGAGCCTGTCCTGGTGTGTGTGTGTGTGTTTGGGTGTCGATGTGGTAGATCCTCTCCTGGTTTGTATGTTTTGTGTCGGTGTGGCAGAGCCTGTCCTGATCTGTGTGGTTAGGTTGTCAGCATGGCAAAGCCTGTCCATGTGTGTGTATGTATGTATGTGTGCGTGTCGTGTGGCAGAGTCTGTCCTGGTGTGTTTTGGGTGTGTCCCTGGTGTGTGTTTAGGTGTCAGTGTGCAGAGCCTGTCATGGTGTGTTTGGGTGTCGGTGTGGCACAGGTCTGTCCGGGTGTGTTTGAGTGGGGTGTGGCAGAGTCTGTCCTGGTGTGTGTTTTAGGTGTCAGTGTGGCAGAGCCTGTCCTGTGTGTTTGGTGTGTGCATTTGGTCATCTGTGTGTGCATTTGGTCATCTGTTTCCTAGCACTTAACTTACACTAGGACATTTTTCATATCCATATATCATTTTACTCATCCAGAGAGAAAACAGTCTCTTAAATTTGTAGTCACTTCAGAGGACAAAAATTTCTAAGTTCAGAAATCATTGGCTGGAAAAGTTAAGGTATTGTGTTATTTATTCTATAATATTTATATTTAAAGTAGGTGATTATTCACAGAGCCTTGGTGTTTGGCGAAGCTGAAAATAATGGTAAAACTTGCCATCGATTGAATTTCTGTTTTTGAAAAGTCAAAGTTTGTTGCAAGTGTTTGCAACTTCAGCAAACACCGGCACTCTCAGAATAACCCCCAAACTCTAGTAAGCTTGTCTTTTAAGTATTATTGCTAAGTCCAATTAAAAAAAAGGTATCGTTTGAGATTGTAACGTCCAACTCTTCCCTTTTTTTTTCCTTTTTTTTAAGATAATTTCTTGTTTTGTGACATGTGCACAAGTGTGGTTATGTTATTGAAAAATGTTTGCCTGATTTCTTCTTTTTTTGCATATTTGTCACACTTTAATATTGGACAAAGATAACCTGAGTAAACACAAAATCCAGAAAAAACTCCTTTGATACGAAATCTACCATTTAACCAAATTTAATTGATAATTGGTTCAATTTCAGTAGGCACACCAGACATAATTACTGACATGCCTGTTGAATCTAGAGAAGAATTAAATAGGACCTGTCTTGCAAAGTGGATTAGGCTAAAAAGTCTCAAAAAGCAGCACATGATGGCGCAATCTAAGGAAATTCGAGAACAGATGAGAAACAAAGTAATTTACATCTATCAGTCTGGGGAGGGTTACAAAGACATTTCGAAGGCTCTGGGACTTTAGTGAACCACTGAGAGAGCAATGTCTTTGAGAGTGGAACGACGACTCATCCAGAAGGTCACAAAAGAACCAAGAGTATCATGTGAAGAACTGCAGGCCTCACTTACCTCAGTCAAGATCAGTGTTCACAAAAAGATTGCCTTCAATAACTAAAATGATCATTTAAAAGCTGCATTTTGTGTTTACTCACGTTGTCTCTGTCTTATATTACAATTACTTGGGTGATCTTTAAATGTGACACATACGCAAATATAGAACAAATCGGGAAGGGGCAAATACTTTTTCACAGCACTGTATGTGAATATACATATAGCACTATAAACTTAGTTTATATGTGTTTATTTAAATAAAAAAACTTAAATCCTAGGAGTGTTGACCAAGAAAATCATGGACAAAATCAGCTCATTGCTTGATGGCATGGATTTGAAAAATTCTTGATTTTATATATGCCCATGTTACGTATGTCTCGGATTTTACGTTGCGTATGTCTCTGATTTTACGTTGCGTATGTCTCTGATTTTACGTTACGTATGTCTCTGATTTTACGTTACGTATGCCTCTGATTTTACGTTACGTATGCCTCTGATTTTAAGGTGGATGTGGTGTTTGATCCAATTGTGGATGTTGAATTAAATATATATGCAAGTTGCATATAGAGATTAACGTGCTTACTTTGGATTTGACTGTAGCTTAACTTTTAGTGAATCTTTGAATTGTAGAAGTTACAGCATGTGAGTCGGATCCAGGTTGCCAATTAAGTTAATCTTTTTAGCTCTGTCTGTGTGATACACACCAACATTCTGTATTCATGGTGTGAGAAGACTATGGGATAATAAGGTTCCATTAAGGTCTAGCATGAAGATAATCAGCCAACAGAATCAGAGTTACAATCTGCTTATTATCCATAATCTCATTCGACGGCCACATGGAAGGCTGTGCAACCTTATCCTTATCAGCTCATTAGCCAGTGCTATCTGCATACATTAAATCTATTCCATTTAACTAAGTAGCTTCATGCTGCTCATACCAAATAGTGATGCTTTATGTTTGCCAGCCATGTAAATTTAAATTGCGTAATGGATGATGACGCAAACCGTACATATCGCATGAGTTTAGACGTCTGCATTTGCAAATGGCCAAACTGAAAAAAAATATGTATATATGCAGACTAAAAATGGGCCTTTTCACTGTTTTAATTTCATAAACTTTCTTCATAAGCTTTCTTCATAAGCCATTCAACATTCATCACATCTGTCAATGGGTCCCTCTAATCAACATGAGAGGGACCCATTATATGTCCTATTATTTCTACTGTATCACCTTAAAATAAATTTCCAAGTTTGCTTCTCATTTTCTTCTTTAGACATTAATTTTCCCATCACGTTATCTTTTCCAAGATAAACCAATGATTTCATTTCCCTAAAAAACAAACAAACAGAAAACACTTTTTCCCGGGACAATTTAATTGACATGTGACAAAAATAGCTGCTGTGGAAGTTGTGAGATCTTTGAAAAGTTTGTGTGCAGTACATATGCAATTACGGTTACAGAGAAAAGAATAAAATGACAAACCTGCTAAAATTTGTTAGCATAAAATACTACAGAGAACTGTTTATGTTTTCATTAAATGGATCAGCTTTAAGTTTTTTTTCATGGAATATATTGGTGATAATTATATGATGGCAATTTGTCTTCCTTTATGTAACGTTTAACATTTTACCAATTGATTTGCACAATATTTGGATTTGGCCTATAAACTCCACAGAATTCTTTCAAAAACAAATTTTACAAATCCTCTTCTACCCTGTAGATTATATATCAATATATTTAAATGCATAAAATTATGGTGAACATGGTATTCCAAACAAGAGCAAAGTAGAATATGCAAATAAATATTTGCATCTATGTGTCTTTTCCTGCGTAAAAATGATTCAAAGTACATTTTGGGATTGTGTCTAATGATATTTATTTTTTTAAATCCACAGAATGACACTAAACAAAATTCTGAATATAATATTGTAAATGTGCTCTGCCCAGGAGGATCTGATCATTTATTTCACATTTTATTTTTGATTATGTTATCCCTGAGTTGCTTGTTGCTGTAGAATAAATAAAGCTTTTTCAGGTTAATGGTCCCATAGCTAAAACCCTTAATTCTCACACCATGAGCTAAATTTTTAAGACCACCCTTGCATTTGCAAATGTTGCTCATTGTACTATAATTTGTGTAGGCTTGCTATGCATTATACAAGCTAAGATGCTTGTAAATCACTGTTTCAAACTCCACTTTACATTTTTACATTCATATCAATGTTTATATTAACTAATTGGATGGAAAAAGTAGCTACTAGTAGGATCATCATGCAACTTATTTTCTCACTCTATCCCACAGACCAGAGACAAAGTGCCGAAGGCCAAAAGGCGAGAGGATACCAACATTCAAACAGGTATCTCTTAAACCCATTGTGTACAGGGGTTTTGGACACATTTATCCCACAAATATTTTTGTTATGTGTTTTTTGATGACAAATCCACTCTTTATTGTTTAATCCACTCATGGTACAAGCTTTCTTTAAGGGCCATATTTATATGTGCCACCGCTGCCCCTGAAGCAGCCTGCCTGTGCCACCACTGCCCCTGTAGCAGCCTGCCTGTGCCAACTCTGCCCCTGAAGAAGCCTGCCTGTGCCAACTCTGCCCCTGAATCAGCCTGCCTGTGCCAGCTCTGCCCCTGAAGCAGCCTGCCTGTGTCAGCTCTGCCCCTGAGGGAGCGTACCTGTGCCAACTCTGCTACTAAACACATACTTCATTCATTCACTCACCCATGCCCCCTTACCTCTCTTGAAGATTAAACTGTTCCGGGGGCCGGCCGAGCATTACTGTGGACTCAGAGGTCTATGTGGTGTGCTCGCAGCTTACCGATGTGGCGCCTTCGCACTTTGTGAGGAAGCTATATCCTTGCCCATGGGGAGCAGGAACCGCGGTGGGAAAAATATTTTTCTTGCGCAGTAAGCTGTGGGCCTGTGTTAGGTGGCCACCGCGGCACCCCCCTGATGAGTGGCACATGAGGCGGATCGCCCCCGCCTCCCTTTAGGTATGCTTATATATAATTACCGTATTGGCTCGAATATAGGTGGCACCCGATTATAGGCCGCACCCTTATAGGGTTTTTTTGGGGGTTTTTTTACATTTAATGTATGGTAGGAGGCTCATACCCTCCTTACCTAAACTTTAGTTTTGCAATGTTGATGTAGATGTGGCAGACGTGACCTCCACTTCCTGCACCAGTCTGCCTCGTCTTCATCAACGTTGAGAATCAAGAATCAGGGTGGAACGAAAGTTTTTGCTCGCGTTGCCGGGGGACCGCATTTTCGCCGGACCGCACTACCGAAAGGGCTCTGCAGTCTTCTGACCTGGCCTTCCAGACACCCTGGTGAAGGTAAAAATGCTAAACCCCGATTATAGGCCGCACCCTCACTTTAAAAATATAAATTATGGGGAAAAAGTGCAGCCTATAATCGGGCCAATACGGTACTTAATTTGTGTAAACACAATTTGTTTACACTCATTAGGTAACAATAAATATATGTTAGTGCAGATTGCCTCTTAATGACTCAGGCACTTTTGAATCTTGAAATAGTTAACAAAACAGTTTTGAAGAATATCTTACAAATACTTTTCTTTATTTTTTTTCATTTAGATGGCCACGGTAATTCTTACCTAATTGGTATACAAGTGAAATTAGAATCATACCACAAACCTGTGAGTTGATGTGAATCTTTGCTCTCTCTTATGTACCACCTTCATAGTTGAAGCTATTATATCTAAATATTTTGGTTTTATAAACACAAATATTTGCACGTTAATGGTTTACAGTAGCACTTTACGAAATGACCTAGCTTGGCTTTAAACATGTACCTCGAAATATTAAGCTTAACTTTTATCAAATGTTACTTAAAAAGTTGTACTGAATTTAAATATTAAAACGGATAACGCTGAAAAGCACGAGTATATGCGGGTGTATACAATAAAGAATTTACCTTTTGTAAAAGTTTTTTTTTCCCTTTTTTTATGAAAACAGCTTACATTGTAGAGTAAGTCTGATCTAGCTTTGTTACCTGTGCTTTGTGAAGAGAATGGGCTGTGTGAATGTGTCATAGTGCTGCAGGGTTACTTGGGATCAAACTGAGGGTTAAATCTTGTTGTTTGAAGAAAAAGTATTTCCATCTCATCTCCAGAAATGGTGGAGAGGTTGAAATAAATATAAACGAGGCGAACAGCAGGAAAGGAGATTGTAATATCATGAAGAGCAGTAATAGCATTAATGGGCATGCTCAGTGTTCCTTTCTCTTCTGTCCCGGTAATGGCAGAGTGGTTGCCAGCAGGGAATGATCAGTTCTTCCTGCTCCTTCAACTCCATGGAGTTTACACTACAGTGAAGTGGAGTACAAGAAAACTGTGCCACATCACTTTGTCAAAGTGTGATTATCTTTATTATATTTTAATATATCTCTTTATGTAAACAGAGTTTAAATATACAGGTTGTACCCACAGTTCTATTCCTGAGTTTCAGTTTCCATTTGGTTTCAGTTAATAACTGTTTAGTCACTGCAAATCTTGTGGTAGATCACTAAAAATGAATGTGTTATTGCTAGAATCTTAAAGAGAAATAGAGTTATTATTACACAACGAGTGTGGTTTGGTTCACAACCCATGCCATGTACAGTTCAGTGCTCCATTGCTGTTATGTCGCATTAGTCTGTTTTCCATTCAGCAGTCTGGACTGGCCTAGGTTCCTGGGTCGAGATTTACCTCTTGATTCTTACTACTGTCTCTCTCTGCTGTTGGTATTCTCTCAATGCGCATAAAGATCAAACCATCCAAACTGCAGCTGAAAAAGCCTTTGTAGTGTAGCGTGGTCCCTTTGTAGGGAATAAAGAGTTCTAAATATGCAAATTCCTGGACAAATTGGAATCAAACACAAGACTGGTATATGATTCAGTGAAAAACGATATTTTACAGATACATTAAGCTCTACATTAAGGCACATCATTACCCACTATCTTCTAGCATTTTTACCAGGGTAACGGTTTAAATTTGTGAAACAAGCCATTCAACATTCCTCTTGAATGGTGATGAATATGTTCCCACACTGCAGTATTGTTTATTGAAACATTAAATAGAGATGGAATTACCATCTCCAATCTCTTTTTACTAACACCATATATCAGATTTGTTTGGGTGTAATGTGCTGAAATATAATTAATATTAAATTGCCTTTTAATATAGAAAGTGACGACAGATAAGAACCAGTAGGCCCATCCAGTCTGCCCAACCTCTTCCTTTACAGTGTTAATTCCTTTTAAGTATTTAAATGTTTCTATCATATCCCCCTGTCACGTCTTTCTTCCAGGCTATATAGGTTAAGATCCTTTAACCTGTCCTGGTAAGGTTTATTTTGTAATCCATAAACCATTTTAGTAGCCTTTCTCTGAACTTTCTCCAACATATCTATATCCTTCTGGAGATACGGTCTCCAGTACTGTACACAATACTCCAAGTGAGGTCTCACACAGTGATCTGTACAGCGGCATGAGCACTTCCCTCTTTCTACTGCTAATACCTCTCCCTATACAACCAAGCATTCTGTTAGCATTATCTGCTGCTTTACTGCATTGTCTACCTACCTTTAAATCCTCAGAAATAATTACCCCTAAATCCCTTTCCTCACACGTTGAGGTTAGGACAGTATCAAATATTCTATACTCTGCCCTTGGGTTTTTATGCCCCAGGTGCATTTCTTTGCATTTATCCACATTAAATGCCAATTGCCACAGCTCTGACCATTTTTCCAGCTTACCTAGATCGTTTGCCATTTGGCTTCTTCCTCCAGGAACATCAACCCTGTTGCAAATTTTTGTGTCGTCAGCAAATAAACATACCTTTCCATCAAGACCATCTACAAAATCACTAATAAAAATATTAAAGAGAATGGGCCCAAGTACAGATCCCCGAGGTATCCCACTGGAAACAAGACCTTGTTGTGAATGTACGCCATTGTATGCCATTGACTACAACCCTCTGTCACTCAGCCACCCCCTAATCCATTCAACAACATTAGGATCTAAACCCAGAGATTTCAGATTTCTATGTGGGACAGTGTCAAAGGCCTTACTGAAATCCAGATACTCAATGTCTACTGCACCACCTTGATCAATAACTTTAGTCACCCAATCAAAAAAATCCATAAGATTTGTTTGGCATGATCTTCCTGAGGAAAACCCATGTTGTTTTTGATCTTGAAGCCCATGTGACTTCAGATGTTCAACAATCCTTTCCTTTAACATAGTTTCCATTAATTTCCCCACTACAGATGTAAGACTAACTGGCCTGTAGTTGCCCGACTCCTCCCTACTGCCTTTTTTTGTGAATCAGAATTATATGGCAACACAAAATACACATGACATGTACATGTTTAATAAATCAAAAATGTATTCTCAAATCCAAAACAAAGAAGGGGATGTGGGATGAGAGAAATGTATAAATTTGCACAAATGCCACATTCTTTACATTCAATTCTTCACCAAATAGAATTCGCCATAGTCTATCACACAGAATGAAACTTCATATCTTCCGCATTCAAAGCAGGCATCTGATACACAGCTCTCGTCAGTTGGGATGCCATCAGAGGGATCTCCAGTCACTGTTGGGCTAGGTGGGTTTTCTTCACTTGCTTCCATGTTTGAAGCAATTGTAGGGGGTTGACAATGGTGTGTCTTGCACTTTTTCTTCAAACTCCCGCCATGATTTGTTCCACCATTGTCCATCTCTCTGGACCCTCTCTTCTTCCTCAAAGGTTGGGAACAAGATTCTTTAGGAGAGCTTGCTTGAGGTTTTTTTGAGGTCTTGGGCTTTTTTTTGTTGGCCTTTAGTGCTGTACACAGTTCGTAAACGTACACATGAACTTTAGATGGTTTACTCTTTACCATGGAAAAGCAACGGCAAAGGATGTTGTGGAATTCAGCTGAAGACAGGTATGAAGTTCTTGCACTAGAAAATCTCTTCCGCAGAAATGTAATGACCTCTGGGTTTTCAGCTGTCAGGGATGCACAGAGATCCATAAAGTTGTTAAATAGCTCTTTGTTATCAGCACCCAGTCTATCATCCTCCCTCACTTTTTTGAGTGCTTGAGTGCACTCAGACTCAAGTGAACGTGGCTTCATTTTTTCTTTATTGTGATAATTATCACCTGTGACTATATTATCCCAAGGATTTGTCACAGACACACACTCTGTAAGGACTTGATATCCATCACTAGTTGTACATGGTAATATCACATCCAGGAGCTCAGTAGTGTGAGAGACACACTGGCTCAGCTTGTTTATGACCACAGAGATTGTAGCTGCACATTCCAAACCATTGTGAAGTACGAATGTTACCAGGTTGGCACATCTCAGAAAGTCAGTTTAATATATATGATAGGTGGAAGGTCCCTTTAAATATTTATGTGGTCTGTTTTGCAAATGCCTGTATTTTTTCATGCACTACACACAAAATACACTATAAGTAATATGAAAACTGAACCACTGAGGGGTGGTGTTTTGCAGCTTTCCCCTAAATGTATTTTGGGAATTTTTTTGTGACAGTTTAACAGCCTCCAATTCAAATTACCCACAGAAATGATATGTTTAAAAAAAGCTTGGGCACTTTATGCAGCCATTTTGTTACTGATGTCTGCCAAAGTGTGCAGGAACTTTTTAATGCATACATTTCAATGTTGCTTTGGATTTCTTGCACAGAATGTGTGCAGCTGCAGTAACACCTAACAATGTGTGTTCAACAACATTTCCTGAGTACAGCATTACCACACATGCATAGGTCATGCATGTTTTTGGGAAGCCATGGGGCCAAAGCTGCGCATTTTCAGTTTTCAAATTTGGATTTTTCGGAATCGGTTTGCTGGGACCATATCCCATTTTGGACAATTGAGCCCCCCCCCCTAAAAGTATATGTTTTGGAACAGTAGACAACCCAAAAAATAGATTCATTTACAACACACATTAACCAAAAAGAGGGACCCATATAAAAATAAATTGAATGGGAAATATGTAATAAATTGTGGGTGGGGGTTTAAAATACAAAGTAGTAGTTCTCAACTGTGTAATAAATAAATGCCTGAGGGAGGGACCTAACAACTTGGTCTCGAAAGCTCGCAATCAAACTCTCAGTTAGCCAATAAATGGTATCATTTTAACTATACCTTTCTTCCATAAATACATTTTGAAAGAGTTGCCAATACAGAGCCAGACTGATCAGGGTAATCGGACATTGAAACCTTGTTTCTCTTCTACACCTACTGGCTTTCTAAGTAGCTGTGTTTTTCCTCTGACACGAGTAGATACAGTGCCGTAATCATGGATGGTAGGGAGCATATACAAATCCTTTTTGTCCTTAAATTTAACCACCAACAGCTCCTCTTGGCTGAATTATTGTTTGTAACAATATTTGTATCAATCTTCACAGCCTTTTGCTTATCTATAGCCCCTGGGAAAAGTTTTCAGTATACATGAAAAGCTATATAATCAGCTGTATATATTTGGTAGCTGATATTAGGTGAATTCTGCTTTGTGGGACCAGAAATATATTCTTACATATCTTATCTTATAAAATTACCAGAATGCACAAATTAGGTTACAAAATATATGGTTGTTAAAACTACATTTTAATGAGTGCATTTTGGAGTATGTGTACATTTTTTGTAAATGTACTGATAATTGGTAATAACCAAAAAAAATAATTTCTTCAATTTTTGTATAAAAAAGGTACAAGCGAACAATTGGTATAACATGTCAAAATAAACATACGAAAATATATATTTTCAGAAACCCACTTATTAATTATTATTTATGCAGTCACAAACAACTTTATGTTTTTTTGGACTTTTTTTTCCCTTACACTACAAATACAGTGTTGGTGTATATGTATTTCTCTAATATTCGCTGAATACAAGAAAACACATACATTACATGAATCTCCAGAGTACTGACTAACACATTACCACTTGTGTGTTATTGTCACAACTACCGTGACTCAGGAGCACTCATCCCAGGAGTGCTTCACCCCCAAATACCTAATCTAGGTTGAGTGGACAGGGACTTCAGGGATCCCAACAATTCGGAGGTTCGGGTATTTTCAGATATAAATAGTCCCTGTGTAGGTAACAAAGCACCACTGGAGTGCAGGATATCTGTACAGGTGGTGCAACAAGTAAAGAGCAGCCAAAGCTTTGTTCAGTACACTGGATGGAAGTCATACAAGCCAAGGTTGGTACACTGAGCAGGTAGTCAGCCAAGACAGGCATAGTGCACAGGTCAGGACAGCCAGTATAGAACCATTAGGCAGGAGGGTTGTCAGGCAAGCCAAGAGTTGATAACTGATGACATATGACGTCATACAGACGTCTCACGCTCCCGCCGCTGCAGTCAGGGCAGCGTTGGGGCGGGTGGTGGCAGGGAGCAGAGGAGACAGAAGGGCGCCGAGTGGTTGCAGAAAACGACCACTCGGCACCCCTCTCCTCCTGCGGCGTTTCTATTGGGGGGGTTTCCTACGGCCCTGGGGGGGATTTCTTAATTATTGGTCCCCCCCGGATGAGTTACTGGGGGGATCTGTCCCCCCCGGTTCCGATGCCCATGCTAACAGGGCAGTAATTTCACGATGGTGGCATCCTATGACAGTGCCATAGTAACCAACGTGCCAAGTCACTAAGCTCTTCTTTACCCATTCTATTGGCAATGTTTGTCTATGGAGATAGCATGTCTACGTTCTTGATTTTGTACAACTGTTAGCAATGGGTGTTGCTGAAACACATACACTCAATAATTGGGAGGCATGTCCATATACTGTTGATCCTATAGTGTAAAAGGGTTAAGGCTACAACCTAATCCTTTAGAATCAAATTTCAGATTTCTTCAGTGGTGTTCAAGGTGTTTGATCATGCTCAATTTTTTATGCATTGAAGCCCCTGCTACATAGTTTTTCAAACATCATATTGATTTTTGTAACCGAAACAAGAATTGTCCGCACACAGCAGGGTTCTGGATTTGCACCATACATGCCAGCTTATTGCTCCCTGCTGTGGGTAGATGCAACCGAAGGATTAGAAAATCTATGTCTTTAATCTTTTTTTAAGCTTTGTTTCTTTCAATAATGATTTGAGCGCAACAAATTGACAATACTTCAGGAAAGAAACTGGTTGCACCTGTGGTCTTTGTTATAGAGAATTTTAAATCATCTATTACCTTTTTTTGTAACTTGTTTTGCCATATTTTACTTCTCACTTCCTGTTCTAATTAATCTGTTTATTTGCATTTATGTATAACATTTTTTGACACTTTTTGATGTATGAGATTTAGACATTTCTGTAAAGGCTTATTTTCTTGCTGAGTGATCAAACTTCATTGGCTAATTGTCTGTACATCTGAAAAGTGCCCTCAGATATGCTTTAAGCACGTTTGCCTCAATAAATTTGTTTCCGCTCAATGAAAGTTTAAAGTTAACATACAGTTCACACCTTTGGATTTTAGACTACTTTGATACCCGATAGAAGCTTATGAGTAACATGAACTGGTATACATTTTACTATTTGGCTTTTAGAAATGTTTATGGATAATCAGTAGTTCTTTGGGTTTGCATCAGTGTCTGCAGCATGTCTGTGTGTCAGCGGTTCTGTGTATTTTCAGTGGGGTTGAGTAATCGATATAAGTGTATGTCGGTGGGGTTGTATAGGTCAGTGCGGTTAAGGGCAGCCAGTGTATTTGAGTTTGCATCAGTTTGGCTAAAAGTGATCAATGTGTTTGCATCACTGTGGTATGGCATAGCCAGTATTAGTATGTGCCCAACAAAATGTTGTCAATCAAAATGTGATTTATTGGCGTTATCTGAGATACCCTTTAGCATCTCCAGTGTCCTGTAAAAATGGCAGCCCTATGCAACAGGTTTTAAGTCTCCCATCCCGCTGACTTTTCTCCACACACAATGCATTGCAGGACAGCATCAAGCAAGTTAGATAGTCTAATCCAGCCATGCAATTCTGTCCCGATATCTCAGAAACACAACATGTTCGGTACAGTGGGATCTCCACAAGCAGAATGAGCTACAGCTCACTTTCCATTCTAGGGTTCCACATAGACCTAGAAAGAGTTTACAAGGATAATGTGACAATACAATAGAATTAGGGTCAGGGATATTTGTTAACTCAAGCCCCATTTGAGTGAGAAAATAGAAAACTGTCTGCCTAGAGAGAGAGAAACACAAGCAGTGTGAGTAAAAATGAGACAGAAGGGCTTGGTTCACTAAACAGAGATCTGCTACTGAGGTGCTGTAAGATAAAGTATTCAATTTCGCCTCAATAACTATATACCATGAAGGACCATCTCAGGTGACTTATTTTCTTGTAAAATGGTTGAATTCACTCATATAGCTAATGAACAGTGAGATGAAATGGTTTACCTCATCACAACTCATTGTTTTATGGATCAAGATGACTGGCACAGAAAAAAAGATAGAAAGAGATAAAGAAACATGTGCTGAAAGACTCCTGTGTACGGAAATACATGCAGATATCCACAGGTGGCTACCCAAAGCAAGGACAGGCGGTCTACATTCAGATTACTCTATTACTCACAGTTTAACTCAATTGAAAACAGTGATTTTAGCAACATGGATGTTCTCAGTGTGGTTGCACAACCTTTATTTCTCCTTCCAGTAATAAGCAATGGGAGAGGAACTAATTACTAAACCTGGGCAAGCCTCCCAAATATCCCTATTTAGAAGGGGTAGTCCCTTCGCCCCTCTCAGCAGCTCTGAGTCTTCTGTAGGAGCTCATGTTTGTTAGTATGACTTTATCACAGTATTTTAAAGACTTGAAACCAAGCCGATTATGTGCATATAAATAGCATAGGAAGTGTGTACAGATTACATTGTTTAAATAGAAAGACGTTATTTTGTAAATGTTTTACTTATTTAAGTAAAAAGGTTTGATTCGATCACAAAGTCGCATAACAATGTCTGAGGAAAGTTCCGGTCATGCCTCAAATCACACCCTAAAGAAAAATCTCATTGGCCTTTTTTAAATGTTGGGAGATATGTAATATATATATATATGTCGCATACACTTACCCCATTTGCTTAAGGGTTAAACATAAAGTGCAGCACATGGTTTATTTCTGTACAAAGCCACCAACAGCAGTGTCACGGTAACCCCCTGAGGCTGAAGACACATGGGGGTATGCTTGAGTTTGGGAGGGGCGCACTGATGGATTCCTGGGGAGAATCCTTACCTGCCTGCCAAGTCCCTTCTTATATCTAAGTAACCCTGTGCTCATTGGGGCACAGGGTTAACGGGAAACCACTGCCCTAACCAGACTCCCATGAACTAGCTGGCTATGGGGCTCTACATGCATGAAAATGCTCAATGTGTCTGAACACGACTTGGAACTGTACGGCGGCTGGAACTGTGTCGCTATGGACATCTGTTGTGCTCATGGTGGGCAACACTCGGAGGTGGTTACGGAGGGGGAGCTCATTTGGGAACCCTGGTTTTATTACCAATCTTTAGGACCGGGGTTTACCCAGCCGCAGCTATGGAACTCTGGCCCGGCTGCCGCGCAGACTATTCCTGGGTCAAGCTGCATTTTGGAACGCAGGTCCTGTTTTCACCTCAACATTGGTGCTGTCTGATGCTTGAGGTGAGTTGCTGTCTGATGCTTGAGGTGAGTTGCTGTAATAAATCACTTTCCTTTTCAGGACATCCCCCTTCACTCAACAACGCTGGTTCTGTCTGGCCCTGACGGGGTTAACCGCTGTTGGGAGTACTCAGTCGGGGTACAGGGTGTCCCGCCACGAGCAGAATTTATGGTGTGTCTATTACAGTGTAAAACATTAAATCAAGTTATGAAAAGAATAGCTTTGCGACTTTTTATGACTGTTCCTCATATAGAAGCTCTTGCAGTCATTATTATTATTATTTATTTATTTATATTGGGCCAACAATGTACGCAGCGCTTCATACAATACATATATCAAGGGGTATGACAAGACAAGAATGCACAAGGCCGATACATTAAGTGGAGAGAGCCCTGCTCGCAAGCTTGAGGTAACGGGGTGACAAACACAAGGCACAGAAAAAGGGTGAGAGGTAGTTTGGTGGTTGATATCGATGACAAGGAAGTTCTAGCAGCTAAGATGGCGCGGCTTCTCTGAAGTCTGGGTTTTGAGATGTTTCCTGAATGTTGGGAGGGAGGGTAAATGCTGAAGGTTCGGTGGAAGTCATTCAATGCCCTGCATATTGTGTTGTGACGTCAGATTCTCAAAATGTGAACAGTAATTTATTTAATTTTCCTCCTAAAAGGGATTATTATGTGACAGATATACAGATAGTATCATTACACATATTTAGAGTTCTACACAAATAAACAAGGTTTGCAATTTCTCCATACATAACTTATTCTTTTTTTTTTCTTTCATATTGCAAGGTTCATTCCATATCCTCAAGATTTCATATATTTTCTGTGTACATGTGCTGTAACTAGTACACTATACTATTCCCATTTTGTTTTGGAATTCGGATTAAACACACATAGTATAAAAGGTGTTCCTAGACAATTTTAGTTCTAACATCATCAGTAAGAAGTCCATATTAGTGCATATTACACCTAAGATGATTCTTTATTTGCTGTATCTTGTAGTCTAAAGTTTGCTGATATATAAATAATAACAGTGCTCTGCCATTTTATGATGTCCCGTGCCATCATGGAAAAATGGACTTTAATACATCTACTAATAGAACACAAGATCCACCACCAGCCATGAAAATAGTTGGTTTCTTGAGCAGTACTTATCCATAAAAATAACATCTTGCTTGTATATTGTGATGAAATGTGTATTCTCTTACCTATTGCTAAACTTCCAATTAGTGTAAGGCAGGCTTTATAATGAAGGGGCGAGGAGAAGGGAGAAAACCCTAGGGCATAAAATTGCTAAGATAATACAATGTATTGATAAGATGAGGAATATTGATAAGATAATGCCAGATTTGCTACGGGCTATCACCAAGCACCAGATTTTGAACTTTTAAAATGAATGTATTATATAGTATTTTATTGTTGTGTTCACTATGCAGTAAAAATATATTTAAACATAACAAGCCTAGTAGTATCAGCAGACCCTGTATGTTTATTTTATTTATTTCCAAATCAGTTAGGTTATATGTTTATTATTTAAAAACGACAATGCTTCCTAAAACAAGTCAGTGTAAATTGCCTCATGTTCTAAGAAAAAAAAACCCATAATAAATAAATATGTGTAAAAATTGAACTGAAGCAATTATTTCATATGAAATAGTAATAATTCTAATAATACTGGCATAAATTCATGTATAACTACTTTACGAGTTACATACAGAGGAGTGGGGAACACGCCGCATTATTAACGGTTGTAGTGGAATTTGGATTGTAATGATCTTTCCAGTCTTTTAACACTCTAAGACCTAGAGATAGGAAATGAGATTAACTGTTTATAAACTTTTGGGGCAATGTTTGTCAACACTCGTGGCGATGATGTGATTCTGTAGCTCTCTTGCACTAGATACATTTGTTTTTTGCTGAATGAGAACGGCATGACTGATTATTCTGCTCTAAACAATACCATTCAACACTATGCCCTTGTAACCTCACCTTGTGAAGCCATACCACAAGAAGTTTCATTTAGGTACACATTTTATTTAACTTTATTTCAGGATAACAATATGATGTGGGCATTGTGAACAATAGTTTAACTGAGGAAAATATAATGTACGGTATTTGCATTTGTGTTATATTTTTCATATAATAGTTAATTCTCAAGCCTTTGCCTTTTTACTTTAAATACATATACATGCACCAGTATGTTTTATGAGAAATGTCCTTGGCAGAAATAAAAAAAAAATCTAAAAAGCAGCCATCTCAAACATCAACCAGTTTTTGTAATTTACAACTGTGATCTTCAAGTGTATCTGAGCATGAATGTCTATGTATAAGTATGTGTGAACAAGGCTTTTTATAAGTGTGTGAGAACATGGATGCGCGTATGAGTAAGTGTGTAAGTTAGCATGTGTAAATTTGTGCAAATGTGTTTACACATGTGTGCCATTGTGTATGTTTGAGTGGGGACAAGGGGCAATGATGGCACAGACAAGCTATTTGGGGGTACTGACAAGCTGGACCAATGATGGCACAGGGAAAAGAGAAAACCTTTTTGGTAGGCCTCGTATTATACATTTGTATTATTTGAGCCTGTGACTAGCTTAGCGCACCGACATTTTCTCTTTTCCCTGTTTGCACATATTTGAGGTTGTTGGCTCCTCATTAGTCTGGTTTCAGCTTGCTGTCCAGGGGTTAATAGGGAGGAGGTTTAATTGCACCTCCCCCAACACATTAATAAGGTTTTGGTAGCAGTATAAACTGCTTTGTGTGCCCACTATGTAGGAGGTGAGAGTAGGTTCTCACCCTATTGAGAGTGTGCCTTGACGTGGCGGGTGAGTTTAATTATGCTTTGGCCAATTCATATAACCAAAACCTCTCATTTATATTATGTTTATATATTTGTTGCCAACTTTATTAGGGTAAGAAGCGCAGACAGTTTTTGTTTTTTGTATCCAATGATGGCACAGGCAGCTTTTTGGGGACACTGTTACGCTGCTTGGGGGCAAAGGTGTTAACCACAAGCTGGGGGCAAAGGAGGTACTTACAAGCTGTGAAATGACATGTGATACATGTGTGTGCATGTGTGTGTATACATACAATGTGTAAAAGCGGCTGCAGTGAATGGCACTAGTTGTAATTAGTCTGTGAATATATTCCAGACATTGTTAAGGATGCAATAGAAGTGTCCTCAGTCCTGCCTTCAGTTTATGGCTTGAATTCCTGTAAACCATGTTACATTGACTGTTTAAGTTGGGAGACAAGAGGGGGCAAACAAACTTCTTAAACTTGCACAGTGAAGTGTTAGTAATCAGCTCTTATAGCTGCTCAATAATACTATTCACTTTTCCTTGCTAATCTTCCTTGCATAAGCTGCAACAATAAAGCACCAAAGGAGAAGGAAATGTCAGGTTATGTTTCAGGGCCAGCCCACTGCCCACCCTCCATCTGTGCTGAAGTCAGTGCTTATTAGAACATATGCTGCCTGTTGCTCACTGGCCATCTGTTAGCTTTGCTGATGAAGAGGTCCTGTAACCGGGACAACATGAACCTGGGTGGCATAATGCCACAGTAAACATTTCATCCTCAGGTTACGCGGGTGTCCATGTTGTGGAGTGGTGGAATTTGCTGTGTACTTGCCTGTGTTGGGATGTTTCCACGCATATGTACTAATTTGCTGGAGTGTATGATTATAGATAGGTAGCTTGTCTTTATCTGTATGTAAGTGTCTGTGTGTGAGTTGATGCTGCAACATACCCCTCATAACATTACATTTTAGCATACTGTAATGTTTAATCAAACTACAGTATGTGTTGAAGCATCTAAGTAGGGAAAGGAAATTCTAGCAGCAAAATAATAATCATAATTTTGTCTGGTCATACCGGTATTACCAGTTGCTTGGTGAAATAAAAACAATTGGTAAAACTCTGCTCTCGTCCTCTCACTCTTCTTTCCCTATCTTTGGATTCTCTTCTCCTCTATCTGCCTCCTCTCTGCCATCTTACCCCTCACCCTGCCCTCTCCATCTCTCTCCTGCTCCCTCCTCTCTCCCTCTAGTCATCTGTAACCGCCCTTTTTCCCCTTTGCCTATCTCTCTCATCCCTCACTCCCTCTCTTTTCTTTTCTCCTTTCATCCTCCTCCCTTCTTTTCACTATTCTTTTCATCTATTTACCCCACTTCTCCCTTTCTTCTTATTTCGTCCACAACGACCATCGCTCTCTTCTACCTTCTAGTTTCCTGCATCAGCAATCACTGTCATTTTGGGCAGGGCTCAAAGCCAATCACACTGCACTCTGCAGACCATGGCATTGAGCCCCACTCAGCATGACCAACTTTTTACATACGGAGACCTATATAAAATCATTACTAATGAAAGCTAAGTGTGGTTTTTATTTTAAGTATTAATAAAATTTTTATGTGTACATTATACCAGGGCCGGACTGATAATGACAGGAAACTTTAAGGCCAGCAGCTGGATATGTGTGGCTGCATGCTATGTTTTTTATATTCTTGTAGTGTCCGGCCACTATTTCATCCAGCTGCAGCATTCAATCTGGACCTGCAGAGCGGGTGAGCGTATGGTACTGCTGGCCAGCGGCCCACCAGGCATTTTCCCGGTGTGCCAGATGACCAGTTCAGGCCTGCATTATACCACCAGTTTTATTTTTGTTTAATAACTGTGTTATTTTTCATGTTATAATTCATTATCCTGCAGCAGGAATACCGAAAGCAATGCACCAGTTTAACGTTTCCCTCTTATAACAACAACGATAATCATCTTAATCACTTTACAGCTGTGAGTACATCCATAGCCACTTCCCACATGTTAAACAGAGGCTTAAAAATAAACAACATATGCATGAGGATAGAACCACACTTCTAAACAGAATGTTACCAATATTACTTGATAAATTGAACATCTGCTGAATGGAAAAACAGTGGCCAGAACACGTGGCGCCATAGTGACAGAGTGGCCTTATCTCTATCATCTCGTGCCTAGAAGAAATTCATTAGCTTGGCGTGTATTTTTCATTCTGCCACTATGCAGACACGCAGGTGGTTGGTTGATACGAGGGTTTATAAGCCAATTAGAATCTCATAATTTAGGTTACTCATTACGTTGTTGGAATAGACAATAGAGCCTCTCAACCTTGGCTGAGCAGATGGAATGCTTTTCACACACCATGGCAAGACTTGGCTCCGTTCTATCCACGTTTGCCTGCCCAATGTTGACTATTTAAAGAAAACATAATACTTATAAGAAAAAAAAATATACATCAGGTATTGATGGGAGTTCTAGGACCTCTGTAATCTTAGGAAATTACCTTCTAACGTAAATGTGGAGCTTATGTTTTATTCGTATCGCCTAATAAAGCAAAGAGGGGATTTGTCTTTAATACTGGTATTATATTGAATATGAACTCAGTAGACTGCAAGCTATTGAAAACATAGCAGGCCAAAAAGCCCTTACACTGAAAGAGTCGGTACATAGGCTGTTAAAAAAACTTTACAGGGTAGATGGAGACTTGGAGGACTATTGGACATCATTAAAATGCCATGCAAAAATAAACATACATTACTGTTGCTTTAATTAAACATTTGTGCCCAAATGATTAAATGATAGTTGCATAAGTTTTTTTTTATTGTATAATTGTATAAACAGATTGTATTTCAATGACATTATAAAAAAACAAATCTTAATAAATATTAATACATGTGTTCTAATGTGATATAATGTTTTACACCTTAAAAACACATAGAAGGAAACACAAAATAAAGTATATTGTACATTCAACATATTATTGCAGATGATCCAAATAAAAAAACTTAAAAGATGACACACTGTTTTTTTTTGTTTGTGTTGGTTAAAAAGCAGCTTTCAAACAAGATGTCTAGTGATCTACATTGTTCTTGTAACCCACACGTGGGTGGACAGGTAAGGGTTAACAGGTTCAGGGATACAGAGATGACTCTTTCACTCTATGGATGAAATCATTCATATACTTTATTAACCCAAATCGGCAATGAAAGAGGAATGAAGTAGATTATACCTACGTTCCTTCCTGCACTGGGAGACCCTCAAAGCTATACGCTGCTTCACAATGCGATACTGGCTGCAGGGATAACACCAGGCACCATGAAAATGTCTGTAACTATCTGTCTATGATCATGCTCATTAACTATTGTTTATAAATTATGTGGTTAATTAAAAACCAGGATTCTCATGCAGTACACCCTATCCCGCCAGTCTTGGTTCTCAAACTCCCAGCATTACTAGTTCATAGACACAGTCAACTATGTTGAGCCAAACTAGGACATTTCACATAACATCATCTTGATGTTATACAGAGAATACCCAAAAAACAACATATTATGCCATACTCCAACATGCCTTCATCACACCATTTACCCTCTTATATCACAATATTCTTTTGGGCACTACAATCGCCAACTAATTTAACAGTGCTTGTAAACTTAATTGCTTATAATAAAGAATCAATATCTAAATTCACCACAGACAGAGATCACCAAACCTAAATGATGCTTGACTAGCAGAGCACAGATGTTATATTGGAACAAAATATCTTAAATTAAGCCGGGGACTATTGGCCCTGATTTAAAGATTATGGGCCACCACCTGAAGACAATCCACGTGTCTTCTCACAGTGCTACATATACCCGCCAAGATGTCTAGAGCAAGATTTGCACATGGAATATGTTCTCTGTCAGATGTGTTTTATGTTCCTTTATTATGGACCAATAGGATTTTTCACAATTAACACAAGATTGCACTTTGTAAGTATATCCCAATGTTCATCCACTAGAAAGTAAATGCTTTATTACTTAATAAATTACTGATTAAAGAAAAAACATGCGGAAAAAGTTTCCCCACCAAAGTTAGCACTAGCAGATAGATCTTAACAAGAAGTTACAAAAAAATGAGTTTAAAATAATCCTGCCATCTGATTTGCCTTGCCTCAATAGAAGTCGCCTAAGCCTTTGATGTGTCAGGCGCTGAGCACGCTTCAGAGATGCACAATAGACTTGCCACTGACCAAAGAGCATTGAAATGCATTCTGTCTCACAACAGCAGTGATGGCAGCACAACAGCAGCAGAGGCAGAGTAGCGTAATTGTCCAGCTGTTACCTGATTTAACACTCCAGCAGCTGCACTGCCTGATTTCAAGTAAAGAAAAAATAGGCATTTCCAGTACTGCCAATATTACCTTTCAGCCAACTAGACATATGTCACTTTTTTTCTTTATAATACAATGTTTCACATTAGAAGGGAAAAGTGATATTAGGAGCAAAAAAAAAGGAATGTAAAGAAAAGAAATGAATAAAAGCTACCTGAAACACAAACCGGTAGAAGGATCAATGAGGTATTCAAACCTATTGTCAAAAAAAAAAGTGGTTTTACTTAACATGGTCCGAGTATTTTTTTGAAACGCAGTCACTTCAGTGTGTTGAAATGGTATGTGTCTATAAAAATTCACATGAATTATTAAAATATATGTAAAAATACTAATGTACCGTGTTTGTTTTAATTCTTTTGTTTTGATGATTTACAGTAAATGAACATAAGTAAACGTTTACTATTTATATTATTTGACCAAAACAAAATCATATTTTTGACATGAAGCAAAATAAGTACAAATAATTTGAAAAGCTCTGGGTAAAGGTAATTCATAATTTATTCAAATAATTGTACTTTAATTGGGCTTTCCTCATTTTCTAAAAGGGCAAAAACATCCAGTATTGTATTATTTCTTTGGTTGAAAAAATCAAGTTTATGAAAAACATGGAATAAACAGAAAAAAATATAGTGGTCTGATTTTACCCATGTGTCTTCCTATGTTTTATTATTTTATTTTTTTGCGCAAATACAACAATCAAATAGATATGGCTGGTAAAGTATAAGCTGTTGCACAAGAAGAAGCAGCAGGGAACTATTTCACCTGCTTGATGAGTAGCACTTCCAATAACATTGGTTCAACAGATGACCCAAATAAATGATTTTGCATTTTATCAAATTTATGCAAAGAAAACTTAATTCTGTAGTGTTTTCAAACAAAATCTTAAAATGGTAACGGCCAAAGCTGTTACCTGCATGCCACTATTTAAAATGGCAAGTCCCAGATGTAAGCCCTCTAGTGGATTTGCTGGTTCAAGCAAGATGAATGCTGTCAGACTTTTTTTTTATTCAGAACATGGGCAGTTTCTGGCAAGAGTTATAGTAACCCTTTAAGGACCAGGAGGTTTTTTCACACCGTAAAGACTGGATTTTTTGTCATTGTTTCCATATGTTTACGTTCCCACACAAATTAGACATTGTTTGGTTCAAGATAAGTAGGGCCTTTTTTAAAAAAAAAAAATTCATAGCAATAGGTAAAACAATAATTAGTAGTGCAAAAAAATCTCCTGATTACACCTCACATACATAGTTTTTTATGTTCTGTGAAGCCATCCCCATGAATTACATATGGTCATTTAGGGGTAGTGTTTCTATATATATATTTTGACTTGTTGCAAGGCTAAAGATTGTTTTGGCATTTTTTTTACATTGCTTTACATTGTTTTTCTGTTGTGCTGTGCACAGAACAAAATATACGGTATGTTTTGGTAGGTATACTTAACATAGGGTTAAATACCATGAATATACTAAAGGGGCAATATAAGGGAAAATATGAAAAATATATGTGGTTTTTATTTGGTCTAAGTATAACATGTGGACATAGCTTTTTATTGTTTTTATGCACTATTAATTGCATGGTAATAAGCAGCCATATCGGTTTTATATTTTCATTTTGTAGTACTTTTTAAGGTTTTGTGAGTTTCCATCCCCTCTTCTATAGTTATATTTGATTTTTTATTTGATTGTGCAAGCCCTCTACCACAAGAGTGGTGATGGTTCCCATGATTTCCTTGGTTGTGATGCCGTCCCCTGCACTGAGAACCAGTGTGCTAGTGTGTTAGCATGGGTGTGTATGTGTTAGAGGGAGTGTGTGCTAGCATGTATGTATTGATGTGTGTGTAAGGTTGTTCATGTTAACATCCATGTGTGTGTTAGCGTGAGTGTGTAAGTTTGTGTAAGTGTGTAGAAATGTGAGCCAGTGTGTATTTTAGTTCCGGGGACCATGGACCTGATGGGGCCACTTGGCTTTATCTGCCCCATTGGCCAGAAGGTACCAGCCCTCCCCTGCTTGAAAGCCCCATAGATTCTTCCCATATAGCATCTGTCCACCCACCTTATGATTCTGAAATATAGATAACTTTCCCTGTGAATAAAATACCCAACACCAATCTAGATCATTGACATCACTGATTTGGTCTACATATAAGCACACATTCCAGCCACACATACCATGTGTCTCACCCCCTTTTCTCATTATCTCTCCCTAGCACCTAGGGGAGAAAAAAAAGATTGATTTTCCTAAACACCACAACTATAATAATTACTGCTTTGATGTCTGGATGTCTGCTAATATAGGAAGAAGGAAAGACAAGTAAAGCCAACCAAACGTATAATAGAACAGGAATGTGTGTAAATTTGTCTCTTATCGATGACTTTTTGTTCGATGGACCAACTTAAATCTTTCATAACAACTATATTCCTTGGGAATATATTTTGCTAGTATACAGTTATATATTTTTATATTGTTTCTGCTCCTTCTATCTATTTTGTTTCCTTGCTTAAATTTTGATGATAGTAAGCCATAGCATAGAAACATGCACCCATGGGTTATTATCAGAATTATTCAAAAATCTATATATATTGTGTCCACATTTTGAAATATGTATATTCTGTTTTGAGGTTCAACAATGATATATTGACTAAAATAGAGCTGGTGAGCCCGGTGAAACATAGATCAAACAGCCGACCTGGATCTTTCTTTTTGTTGTGGAATTTAGCTTCTGTTTACGGAATCAGAGTTTAAAGCAGGAACAATGCGAAGCATTGCAAAAGGACTCCCTTTTCTCCCCATAACCAACAAACCTGATAGCTAGTAAACAATGCCTTAAAAATACGAACATTTGATCCAGCCCTAGATATCACACTCTGCATACCACAAAAAAAAAAGACTTGGCATCTATGACATCTATGACATCTATGACATATATAACTTTATCCAGTCTCATACCCCTGCGTGTTTCAGAGGCAATGGGGAAAATGACTCCATTTTCCTGCAGAATTAGATTTGAAAGTAAAGTATATTGTAGAGTGGAACTAAACCCTGATATCTCCAAAATGTTTATTGCAAAAATATATCTTACAGATGGACTTTTTACTTAAGTGATACAAACACATAAAACTTTTTAAAATTATCTAATTCATTCAGATAAAAAAAAAATGTAAACAATCTAAAATCAAAATATACATTATTGATCCTATATGTCTTGTTCAACATCACAGAAACCTGATAGATGTTCTCCAGTACAGATTTGAGTACAGCCCACAACCCGTGCCTAAACATGTCTGGGTTGAATGACATCACAAATATTAGATTCATTCAGAACTAATGTCCATGAAATAAGGGATACATATTCCTTTTCATACACATGTAGTAATAACTAATAACCATTGGCCTTACTACATTGTCATTCTGTAGGCAACATTTCAACCAGATAACCTTTTTTTTCTCCCTTTAACGCAGTAAGGACTTTGAAGGGTGCTTTGTAAAATGATGAATAATTCAATATTATTATATGACTCTTATAAAAGGCAATAAGAAAATTAAGCACTAACTGTTACCCAGCCTAGATGGGCATATTGTGGTGGTGGTGGGGGGGGTTTATCTGTCATCAAATGCTATACCAGTTAAATGATAATGTCTGCTGAATGAAAGAAAATGACCACTACCACTACTAAAAAAGTAAGCCATTCAGTATTATAAAGTCTCATTGAAGAGAGTGACAGCAGCGTACCTATCCCGAGGCAGTGGCTCACATTGCACCAAGCCAATCATTAAATAAAGGGCCTGACTTTTAGAAACCCTGGGCTGCTGCACAAGACCGCTTTTCATTCAGCATCTGTGCACAGCATATGGCAACTATTTATTATAGCTGGTGCACTGAGAAGCAAGCGTTCCCATGATCAGCACTTCTCATATATCACGGTCCCTCCTAGCACCCTGTCTGGTGTGTATTTGTGCTCTAGCCAGCCAATGAAACACAGTGCTTATTTTAAATATTTTTAAATATTTTTATCAAGTGGTATATGATAGAAACGGCAGAAGCACTGAAGTAGAATTGGCTAATTTTGAAATATCAGATTATGTTATTAAACCAGATTAGACGTAACGATTTACTTAAGCATAGTCTACAACAATTCTATGCTGTTTCTTTATAAAAAAAAAAAAAAAACCAAAACAAAAACAAATGTTAAGTTGTTAAGTGGAAATTGCAGGGCATTTGCACTCTCCAGTGACTTATTGGGGGAAATTAGGCATACAAGCGGCAAGGTAGAGGGATGAAAGGCAAATGAGGAGGGGTGTGCTGATTGAGTCTTCTCTCAACACTGATTTGCAAAGTATGTAGCAAACTGTTTGAAAGACCCTTTTCAGAAAACAATGACTCTTCCCCTCAACCTGCTGCTTGTTTACACATCTGTCAAGCTCGTGTCCCAAGCTTGCACTGCCTCTCTGTCTAGTATTTAAATTGTCATTTTGAACCCCTGAGGTCCTTTCTTAAATTTATTTTTTTTAAAAAGTTCCTTGTTTTGCCTAAATAGAATTGTAGATCTAAGATTTTTTTAAATATGTTTTATGGATAGCAAGATCAATGTGTTCTTTGTAAAACCTCATAAACATATAATAACTTAAAAACAGATATGTTTACAAACAAAAGTTAATAATTAAAAGTTTCTTCATTGTCCCACAAAATCTGTGAGACCAATGCACAGTACAATATTAAAGCGAATACACAATTTTGCACACAAAACAACTGTACAATTAACTTTTGCAAATGTGAACATTTGCGGATTTGGTACATAATAATTAATTTTATACTGGCTGTTGAAAATGCACCAACATTAGGGTAAACAATTATTATTTTCTAGATTATATTCTAGATTTTTATGTCATCCGATAACTGACAGAAAACGAACATAAACTTTATCTTTATAACAGTTATAATAACTGTCAACTTTTCATTCCACCTATTTCAGATCCTGAATGGATATTGGGGGTAAGACATACAATATATCTCAAGGGCACTGTACTTAATACACTTGTGGCATAATGATACAAAAAAAACAAAAACAAAATTAGCTACCTATTTTAATGGCATGTTTCATTTTGTATATTACTTCTTTGGGTGATTGTTGTACTCAGGCCTGGACCTTGACTTGGAGTTTCATGGTGAAATTCTGCTTCCCTTAGTCAGTTTCCTTTTTTTCATTGGGCATGAAAGCAGTTTGGCCATGTCTACTCCCCATCCACAAAAGGCTGTTTTGGGCAAGTTCCTTATGTGCGGCTAGCCCGACCCCTAAGTAAAGCCACTCTCCCAGAGGGAAAAAAGCTCAGTTTAGCCTCCAAAGGAAAGTTCCCCTTATGAAAAATGGCCAGCATTTTTTTAGTGATGATCATACCTGGGAACTCCCTTGCTCAGGCTACCTGGCTTAGGAGAGGAGCAGGGCTATCAATTTTAAGGGTGTGGGTGAGGGTAGCCCCCGATAGTTAGGGCAAGGAGTAGGTGTTCCTGCATGATGCCCCCACGAGACCCAAAGCAGCACTTCAGTCAGAATCTCTGTGCAAAACCTGGAGAGTTCCTAGTTATGATGATGACTGACAGAAAAGAAAGTGCAAAATGATTGCCTGCGCGTGTTGGCGACATCGGGAGAAGATTAGTAACACGGAAGTGGAACAGAGAACTAATAGGGCGTTTGTTTGTGATAGCTCTGCTATGAATCTTGAAGCCTGGGCTCTGCAAATCTGAAATGGAGGATAACAAGTTTGTCTTTCTTTAAAAAAGATCACCATTTTATCTTCTCCCCCTCTCTGCCCACCTTCTGTAGGATAAAGATTTTCTAAGTGCTCATTATACTCTATTCATGCCCTGTAAATTGTAAGGGTCTGATTTGCTTAATTGTGCTTTCTGAGAGTTATTTTGATTTACTAAGTATTTTTCCCTTTCTTTTCTATGAGCCCCTTGGCTACTTTGTGTGGAAACTCTCACTGGAAGGCTATCTTTGTACATATTATTTTTGTTCTGCACATATAATTTATTCACTTATTATTTGGTTGCGCAGACAATTTTTTGATCGTATTTCATTTTGGGGAGCTTGTCCCTGTGTTTGTGTGGCACCACTTCACCATAAAGTGTTATATTTCATTTAATTAGAATATTGCGCTTCACTTGTTTGTATTTTGATTATGGCATGGATATGTGATAAATACTTATTTTTTTAACTGGCCACGGGTGAGACATACAGTGTTTCTCATTGACCACAGAGATTGCATCTGAAAAGTCAAGTAGTTAGGATGCATCCAATTAATTATAGGATACATTTGTTGAATACAAACTTTGGAAGCGGTCCCTAGTGGCTTCCATTAAAGTTCTGGTAGGCTTCTTCTGAGCCCATAATGTTTTACAGTAAACTCCAGACTTGCACATGCTGGCATCTGTAACTATAGTTTTCAGTTGCAGAAGTAAAATATTCATCTGGCAACCCTGCAAACAGAGCCATAATATTCTGCGTATTCAACGTAGAGATTAAAGCAGTTTGCACTGCAGCTGAATGAACACTTTCTTGGTGAAACTTAATTCTATGTTTTAACACCAGGAAAGCAGCAAATAAAACGAAGAAAAAATAGGTGGTTTCAGCTACTAACGTCCCTTGTAATGACAGGAAAGAGAAAGCTTGAGTAAAATGTGGTAGCATTATTCAGTTGTACCTATCTGCCAGGTACAGAAGCTACAATAATGTTTACATAAAAAGAAGACATTGTGTGAAAATTAGGTTGATAAAATACACACTTCATCTCTTAAACGACATACTCAAATACATAAAAAGATAAAATAAAAAAGCATCTAAGCTCCATGTCTCTAACCACAACACCTAAAGTCAAAGTGCTCCTCTTAAATAAGGAGGAACATCAGTGGAAGATTTAAGGGGTATTGGGTGGTCTACTCCTCCATACCACTATTATGTCTATACATTGCAGAGTCCAGTACAGAATTTCCCCTGAAATGGTTGTGTTTAATTTTAGTTTACTGAAGGCACTTGTAGAAGAACATATAAGACAAAGCTGATCACGTTCTATTACTCTCCTAAGAGACCTGTGGAACATACTGACTACTATAGTGATTTAGTTTATGCCAAACAAATTAGGGTGGCTAATAAACTGTTTCAATTGTACAGTGGGTTTCATTTTGTACATGCTGGTGTTCTGGGAAATATTTAAAAATGAATAGGTCTAATTCTCACTCAAAGACTATTAGGTTGTAGAAGAAACCTGGACAAAAACAAACTTGCAATGTTATTTCTGTACACAATGTTTTCCAAAAAGAGTCATAGAGAATTTGTCACTACCACCTGAAAGTCAAATTAGTTGTGACATCGCTCAAATACATCATGTTGTATTGATAGAGGCATGTAGAGGAGAAGCTGCTTTGGTCAATAGTTGTTACATTCTTCTGGCCTTAAGGGAACACTCCAATCATCACATGTGTGTTCCCTTTTATTTTTTGTGGTGTCCCTCTTGCAAATGAATGGGAGGATTCTGCCAAACGCATCTTCATGCATGTGATATACTTGCTTCCAGTAAGCTCCAGTGCCGGCTCAGGGAATGCTGTGGGTGGAGGTTTATTCAGACCCCTGTGCATGCAAATACAGCGTTCCTACTATTTCAATGAGTGCTTTCCAGCCATTCCAAGCAGCCAATCAGCTGCAAGAATTGTTGGATCACAGAGGAGGAGGGCAGTACATTAATATTCATTCTTCTTTAATAGGGCTGCAAAAAAAACCCCCACTAAACTTTTGCAAAAAACCTATGAACATCAAAGATGTGAGATTTTTATGTTTTTAATACAGCGTTCATAAATGTTTTAACTAGCTTGCAAAGAGGTGGTTTAAATTATAATGTATTCTCATGTTGTCTTTGACTTATGAACATATATTTTACATTTCTAATACATTCGTAAGAAAATGCCAGTTTCTTACTACCATATATTGAGGTCCCCAAAGCCCTTCCATACACTGCAACGTACTTCTGTTCAAAAACACCCTGCAGGGCCTCTTTTTTGTTGATGGCACTTTAAAATGTCAATAATTAATCACATGGGCATCTCCATAAACAAACATTGGCAGTAGAATGGGACATACTGAAGAGCTCAGTGCCTTTAAATGTGGCACTGTCATAGAATGCATAAAATGCATGCCCTGCTAGATCTGTCCCGGTCTGTTCAATTATTGTAAAGTGGAAACGTCTAGAAGCTCTCTGAAGCTGTATCCCTTGCACACTCACTGAGTGGGGCTGCTGAGTGCTGAAATGTGCCTGTACTCTAGAATTACTCTATACAGAGTTCCAAAATACCTCTTGAAGCAACATCCGCCCAAGCACTGTGGGGTAGGAGATTCATGATATGAACTTCCATGGCCAAGCAGATGCACACAAGCTGAAGATCACTATTCCAAGCATCAAATAGAGTAGTTAAAATCATACCACAGCTGGGCTGTAGAGCAGTGGTTTCATGTCATCTGGAGTGATGGTTCACACTTCGTATCTGGAAGTCAAATCTGGATTTCATGGATGCCAGGAGAACGCTACCTACCAGAATGTGCCTACTGTAGAGCTTGATAGAGGACGGACAATGGTCTAGGGCTATGTTTCATGGTTTGACCTAGGTCCCTTATTTCCAGTAAAGGGTAATGTCGTCATGGTTGTTCCTCCCTCTAGCACCACCACATCTCTAGAGTTCAATTAGATTAAAAAAAAAAAATTACCGTATTTGGCTGCCAGAGAGGAGAATTCCCAGCAACGCTGGTAAGTCGCAGGGGAGGGGTTGTGTATGGGTGGCATAAGGCTTTTCTGGAGGCAGATATGCCATGATATGCCTTTTAACCCCATGTATGCCACTCTGCATACAAAAATGCCCTTTAACCCCCTATATGCAACTCTGTCCCATGATATGCTTTTAACCCCCTATTTGCCAGAGTGGATTATGGGGTAAAAGGCATTTCTGGTGGCAGAGTGGCATAAAGGGGGTATAAGGCATTTCTGGAGGCAGAGTGGCATATAGGGGGTATAAGGCATATCAGGGAGGCAAAGTGGCAAGGCTGGGGGCAGATGTGCAAAGGTTGGCAAATAAAAGGAAATAAAAACAAACAAAATATTTTTCTCAATCATAG
Organism: Spea multiplicata; assembly: GCA_009364415.1. Taxonomy (NCBI): domain Eukaryota; kingdom Metazoa; phylum Chordata; class Amphibia; order Anura; family Pelobatidae; genus Spea; species Spea multiplicata. The sequence goes on from VKOC01000005.1 coordinate 14,732,368, forward strand.
CTTTTATTAAATATGAAAAAATAGTTTACATGAATTAATATTTACTAGTAAAACTTTTTTCCTATAGGGTTGTCTTATATTCAGGCTTTCTTTTTTTCCTAAGTTAATATTCAGATTTGGGGGGGGTCATCTTATAATCGAGCAAATCCGGTATATAACTAGGTGTATCCTTTGAGGAGGGAGAAGTGACATGGTCTTGTCTACCGCTCCCCCACATGTAAATGAGATGGAAGGTCATAAAAGCTATCTTTACCAAATATGTCAGCCTCAGTCTCTATATGAACGAGTTCTGATATATAAAGCACTAGTGAAGGTGGTGATAATGTCTTGTATATACTCATACATAACCAGTGCCATCTGGTGACTAAAGATTGTAACTACATTGTAACTACAAATCATTTAACACATAAAGTGATAAATTGCTGTGTAATCTGCTGACGTCCAGCAAATAACTAATTATTTTTTAGGAGAGATGATTTAGGGGTCTCTGCAGATATGGATTCTTCAATCTTTTTCATTGAGCTTGAATCGAAATAACGTGTGCTTTCATCTCCAATCTTGACTCCCTCACGTCAAACCAGGCCTCTTGTGGGTTATTTCAACAACGAGAGATACCTGGTATGAGCTGGGCCTTTAATTGATTGAGGAATGAAAAAATGTATTTAATCTTTTATGAAAAAAAATCTTGATGCTAAACCAACAAAAGAACATAGCGGGCAAAAAATTGATAAACCAAGACATGCAGATCTTCTGCAGAGGATCACTGGCACCTTCTTGCCAGGGAGCAGGTTTAACTGACTGGCCTACCCCTTGCACACCACTATTTACATACACATTAATGCACACACTCACAATAACACATTCACTCATAATACCAAACACACATACATACGCACTGTAACACACACTCATACATACACACTCATTTTTCACATGCCTCCATTAAACATCACACTCTCTCCTCTATCACACTCTTACCTGGCCCAGAGCCCTTCCTTAATTATGGCTGCTCGGACACTGTGCAAGGCAAGGCATTGACCATTAGGTCAGACTGTCCCTGTCTGATAAATATAAGTTTTGTTTTACATGATTTTGTCACCCCCACTACAAAATAATAAAGTAGATATTAGTCTTAGGCTCAGAAAGAGAAAGAAAACCTGAGATATAAGGGGCTCATATCAGAATAGTTCTTGCTCTTTAAATTTGTTATCAGAAATAGAAAATATCTTTCTTTATTTTAGTAATTTAGAGGGGCATTCTATAGGGCAAGAAAACTTTAGCAGGCTTTTGTATTCTTTCCTCTTAAACAAAACAGAAGAATTTCCATGGCAACAACATGACAAGTGTTCTCGGAAAAAAACCTTTAATACTCAAAGTTGTATTCCATTGAAAAATGCTTTGTAGGAAGGGTCTGGGAATCAGCGGTGTTAGAAATGATGCTATTTAGTTACAGTGTTTAGCACAGCAGATTAAAAAGCACCATTAACGTCAATACATATAACTGTATTTTCCATCTGAGATGGCACTTTACATCCTAAGACAACCAAACAGCTTGCCTTTAAAGCATGCCATGTGGTATATCGGATATTGATATATTTAAAGTTTTATGCTTGGTATTTAAGAGGATTAATGTGTTAAATGCCTTCATCCCTTATTGTCCCAGTGGGACCAGTATGATGCCAAGCACCAGAACTGAAAGATTTAATTTTAATACATAATCATAAAATTACTAAAACTGGCTACATGAGAGAATGGATGTGATACTAAAACCAGATTGCGTTAGGAATGGTGACAGACTGGTTGGCTTTATATATATTGTTATTTTTAAAGATGAAACTTGGACACCATATGGCCAGAAATGATATTGACCTGACAGCTTGTTGAATCATTATTAAATTTTACTTTCAATTTAGTTCTGTTATTAAGCCAAGAAGAAATGAAACAACTATATATAACGGAGAAAATTGGTTTCCAGAGCACCTAGCAGGTCATAATTTGTATTCTTCTTTGTTTATTAAATATGGCAACATTTTATGTCACAGCTGCCACCCAGTAAATCTAGACAGATGACATGATGTATCCATATTTTTAAGACAGATTATCTCTTATTGCCTCTTATTAGCCGATATGCGATCATAAAAATATGTAAAGTCCTGTTAGGAATAACAAGAGAAGTGGGAGTATTAATTTAATTAATAAATAATAGCTTTGGACATTGTCCAAAAGCAAAACAAAACATGTTTTTCCCCCTTATATTTCAAATAAAATATTTACGTATTTTGACATTTACCACGCCAATATTATTTTGATACCATAATATTTAATTCTGTGCATTGAATGGTTAAAAAGGAGACTATTCACAGTAAGTATAATACATACAAAATGGATGTGGGATGCTAACCAAGAATAGACAGCCACTTCGTAGTCTGCCTTACGGTGCATCCTCACTTGAGAGCACATTTTTTCTCTGCACGAGAGAACCATCAACCCCAGATGTACATTTCGGCCTTCATTGGCCTCAGTACAATTGGTATCCCTCTAGGCACAAGCGAGCAAGGAGATCCATGTCTGGACACACCTTTACACTTGCGATGACTCCCAAGTGATCCCTGAAGGTTGAAATGGCATACAAAAAGGATGCGAGATGCGTATAATACATATCTTGAAGGTTGCATAGCCGTATGTCAATTGTTAATACCTATGCTTTCTAAAAGGAAAGGTTTCTCAGAAATATTAAAACTGACTGTGTTTGTTATATAATGATTAAAGTAGAAAGCAGGACTTGATGCTTAACATATTGGGCAGAGAAATGATAAGGACATTACACAATGCATGGTGGATTACAAAGTCCAGACATACATTGCCCCTGTTAAAATGGTTGTTAATAGTATATGTCAATCATATGCAAGCCGATTTATATCCTGAAATGGTCATTTCTAGTCTGCCAATGTTTTCTTGTGGTGAAATTCTTACCGTATGTTAAAGTCATGGTAGCCTGAAGCCTGGTTTATGTATGTCTATTAGATTTGTGCATTCCGATTTGCACAAATTAAACAAAATTGTAAAATTTGTATGAGTGTTCAAAAGCGAGGAAGGAGAACAAGGAACAAACCACAACATACTGTAGCTAAAAGTTTTGAATTTTTGTTATAATTTTCCACACTCACTCTCTATCACGGTCTCTGTCACAAACACTCTCTCAATGTCTCCCTACCTTCTCCATCTCCTTTTCCACAGCTCCGCTCCCCCTCCTACTTTGTGTTCTCTGTGTCTTAGTTCTTTCTTCTCTCTGTGATCCACTTCTCCTGGTGATCCACTGCATTACCTTGGTTTCCTGGAGCAGTTCCACATCAGGAGGAGAGGTATCCTTGTGGTGAGTTCAGAATCTCGCTTGTGTGTGTTACTGTATGGCATTAGCTCAAGTGCGTATGTCAGCATGTAATGTTATAGTGTGTGTATTAGGTCTATGGTGTTAACATCCCTTTGCATGTGTGTATGATGTTAGTCTATTACAGTAAGGGGTTTAAGTGTGTAAGTGTATGTTATTTTATGATGTCAGTGTGTGTGGGTGAATGTCAGCATATGGTGTTATTGTGAGTGTGTGTGTCAGCATATGGCGTTGGAGTGTCAAGGGAGTGCTTAGGGTTAGTGATGCCTAGGTGATGGAAGAGTAGGAGAAAGAATGTGTGTGTATGTAAGTGAACGATGCAAGAGTGAGTGGATGTTATATGAGGCCACAGAAAAACTGCACCCAGCCACCACCAACCCTAGACTTGCCTTTGCTCTCATAAGGTGTGTTTATGAGAGTATTTTAGGGCGTGGTGATGGGGGAATACGTGTGGAGCAATAGATGGGATAATGTAGTAAAGATGGGGCCGGGTGATGCGATGGGCATGGAGCCCAGGCGTTAAGCCTGTGCTGGGACCCAAGATTTGTGATGATCAGCTTGGTTGTAGGAAGTCAGAACATCAGTACTCACCTACTCGCTGACATATACTGCAACTCCATGGAGTGTAACATTGTTCAGGTCATTCGTGAATCAGTTGCATTATGCTATGTAGTAATATACACCCTTATTGGGCAGAACTGCAGGACACTGGTAGAATCCGCATTCCCAAGTTAATAATGTGTATAACATTTTAACCACTGCATGTGAATGTGGCAACTCATTAAAAGACCTAGGCAAAACAGAGATTTTTTTCATCTATGAAATTAAAACATTAACAACCTTTTTGAACAAATAAAGACTTAATTACCCATTTCTTTTATAATCTTTATGATTCCTTTATATTTCTCCATAAATCATTTTCCCCCTGAGTTTACAATATACTCAGATTAATCCCATAACTTTTCATTCTACCATCTGTCTTTTTATTTACTATTTGTTTTTTTTTCAATTAATTTCTTCTTACTTTAACCTCGTAAATTATATTGTCTCATATATTAAGTATATTGTAACCTGAGATAAGCAAGACATAAAATGCTATGTCCCTATTTGGCACAATAAACACACCAATATCATAAATTCCTTAATTAGTATCAATACAATAGGCCTACTGAGAAACATTTGTCATATAATTCATATAATTGTATTTTGTGAAACATACAACTTCTATTCTTAATAATGTTCAAAACTCACATATAATTTAGATTTATAATTATAGGTAAAACCCAGGACAAACTCCATCCATAATTTAGCACATAGTTGTAAATTCTGTTTATTTATATGTTTTCAAAGGTCAAGAGATAATATTACAGAACATAGGTAAAAAGAAGTAATAGCTCAAAGCAAACATAAGGCACAATACAAGCTGAAATAAAGAGAATATCCATTACATAGGATAGGCTCCATTGTAAAAGATAGGTATGGGGAAAAGCCCAGAAACCATTAGGATGGTTGACATCAACCCAAATGATCATAAAACATGTTGTTTCTAGACAACAGAGACAAAGCAAAAGAGATAAGAAAGAGAGGGCAGATCTGGAGGAGGGGGAAAAAAACGATAGACCTTACAGAGAAAAGGCCAACCATAGAGTTTAGACTTTTTGGAATGACCTATGTGTGCCGTGGAGATATGTTGTTAGTCAGTCCATCTCTACAACTTCTGAAATCAGATTCATGACTGTTGGGAGGGATGTCTGGCTTGTTCCACATTCTGGCTAGGGCTCTCCTAGCAATGAGGCATCCTAGCAATGAGGGCTTTTCAGACTTTGTAAATGTAGCAAGTGGTTTAGATAGTAACATTGTCCAAAGAGATAGCGGCAGCGGCCTTCCTGGAACATGCAAGATAAGAGAATTGATCTTAGACCAGAAGGGTTAGACACTTTGGGCAGGATCACCAGACATGGTAATAGGAACCCGGAGAACTGTAGCCCTTCCAGCAGGTCAGCGACGGTGAGATCCCCATATGGTATAACTTAATCAGGGTGATGTACCACCCCATCCTCATCTTGTAAGCCTGCTCTTTATGGGAGTTTCATTTGGAGACCTTTTGCTGTAGCCTCCTAAATGTCCTGTCTTCCTCATCTAATTTTTCTCCGATCTCATCTTCCCACTTCTTGGTGTATTTAAGGACAACGTTTTCTTTACTGAGTAGGATATATTAATTTGTGAGATTAATCCACAAGTGTATTGTGCCAGGGAACATTAGCTCTTGAGCCACATGAGGGGTCTACAAAAAGGAGCCTTGATCTCGGGGAGGACAGAAGCAGCTGTTGTTCCTAAACAGGGGGTTTCAGTGAGGAGGAGGGCCCAGTAAGTGAGAGCTTCAAGGCATATTAATGCCAGATACGCATAGAGTGAAAAATTCTTGGGCACCCAATGCACAACAGAAGTCTTGCCTGGGTAGCCAGATAAATTTGGATAGCGGATCTTGATATAGTGTCCTCAAGTTTCACCCACCTAGGATGTGCTTCAGAAGTGTGCATTGTGTTGATCTGGGCAAATTGTGCAGCCAAAAAGTATTTGTGTAGGTGGCAGTCCAAGACCGGCTTATCTAGTTGGTAGATGCATTATAGTCTTGAGTAACTTAATGGTTGGAGCAGAAAGGGTGAGATTTATCAACATTTATGTTGTATCCAGAAAGTTCTTGGAACCAAGCAATGGACCCAGTATGGAGATACATGACACTGATAGATTGCAATGATACAGTTCTGAAAGGTGGATGGAAATTTGTGTAAGCGTTAAGCGCAGGAAGCACCACTTAATTTTATCAAATGTCTTCTCTGTGTCCAAGGAGACAAATAAAGAAGATGGTGAGGCAGAGGAAGCAGACTGGCGTAAATCGATACAGCGTTCTCTTGTTGTCTAGAGCCTGCCTGTGAGGATTAAAGCCAACCTGAGCAGGATGTGTAACCTTTTCCAAGAGAGGGTTTTGTCGATTGGCCAGGATCTTCGTGAAAATTTTAAAATCCCGTTTAGCAGAGAAATTGATCTGCATCTAGCTGTGGCTTCTGAGGGCTTGCCTTTTTTATGAACCCAGCAAATAATTAATTGTCATAATTTAACCATACACATCATTCCCATTCTCACTTATTCACCTTAGGTTGTCAAGGCAATGTAAAAAAACATCAAGGAAGGACAGTCCCCTTCACTTCCTTGAGAAATTTTAAAAAAGACCCTCAGAGTAAAGAAGGTGAACCAGCAGTAGTAGGGCATGTGGCCCAGAGTGGTGCAAGGATTGTTGTGAAAAAAACTGTCAAAAATATTATAATAACTAAAGATCACATAAAGGGCAATAACACAAGCACAAGTCTATCTTGTAAATCACAAACAAGCTTTTAACCTATTTTTTTTAGCATTTCTTTCTTGCACAACACACACCAGGATATATGATTATGTTAGCTGAATAAAAGATAAAAATGAAATACAAATGATTTCAAGCCAAGAAAGTTTCACGGTTGTACTAAAAACGTGTACTTTAATATGCATTTGTTACCTGTTATTATCACTCATTTCGGCACTTAAAGCAACCCGTTGAAATTAATGGGATTGCTTTTTTTTGTGAGAGGCAGGGCTGGAGCTGGCTGCCAGTGAATATGCGTTGGTGATCTGGTAAGCAGATCTCCTGGAAACCATGGAGCTATACAAATACATAGTGCAAATACATAATGGGGATTTTGATGAATCCCTTCATGTATTTGTACTGGGGGGGAAAAACTTAATTTAAAGGTGCATTAGAGTACACTTTAGCATAACATTTTGCTAAGTGGTAAATGTTTTGATTTGCTTGTTTGTTTGAATGTTCAGAGGTGTATTTGTATATATTTCTTCTTATAGGTATTCATCTTGTTTGTGATATGCAAATGTTTAGAATTGTTACATAATGTGTCTTTGTTATAAATAGAAGTATTAAATGACATGAAGTCCAGTCTCAAAGAGCGTCAAACACACTTCATTTGTACAAGTATGCAGAAAGGAGCAAGCCAAGTCTTGGAGGACTTTTCACAGCATCTCTATCTCATCAGCCTTATTTAGCAAAATGGATTCATTAGTCTGGGAAAAGTTGACACCTTCTTGCCGAACTGGGAACCTTTAGGAGCCTAGCCTTACTTAAATGTGGAGAGGTTATAGATCAAAGGAGCGGACATCATCCACTCAAATTCTTGCTGAAAATTAGCAGCATTGTGGCAAATTGAAGTCCACACTCCAGCTTATCCAATGGCAGGTTTGGAAATGAATTACTTGAAACATGATTGTAGAACAGGTGGTTGATTTCTCAGATTGTTAAGGTTTATCATGTTGCATTTCCTCTGCATCAAGTTAAGCAAGTCAATTACCTTTTTCTTGGAGTGTGTCCTTAGCGTTTAACTTTATTCCTTATAGGTAATTGTTTTCCCACCTCAAGCTTTTGAGGGTAATACAACCTTGAAAAGAATGTTTGGCCATTCAGTGCCAGAAGTCTGGCCAAATTTTCTCCCCTCTGGAGCGGGACACTTGTAACAATCTTCACATCCTTTTGGTTATCTACAACCCCTGGGAAAAGTTTTTAGTATACCTGAAAAACTATATAATTTTTGGTAGCTGACATTAGGTGAACTCTGCATTGTGGGTCAAAACAATGAATTATTACGTACAAAAAACCAAAATATAAATATTTTCCAACTATTTAACAGAATGCACAAATTTGGTTACAAATATATGGTTGTTAAAACCACATTTTAATAAGTGCATTTTTTGAAATGTGTAGATTTAAGTATATTTTTTTTAAAACATGTACTGAAAATTGGTAATAACCAAAACAATGTATTTCATTAATTTTGTATAGAAAAATGTACAAGAGAACAATTGGTAAAACATGTCAAAATAAACATACAAAAAATTATTTTATTTATTTATTATTAATTATTATTAACGCAGTCACAAACAACTTTGAAATACAGTGTTGGTGTATATGATTATGTATTTCTCTAATATTAGCTGAATACAAGAAAAAAAATATATTTCATGAGTCTCCAGACTACTGACTAACACATTACCACTTGTGTGTTATTGTCACAACTCCCATGACTCAGGAGCACTCATCACAGGAGTGCTTTACCCTGAAATGGTGGAGCCCCTAAGATAAGTGGACAGGGACTTCAAGGGTCCCAACAATTCGGAGGTTCAAGTAGATTCAGATATAAATAGTCCCTGTGTAGGTAACAAAGCACCACTGAAGTGGCAGGATATCTGTACAGGTGGTGCAACAAGTAAAAAGCAGCTAAAGCTTTGTTTGGTACACTGGATGGAAGTCATTCAAGCCAAGGATGGTACACTGAGCAAGTAGTCGGCCATAGTGCACAGGTCAGGACAGCCTGTATAGAACCGTTAGGCAGGAGGGTAGTCAAGCAAGCCAAGGGTTGATAACTGAAGTTGAGGTATCAAACAGAAAACGCAGTAAGCAGGTCCACACTAGGGTGCCTCTGCTTAGCAGTTCCAAAATTCTTAAATCCGGCACCTGATCTGCCCTGCCCGTAGCGCTGTACAATGGGTAGACAGGGCATAACAAATAGTATGTAACATAACAAACTGACTAACAGAGACAACAGGTGAGGAGGGCCCTGCTTACAATCTAGATTCATTTACAACAAACGTTGACCAAAAATTCTAAAGAGGGACCCATATAAAAATAAACTGAATGGGAAAGAGTTGCCAATACAGAGCCAGACCAGATCACGGTAATCAGACATAGAAACCTTGTTTCTCTTCTACACCTATTCTTGTAGCACACCCTGCAATGTTTCTGTGCATCTTCCTTTTTTTGGGGTTGGGGAATGTTGAAGGAAAGGTGTGTAGCCTTAATTTTGCTAGGGATTGTTGGAGACACCACGGGGCTGAGAAGGTACATCTCTATTTCTCCATCATCACTGGACTTAACTGGAGCTGATATCGCAGGAATTTACACCTAATTTCAGGGTTTCATTTTTTAAAAATTAGAAATGAATTATAATTTGCAACTTGCATCATATAGATTGTGGCCTTTCAGTACCAGGCCTCGGTTTTTGTCATAATGAGGTAAAACCGAATCAACCCCACATATGCCTGCTATAGGCCATAATACCTACCGGCTTTCTAGGTAGCAGTGTATTTCCTCTGACACAAGTAAATACAGTGCCGTGATCATGGATGGTAGTGAGCATATACACATCCTTTTTGTCCTTAAATTTAACCACCAACATCTCTTCTTGGAGCAAGGAGACTCTCCCCATCTAAGAAAGCCAAAAAACATACATAGGTGGCCGCGCCCCTAACACCAGGTAATTGTAAGACAAATAATATTAAGAGTTAATACCAACAGGATCGTAGCTTAAGAGGTCCAATGCCATATCAGTTGAAAACATGAAAGTGGTCAAAAAAAGACAAAATAGAGTAGTATATCAAATATATATATAGATAGCGTCAGCTCATTTTCGGATTTACAGGAACATTTTAATCTCCCCCAGGGTGAATGGTTTAACTATAGCAGAATACATTTTTTTTTAGAAAAATCGAAAATAGGATCTTGTAGGAACGTGGAGGAATTTTTATCCAAATACCACTCAAAGAGCTAAGCGTCTATATGGTCTAAGGTTATATCTAGCCTTGAAGATTACGAAAAACCAAACGCCCTGATAAAATGGGAAAGTGATGTTGGCAAATCTTTCTCACTAGAGGAGTAGGAAGAGTTAACACCGGGAGTCGGAGGTAGTCGAAAATTAAATAAAACTAGATAAAACTAGATAAAATCAATGTGGCGAGTTCGGTATTTCAAATACTATACCGATTCGCGGGGTTCCGCGCTCTTCCGTGACCAGAATTCCTCACCATATTTAAATAAAACTAGAAAAAATCATACTTATATCAACTTATAGATCATCAAAGAAAAAAGGATTAATATCATTACCGCTGTGTTTATAAAATAGCATCATTTTATTTTGCATATAAAACAACATTCTTTTATTGTATATATATATATATATATATATATATATATATATAATATATTGGTTTAAATTAATCAATTATGTATATCAATATTATGTCTCTAATTATTCACAATACATAAACCTAAATAGATAAATAAGTTTAAAATCAATTAATAAAAAAATGATTATTTTTATGACACCTCTTGGTGTTGAAAGAGGTCAATAAGAGATATGCCTTATACCCCATATGCCATAGTGCCCTCTGATCCCCTTATATCCCCAGATATGCCCCCCAAAATATGCTAACCCCCTGATATGCCACTGTACCCCCAAGTATGCCTTATAACCCCCTATATACCACTGTGCCCTTCATATGCCCCCCCCGACTTACCCCCCATGCTCCAGACTCCTTTGTGTCTAGTAGGTGAAGCTGGTGATCATGTGTGCGATGTGCATAGACAACCTCTGCTTCTGGCCGGCACTTTTGTTGGAGCTAATATGACTGAGCACCAGAAAGTCATGTGACACACGTGCTCCATCATAGAAACCCCAGTGGAAGTGCTGGCAGTAGTGGAGGATGTCTGCAGGCGTCGCACAGACGCCTACCAGCTGCCAGAATGATTCAGGTCCCCTGCAGCGGATCCTCCTCTCTGGCAGCCGGCGAACGTTGTGCTGGCCGATACTTCCCCCGGACCTTCTATGGAGCACTGGAAGGTCAGGTTGGTGCTCCATCATAGAAGCCCCGGCGGAAGTGGGGGACAGTAGCGGAGGTTGTCTGCGCACATCGCACAGACAGGCCCCCACCGGCTGTCAGAGAGAAGGATCCGAGTCTCCTGCAGCGCTGTGGAGGATGTGGATCTTGTTATTCTTCAACCTCTATTTGAGGTAGGATTATGAAACGAGGGGTATCTTTCAGAGCATTTGCTCTGAAAAAACCCTCATCTTATAATCGATAAAAATCAATTCAACTAATCGATAATAAAATTAGTTAGCAACGATTTTCATTATCTATTAGTTGGTGCAGCCCTACATTTAAGTCTATGGGCCTGTTCGAGTCAAAGGATGATGTAATTCAGTTATCAAACACTTGGGTTTGCTGTTATTTGGACAAATATTTATTATTTACAACTTCTGATGGGCGGCTGTTCCAGTTATTCTTCGCCCTCCCGGTACAACTTCCTATCATGTATAAACCTCTAACACCTCAATTTTAGGCTATGACCTCTTTGAAATAAATTTCCCTCTTGTACCTTGTTAGAAATCTTAAAATACTTGAAGGCATTTATCACACACTCCTTCTATTTTCCTCTAACTAAACATTGTGGTCTCCTAGTCACAATAATTTTTATTGAGCAAACCATTTACCATTTGGTAATCCTCCTCCGAACTCTCTCCAGTATGTCAATATCCTTCTGGAGGTATTTCACTTCAGCTCTCTTTCTCAGCTTCTGTGCAAGCTGTCTCCTTACTACTGTAACATGTGTTATGGGCACCTACTTAAACATTGCCACTGTATATTCATAGAAATTCTGAGTGGTTTATAATTTAAGTTAGTCACTTTAAACAAATCCGACACATACCTGTACTCGCAATAAAATAGGCAAAACTAAAGATGACAAGTAGATTTTTTTTTTTATTTTTTAGAAAAAAGAAAACTTGCAAAATTGAAACCATAATTAAATGACATTGCTTTATTTAACAACTCACATGGATACCTGAAAAGTATTGGACTTGCTGCAGAAGTATTCAGATATTCCATATACAGAGGGCATCACACCCAATAAAGTGAAAACAGACAAGTTTACTAATGAATTTAGAAAGGAAAGAGGGAATGAGTTGCTAAATAAAGAAACAATGTTAATCCTTTATTTTTACAAGCTAATCTTTCCTCAGAGAGAAGGATTCTTCTCTAATGCCATCCTTGGTAACAATGCAGATTTTAAGTGCATCCCCTGTATACACATCTCTCTCAGCTGCTGAAATAAAAACATCTTTGACCAATTGTATGGCCTTCTCCAGTGTCAATGGAAGCTGTTCAACATTCTGCATGTTCTTGTATCCAATCTAAAAGAAGATTATACATATTTAGTCCAAATTGTATTAAAAAAAAACCCAGATAAAAATAGATGGAGGGGGACAACACACATCCTACTTTTCAGAGAATAAATCTAGTCAAATTTACATTAATATTAAAGTGTCCTGATTTTGGAAATACCCAATTGACAGTTAAAGGGTAAATATTAAACCATAGAAACACTGAAAAAATACACATCTGTAAGAAGCAGACAGCCCAAACTATGTTTCTAGAAGAACTTAGACACTTGTTAGCTGCATCTAGAGATTAATGGAATGCAGGACACGTGTATAATGCTTTAGGATTTTTCTTCTGGGAAAATGTTGAATTTTGAGCGGATTAGCAGCTCACCAGGTCAAGATAACCCCACAGAAGTATGCATTTTTGCAAAGGCAACCGAGAGTATTTCATTAGAAACACTTGAAAATCCAATACACAGAGTCAGGAAGATGGCAAACTTTTTTCTTTATACCATGCCTTGATTTTTGGAACATACGGTACGGCTGTGCTAAAAATTATCTTCTAGATATACGACCCCCCGTGTTTTTATTATAGTTGATCCACTGTTTTCTGACCTATCACCCTGACACATACTAGCACCATGCTTTCATTGTGTATTGTGGACAGAACATATACATCAACTTTATTGGTTGATCACTTTCTTTGCTTAAATGGTGTTGCTGTAATGCCTCAACGTCGAGGCATTCAGCAACACTGAGATCGGCATCTTGTCTGGCCCATTCCCGGGGCGTCAACATCCGCCATACACTGTATGGAGGCGGACACCCTTTTTAAAAGAGTTTAGGAGGTAATCAACAACCACTCACACTAGGACGCGCTGTGACTGCTCCGGAGAGCCACTGCGGCGCATCATTTAAAAAATAAAGTTAGGAAAGTTCGCTAGAGGGTCTCCAGACCCTTGAGAACTCTGGCTCCACTTGCAGGTTGAATACAGGTACTGCATTCAACCATGCAAGTCAATGGACCCCAGCTTTCTAATCACAATGTGATTAGTAAAATATTTTTTAAAAAAAACTAAAAGTGCTAACATTTAGAAATAATTATGCATCAGAGGAAACGTCCAGTTCCAGCAAAAAGAACAAAATTATTATTATGAGCAAGTGCTAAACTGTGTGCTGTATCTTGACAGAGTTAAAGAGTTAAAGTAATTTCAAATACCCAAGGGTCAGAAAAAAATGTTTTCTGACCTGTATATCACCCTCTCCTGACACATACTAGCACCATGCTTTCATTGTGTATTGTGGACAGAACATATACATCAACTTTATTGGTTTACCTAAAGACAAATCACTAATTGTATCAGAGCTTGAGGCGTCAGATATTTAGATATATATATATAAAAATGGAAATAGTTCTGGGTTTAGGAAATTATGTTTTTACCATAGGTGGAGGCCTTTATTGAGAAAGGGCAAGAGCAACTTGTACCATTTATGTCTGGGTAGTCAAAAGGATGTAGCTCACTTATTTAATAATTAGAGAGCCTTATTTAGTATATATCAAAATGTGGGACATCATGCATTATCCAAAAGTCAATAAATCTTAGCTGGTTTCAATGTGTGCTCATAATGTAGGAGACGGAAGAAAGGGGCTTATGTTTCAAAAGGGGTGTACAGTGGGTCTGCTGGTCGCCAATTGGTTCTCAAGGCACTGCTTTGATTGATAGGAACTTCCCTTAACTGAAGGCCAGCAGTGCGCATCAGAGCATGTGACTTTTTTTTTTCTTCTTGATGTACCATTATGTCCAAAGGGACCCTTTTCATGGATGTGGACAGATTAACTATTATGTTTTTACTACAGTACAAAAGGATACAGGTGTATAGAAAACCAACAAGAGGCTCTGTCATTGCCAAACACCGTATTTAAAGTGTGTCTTAAAATCTAGTGGCTTAAGCAGTGATCACATTAGACACTTTTTTTTGACTTGGCATTTAGGTTATCTGATTGGATGTTTAATACCAATAAGGTTTTCTTGTTGGTGATAGGTGACTGGAGTAAGCAAAGACAATCACTGACAGATGTCGGTTACACATACACTTTAGTGGAACCTATTGGATTTTTTTTTAATTATTTAAAAAATATTGCTTTTGAAAGTACAGCTTGCACCAAGTACATAAGAAAAGACTACCTGATACATACCTGATTGTCTAGCAAAGGCTGGAGCATAGCACTCGCTGAACCCCCAGCTTTGTATGTATCTCTTTGATATGATCCTACAGGGTCAAAGCTGTAAACTGCTCCTTTTCCTATGATAAAAGAAAGAGTATAGTTTGTTTGTTTTCACACGCAAACCAGGATTATAAGTAAAACCAATTCAGGGAAATCATGCGCATTTAGCAAGGAATTCAATATGAAATGCAACACCAAATTCCTAGCAGCCTCCTTGGGGTGGATCACTAAAGTCTGAAGAGTAAATCAATTACGCATGTGAGAAGTTTTTGAAAAAATAAAATAGATTAATTCATGAAAATGTACATTCTATTTACCTCACGGAAGATTACACTGCTAAGCAGGACACAACCCGCACTGTTTTAACCAATAGTTTGTGAGCATATGGAAATATGTGGAGGTGTTTTTATCTTTGCACTTCATCTTTTACAACAAGGTGATATTTATAATACTATTAATTATAAACAGGACCCATAGTTCATGCTCTCATTAGCCACAGGTATAAATTATATGAGGTGAAATATCTGAAAGGGGGGGGAATCATTTACAAATTAAGTGGGTAGTCTCCATTGTGGATTTTACATACATTGACATGCTGTACTTATTCACAACAAATGCTCTCATTTACCTTCTTCATCAAGGCCTCCAATAATATTATAAACATAATAAGGAAAAAAGCGACGCGAGTAGAGAATGGTTGATAGCATAGCTGCTATGGCTCCACTGGTCATCGTTTTATTATTTGAATGCTTGTACATCTAGAGATAACAGCCCAAAAGATATGAAATATCAGTTAAAGACAAACAGAATATTTTTTCCAAATAAAAAAAAGGCATATACTCAAAATCTACCTTTGGAGATGCAACATATAGTATTTAAATATGCAAATTAAAGGGACAAATAACTTTTACATGTAAGATTTTTTTATATATATATATATATTTTTATACATTTAACTATTTAGGGGACATTTTCCTAAAATGAATAAAAGCAAATCAAACAAAATACGCATAAAGCGCTCGTATCTATTTCATTGGGAGTGCTTTCTTGCCAATAACTGCCCAGTTCAAGCAGGCAAAAGTAGCATGAAAGCCAAAATGAGGAGGCGGAAGTGCGCGCTGGAGGCTTTTTCTATATAGAACACACTGATAAAGTACTTTTATATGCATTCCTCATTGGTGGGGCTGCATGGGACAGGTAACATTAAAACAGTGTTGCTGTAATGCCTCGAGTGATCAGCTACATTAATGATCCCTCGATCATACCAACAGTTTTTTTCTTTTTTTAATTCATGGCACATCACTAGTTGCAAAGGAGCTAAACAGTTTTAAGTTTCTGCATCGTTTAGGCTGTATATTGTATGAGTTCTACCTGTATTACCTACAAGACCATCACCATGATGCTTTATTGAACAGCCTGTGGAAAACAATACTGCCTATAGAAAACAATAATAGCTCAGTGTTGTGCTATATGGCCTCAAGTAAAAAATAGTTTTTCTATGGGATTTTCTTTTTACTTTTGCATTGCTGCACTTTAATATTTCACTATACACTCCAAGTACGGACCTTCAACTGGCAGCTTCTTAAAATGAAACCTTACCTTTAATCTGGCCTCAATAATCTTTGTAAGCGTAAGGCAGTCGCCATGGAAGCCACTGCATCCAATAACTGTTTTGTCTGTACTAAAAAAAATAAAAAAAAAAATTCTAATTAGTAATGCTGATCCTGTGTTGTTCCAAGTAAAGGAAAATAAAAAGGTTAGCCTAAACATGGGAGATAAGATTTTGACTACTTATTCCGCTAAAGTATATTTACAATCTAAAATTGACATTGGGGAAGCCCAATTTACAAAGCATATAGCTAAAGTGTTGCCTTAATATACCGAAGTCTAACATAGTTATTGCAATACTGAAATTTAGATTACATTTTAGAATGGAGCTACTGTGGTTTAGTTGTTGTGCAAAATTATGATTTCTTTGTCTCTCACTGATGTTGAGTTGTTGGGTTACAAGTGCTGACTAAATCTATTCTGAAAGTGAAATGAATTCTACCCACTACTAAATGGTAAGCAATGCACTGCAAGGAGGGGCAGCTTAATCCCAATAGGATAACTCAACACACAATATGAACAGATCAAATATAAGTCATTTTCACTTGTTCTTTTGCCTTGGGAATTTTAAAATGTGTTGGCACTAAACTAAATGTGAAAACTGTGTTACATAGAATTGGCTGCTAATAACATGAGCCAAGCAGTGTACACATAATAAGTAAATCAATATCTTTAACGTTAATAATACAGATCATTTGCTCATTTAACATTAATCCAGAGAATCACAGAACAGCCCTCAGTATACATACTATCATTGCTTCCGAGTAATGTTACTTCTAAAATGTTTAGAAATTAAAATTTGAAAACATGACCAACTACCAGTCTTGGAGCAGCACTATCAATACTTTAGTAAAAGCAAAATACGCTAATACCGGCTAACTGAGTTGTTGGGCGGGAAATTGACAATATTATTATTATAAACTTAGACCACCTAAAGGGATGGTCATAGCAATAAGACAGAGAACCAGTTCCTCTATTGCAAAGCTTATAAACAACTGATGTGGCACACCTTGCAAATTGGGAAAGGTCAGTATATGTATGTATTTTAAACAGGTATTTGACAGGTGTTTATGTAGCATAGATCATATATTGATATAAAAAAAAAAATCAAAAGGTCGGCATAATATACACTGATGTTTGCAACTTACAGTTTATAGCATTTTGGAGTATCCCTGCTGTGGATTGAGTATCCCTCACTCAGTCTAGTGTCTGATGCCACAAGAGCAAAGTCATCCCCAGCAAGAGCGAGCACTGTACTGCAAGAGAAAACATTATATATGTAAAACATGTGCATTGAAGCCAGGCTGTGTATTCTCAAAACGGACTATGTGGCGGGACTAAAGGATTTTAACCCCTTAAAGGAGCAGGCTGTTTTTTGTACCTTTCGTGACAAAGGCTGACTTAACACTTTTGCGGTGCCTGCTGTAGTTTTCTACTCTATTCAGTGTACCCACACAAGTTACATTTTTTTCCCAGGACAAGAAGGACTTTCTTGTTTAATGCCATGGTTGTTAAGCGACAGTTTTTCCGTGATGGGGCTGGCAGGCCATTGGTCGTTAAGAAGTTAAGCAAGATATAAGAAGACCAAGGACTATCAAAAGTATTCAGATGTTAGGCAAACTACATGCACCAAACGGTTCCTATCTGCTGTCACTTTCTATGTTTCTTGTGTTCTAGAATCTGTTGAACTTGAACCCTCTGAGCTCCAGGGGATGCAACGTATTTTGCCATGTGGAAGACCGAGCCAATTTTTGCAGTTTTTCTATAATTCTAGTTGTGTAACAAATCTTATGCACAGTTTACAAATTATTTAAAGAAGCGTGTGTGTATATATATATATATATATATATACACACATACATACAAACATATATATATATATATATATATTACATATATATGTATACACACAGGAAACAAAAACAAGGAAGGATTGAGGACAATCAACTAAGTGTCAAAGTATAGGAAAATGAATTTTGAGCTAATATTTGAGAGCAGAGAATATATTAAATATGGTTTAATTACTTCCTCTATTATTTCAATGGAAAGTCATGTTAGGAAAGCAATAACTATTTTTAATTGTTCTGAATCTGATTACTCTTCGTTCTACCAGTTACCGTATCCGATTTTAAAGTGAAATGAAAGTGAAAGCAAAAGCACCTACAGAAAATATTTATATAATGACGTTTGCTGATCTAAAAAGAAATTAAAAGACAAACAAGGTTCGCATATAGTAATGAACCCCTAATTCAGTGCTCAGAGTTTGTAGGTTGAACAGAAAACGTTATGCTGCTCCCCAGATTACCTTTGGTGCTGACATTTTTACCAATGTCTATGTCTACACACACAATTCATCAAACACACACGTATCTGAATTTACATTTAGCACACACGACATTTATCTGTCATCCGACAAACACCCACACCGCTCCATTATCATTGGCCAGCATGCCGCAAATACATTTTAACATTTCAGAATATTAAGATAAAACAGCATGACGTTGGAAGGACTGACAAAACGGTGACACAAAGAAGTACTCAAGGGGGACGATTTGCTGTTAGTGTGCAGTATAAACATGACATTACTAATAAACCAGATACAGCATTAGAGGTACCGGCAACGACTAATGCCAGAACTCTGTGGCCTTACCCTCCGTTGAAAGTGTACGGGTTAAAACGATGCTCGACTGGACCGGTGTAATGATAGTCCATATGCTTCCCGGGCTGGAGCTGTGCGTGCGGGGCTGAAGACATATACATGTTCGATAGAGATTTTGCGACAAAGACAGCCCAGGCACCCGTCAACCAAGAATGCTATATCACTACGAATATGGCGTGAAGAGCACTTCCTGCTTCCGTTGCGGTTCACTTCCGGTCTCAGGAGGTCTCTTATTTCTGTCGCGCACCGCCTGTGAAACAAATGTTCCGTCTGAATCAGTGATGTAAAGTGTTTTGTTTTTTTTTGCTCGTTCGTGTCGTCGTTGCTTTAAGTTATTAAAAAATACTATAAATATTACAATAGTTATATGTTGTAATGAGTACCTGAAAACTAATCAAGTGTTAACAAAGAACGCTACGTGCGATTCAAAATTATTATGCCCTGTTTACCCTTTACGCCGTGGAATATGATGTAAATAATAAGAATAAATGGCCCTGTGTAAATAAAAGTACCACAGAATTACCCGTAATACATCTGGTGCATGCATCTTTATAGCTGGTTTAATATCATACTTATTTCCCCTCTGAATTAACCAGGCAATGTTGTGGAGGAAGGCATACATGCCAGGTGTCTTTGTTTAGGAGTGACAGTCCCTTTTTCTAGAAGCTCATATCGTTCGGTTAGTATGTTCTCTAAAACATTAGTGACATATGATTGAGAATGTCAGTCCAAGGGTGGAAATCTTTAGACTGAAACTCCCACCATTGCTTTACTGGTAGCATAATATTAAAAATGAACTTCAAAAATATTGATTTTTTTTCGTTTTTGAAGAATACATATTAACCCTTCAATGTTTTTTACATTTTTGTACCATTTGTGACAAGGATGTTTTAATGTTTATGTGTGTTTGCGTTCAGCTGTAATTTTCTTCATTTAGTGTGCCTACATGAATTATATATTCTTTTTAGAAGAATTACTTTCTTTAGATGTTATTATTTTGATCATATCGGCTAATTTACTATATAAAATAATAAAACATACTGAATAAAAATCTGAGGGGGGTCATACACATTGTATTTCAGGTATCAAGTTACAGCTCCTGGTATATGTCACTGCCATACAGCACCCCAATTTGTGTTCAAAATCCCCTGAGTACAGTGATATCACCCATGCATAGGTTGTCGTGTTGTTTGGGGTCTTAAAGGCCATATATGGGACATGCACATTTCAGTTTTTTAATTTGGAATTTTGACATCTGGTCATCCTATGCCACATTTGAAGCTGGCCAATTTACCCCCACCAAACCATGTATTTTTGAAAACTAGACAGCCCAGGGCAATTCAAATGGTGGTTTGGTTTTATTGAAAGCTTTCCATGCTAGGATTTTTGGGAAGATACACTTATAAAAATAAACATTTTATTTTTTTTACATTTTCTTGGAACTGTATGGTGTCATAGTGACACTACTGGGTGTTTTTTTATCTTGAAAGTTTATTTTACTGATCACATGTGACCTTTTTTGAAGGCATATATTGTATTTGATAGCTCTATCTCTCTTGGCAGTGAATTCCATACCCTTACTGCCATTATTGTAAAGTATCTCTTCCTTTGTTATGTATGAAATCTTTTTCCAGTCTCAGATGACCTCATACAACGGTCAGCCAAAACATTATGACTACCTGCCTAATATTGTGTAGGCCCCCTTTTGCCGCCAAAACAGCCCTGACTCCACTAGACCTCTGAAGGTGTGCTGTGGTATCTGGCACCAAGACGATAGTAGAAGGTCCTGTAAGTTGTGAGGTGGGGCCTCCATGGAGGCATCCTGGTGCCATGTGTTCTGCAGGTAAGCGATACACATGAACCCGTCCATCCACGTGATGTAAAAGAAAATGGGATTCTTCAGACCAGGCTACCTGCTTCCATGGGTCCGTGGTCCAGTACTTATGCTCATGCGCCCATTGTACGTGCTTTTGACAGTGAAGGGTCGTCTAGCATCACAATTTGGCCCTTTTCAGAGTCGCTCAGATCCTTATGCTTGCCTATTTTCCTGCATTTAACACATCAACTTTGAGGATGAAATGTTCACTTGCTGCCCAATATATACCACACACTGACAGGTGCCATGATAATAAGATTATCAGTGTTTCAAATTTTTTATTATTCTAGCAAAACAAATTTGATTTGAGGGGTATAACAATGCACTCGAAGTCAACAAGCTAATATATGAGGGAGAGTGCAACCACTAAGGTACTGCAAAGCAGTATTACTTGGCAGTAGGTAGTATATGGGCACATATGCGGCATTGGGGAGGAGAATAACGGTGTTCAGAAACGCAGGAGGTACTTATGGGCAGGCAGTACCATTAAGTACTGACCCCTGTCCTGATGTGTCATCAGCTTAAATGTGATAAAGCCAAGTGACTAGCGATTGTTTAACACCAAAACACTTTAAAACAAAGGAACAGTCAAAAACATGCTACCGTTCAAAAGTTTAACAATTATATATTAATATATAATTTTAATTATTTAAAGTTTTCACATTGTTCTTAGGTTTCTATTTATTTATTTACCTAACCCTAACCCTAACAATACCCAATTTCCCACCACACCAACAACAAACGAATTGGTAAACGCCTCATTTCAATTTTTGACTTTTTCTATACATTTTATTGTGTTTTGTTCTAGCTATGTTATACAGTGACACACACAGTAAACATCCAGAGTTCACACAAGAAAGCCATCACAGAAAACTAGCGCGTACCACTTCCCACTCATACATTCAACGTAAACCGCTTAAACCTCTTATCGTACGGTAGAGTGAGGTTTACGGATATGACGTAGCGCCGAGAGACGGCGTTTATTGGAAGGATACTGTGAAGGAAGTTTGGTCTACTCTTGCGCAGTTGCGAGTGGCGCCGGGCGGAATGGTGCAAAGGGTTTGAGGAGGTTGTGGTTTTGGGAAGCTCGGCCCGCGTTGTTTTAGGTAAGCCGGGAAGCCCGTATGTGTACGCTGCGTTTGGCGCGGAAACATTTCCACTTGCTTGTCTATCGAGTGCATGCATTCTTCCACAATGCCGTGTTGCTGGGTCGGTGACATTTCTAACTGAGAACGTGGTGTACTCGTGTTTATAATCCACCCGTGGGACGGTGCTGCACACCGCTGCCGGTCCGCGTATCCGAGTATGTGATTTATTTCTGTAATCTTGTTTTAATAGGGATATCCAGCGCACCGTTTCAGTATTGTGAAAGGCCCGGTATGTGGAATGGCATGCATTCTAAAGCGTCATCTTCCACCCCTTTGCATCCGTATGAATTATGCATGTTTAACCCGTTCGGGACCGGACTGTGTTTGTGCACTTTGTGACAGTGGCTGTTTTAGCATTTTAGCGGTGTTTGCGGTTAACTGTGATTTTTCTCCTTTCTCATCTACTCCAACTGCGCATTATACATTTGGATTTTCCATGCGAAGAGGTGAAGAAAGTATTCGACGGTCTCTTTCTTTGCACGGCCGATGAACTCGACAGTTGACGTGCCAAACACATCACAGAAATGCATACGGTTAGTGACAATTGATGTGCCTGTCTTAGAAAGTGTTCTCTGTGATGTGCCTGGTATGTCAATAGTCGGTAAGGGGTTAAAATCTAAACTATTTGGTTTTAAAAAAAAAATAAATAGCACACCTGTGTCTTTCTAAGCAATCTCTACCTTTGTTTGCATGTTTATTTTAATACTAACTATTCAATTTCATTTTCAGTACTAATTTCTCTAGGCTTGAATTTTAATACCACTGGTATTCCTAATTCATCTGGCTTCCTAGTTCTATAGCTTCCATATTCAGGGGGCAATATTACGCAGAACACTGACATTCCTGGCAACCATGGGAGCATCACGATAAGTAACCCATCAGCCTATTGGGTCATCTCACTCGAGGGGTGATTCACAGGAGAGTTGTGGCTGTAACGCCATGACTTAAATATACGTCACAAAGACCCAGTGTGAGGCTTTGCTCAGTTTGCTGCATGAAGAGCATGTATTAAGTCTCCTTACCTGTTGAAAGAATCATTATCCTGGGCCAACTTAGCCACTCTTGCTGGAGATCTATGCCGTGCTAGCTGTTCGCTATGCATAGAAAAATGAGAAAGTTGAAACCACAGCTCTTCCGCCAAACATCCCTCCAGTGAATGGACCGGAATGCTGCTGCATGAGCCACATTAGCATTGCCATAAAGGAATCAATTTGGTTTTCAAGCAGAGAACTTCAACCAAACTATCACATGACTGACAACAATGGCATCTTTCAGATGTGTAGATAAAGCAAGGTCACATGAACAAAATTGGATAAAACTAGGTTTTGGTGGATGCATACCTCACAATTTTTTAGTCAAGGAGTAATATTTTTTTTTATCCGTTGGGTCTCCCCTTTAACATTCATTCCTTGGTGAGTTTTTATTAAAATCTATAAGTAGTTTTTAATTTATTTTTGCTAGAATCTGTGGCCGTGTCAGCTCTCCAATTATAATGGTCAAAGAGAGTCCTACTAATGCATTAATATATGAAACATTTAAAATAATGAAGAAGAGACGGTAACATGAAATTCAGCTGATCTTGCATTTCACAATGTCTAGGGACATTATGTATCTTTTTATGTGTCTTTCGAGTTTTCTAATTCCCAAAGGCTGCCAATCAGGAAAGCCTTTTTCTGCGCATGTAGAATCCTTGCCAACGCAGGGCGGGAGCTCACTGACTGTACCTTGTGGGTGCAGACCGCAGATGGCACATCTCTTGCAAGCCGAGTTGCTGGTGGTTCAGGAAAAGAGACTAAAGAGAATGGGAAATCTAAAACATGAATGGATCACTGTGCTCTCGTATTCATCAGAGTAAATAATGCTGAAGTGTCTCTTAAATATATCAATACATTGGCACAGCTTCCTCTGTGTGTTCCATAATTTGGATCTGCTCTATAAAACATGCCTTCGATGTATACTGCAATTCTTTGATTGTGTTAATATAGAGGTGCTGCAGCATTGTGTGCATGATTGCTGTAACGGCACAGCTGGGTGTCGGATGCTAGGTTTGTGAGGATAATCCCATTTATATTGCTAAATTTGTGCGGGAGCAAAGAATACTATTTGTTGTTGCCTTTTTCTAAGAATCTAGTCTGATGTACATTTGATGTCTGCCTTTAAATGAAATTGTCCTTGTATATGGATATTACACTTTTTGTGATGTGCATGTTGTGTAGTGTATTCTCAACTACCTTTTTTTTTTTTCCCCCCTCCAGATCTGAGGTGACTGTAATGGTTTGATATAAAGTTAAGTATCAGAAAATTTGAGCGGTTGCAGCCAGCAAAGAAACATGGATCAAAACAACAGCTTGCCTCCTTTCCAGGGGTTGGCATCGCCCCAGGTCAGTGTGAACCCCATTAAAGTAAAAGATAGTGATTATGGCACCGAGTGCTCACCTTGCACAAGAACTGTATTAGGACTTGACTTGTTAATCCTTAATACAGAACATTTGTTTATGTGCTTGTAGAGAACATCAGTTAACAATTGTTTATAACAAACACAACAAATATTCAAACTTATGATTCTATAGTTCTAGTATTTTCTCATTTGGTAAAGGGAGGATGCTACTGACTACGCTAACTTATTTATCCTCTGAGAACATATTATTTGTGTGCCTTTTATTTATGTGTGCCACATTGTTCTGTTTTATTGCAGGGTGCAATGACTCCTGGAATACCGATCTTCAGCCCTATGATGCCCTATGGAACTGGTCTGACTCCCCAACCTGTACAGACCACAAACAGTTTATCGATACTAGAAGAGCAACAAAGACAACAGCAGCAGGCTCAGCAATCGACGTCACAGCAAGGCGCTCAGGGGTCTGGACAAACCCCACAATTATTTCACTCTCAGACAATGACAACGGCTCCTCTTCCTGGCAATACTCCTCTATACCCCTCCCCAATGACTCCTATGACTCCTATCACACCTGCAACGCCTGCTTCAGAAAGCTCTGGAATTGTACCTCAACTACAGTAAGCTCATCCAGTGTACATTGTGCTGTGTGGTCGGTAACAATGTTTCTTTACATCCTTTTGTTTAGAAAGTGTTCCCTGTTCAGTGTTAGCTTGTGATATGTTTGCCTGTAAAGTATGTGGGAATTCCATTCATTGCCCAACCACTGTCTGTGATGTGTAGATCGCTTGAAAGTTTTTTCTCCTGATATCTGTAAGAATGCAGTGATTAAGTCAAGGCCAAGAAACCTAGCAGATCTGTGATTCCATGGTGCTTTAACACACGCGTAATGTTAATTGGAATAGTGACGTATTATTCCAGGTTTGCAAGCCTTTTGATTCTTGGTTCTATGCGGCTGTTCATTTGTCACTTTGTATTTATTTAACGTATAGGAACATAGTGTCTACAGTGAATCTTGGATGCAAACTGGACCTGAAAACAATTGCACTTAGAGCTCGAAATGCTGAGTATAATCCAAAGGTAATTTTTTTTTTCAGAGTTCTGCTTATTGTTTTGTAATTTGTAGCGATGTAGAATAAAAGAAAATACATTTTTTATTGATGGGATAACCTTTTTCTTACATTCTCCAGCGTTTTGCAGCCGTTATCATGAGAATAAGAGAACCCAGAACAACAGCACTCATATTCAGTTCGGGAAAAATGGTTTGCACAGGAGCTAAAAGGTGTGTGTCCTGCATGCATATATTCATTACCATTTGCTGTTTTCATTGGAGAGCTTTGAAACCACAAAAAGTTACCAATAAATAAATGACTATATGACACAATCCCTAAGCACCAACTTCAGTGAAGGTATTGAAATACTGATGAGTACCTGTACATATCTAGGGACATTCTGAAAGCGTACACTGTTGGAGATGCCAAAGATCAGGGTATTATAACCTATATTATAACCTCATATTTTCCTTTGTCTCCATTTTAGTGAAGAACAGTCACGGTTGGCAGCAAGAAAATATGCAAGAGTTGTGCAGAAATTGGGGTTCCCAGCCAAATTTCTTGATTTTAAGATTCAGAATATGGTTGGCAGCTGTGATGTAAAATTCCCAATCAGATTGGAGGGATTGGTGCTAACGCATCAGCAGTTCAGCAGGTAATTTTACATGTATTGTTAGTCATTGGTTCTGGTTTAGACTGTGAGTCTAAGTTTGGCAGTGTCTCTTGAGTGACTGGGAAGGCTTGCGTCAGGGCTACCTGCTGGAAGTTCTTGCTTGTGATCCTCTAAAAGAACCGAGTTAGACGTGGGCTTAAACTCTAGCTGGAACGTCTGAATTGTCGTCATCCATTGATGCCTGAGAGTTTTGTTTACTAAATGATGGCATTTAAGCGTTAACTATCCAACAATAAAGGCTACCTGTGCGTTTTATCATAACGAGTAGGGCATTTTTATTGCGTAAAAAAAGTACAATGCATAAACAAGTTGGCCATGTAACAGACGTGAGTTCTATTATTCTCCCTTTAAATATGCATTGTAGTAGGAAAATGTTGGCCCAAGGGTTTCAACTTATTCGAATGGTTGTCTCAAGTGAGTAAAACGCCAAGTTGATTTTAGTGGAACGTAAATATTTGGTGGGGAGGCCATTGGAGCACAATGGAATCCAGGAGAAACGGAAAGGGGATATGGAGGGTTTCTTCCTGAGGTTTCGGTTAACGTGTGCGTTATAATGTATAACTTTTTCTGCGGTGTCATGTTTTGCAAATGTTTCTCACTTTCAGCTACGAGCCAGAATTATTTCCGGGTCTCATTTACAGAATGATTAAACCAAGAATTGTCCTCCTTATATTCGTTTCAGGAAAGGTTGTTTTAACAGGTGAGTCACAATAATAAAACGGATGTGCTGTTTGTAGTATGTATTATGTCTTGCCTATTGCGATTTTATTAAAAAAAAATAAATAAATTGCACTGGCTCATCTTGTGGTTTAGTTGCTTAACCTCCATTACCCTGTACACAAAGCAGTATGTCCACAAAATATGTGCAAGCTCCCATTTTGGACACCTGTACGGCTGCACAGTAGAGAAAAGGCTGTCTGACAACTGTAAGCAGAAGCTGTTGTGCCCCCCCCCCCCCAAAACAAAGCTATCCCAATTTGGACACGTGAAATGGATGGGGGGCTATGGTTTCCCCTTCACTGATCTATATTTTTGGTTTTATGCCGTAAGCGTTAAAACCTTTCCACAGGCGAAATGCAGTGAAAGCATGAGAATATGTAAGGGCCCTCTTCTCCGTTTGGACCAGTTTGTTATTGTGTGTGACTTTAAATTATCGCAGCTGCCCCGTTAAGTGCGATCAGGTATACCCTTCCTGGAGATGTCATTGCTGATGTCAACTGGAGGGTCAGTAGAGGACAGGGTATCTCCTGTGGGGTCTATTTGTGCCTTAAATGTAGATGGTGATGGAATGGAGGCAGTGGTGAATATTTTAAAGAGAGCACGTTTGCCAACTCTGTTTTTCTATTTCAGGGGCCAAGGTTCGTGGAGAGATCTATGAAGCTTTTGAAAACATATATCCTATCCTAAAAGGCTTCAGGAAGATGACGTAACGGCTGCTTATTTTTCTGTATATGGTTTTTATATAATATAGCAAAATGTTTTTACCTGGCATGATACAGCGAATATGACTTGGACTCATGTTACAAATAGTGTTTACCGGTTTATTGTTGGTCCTGTCAGTTATCTTAATTCTCAAACTTTTTTTATTGTAAATTTTAATGAATAGCTAGTTTATCAGGAAATATTTTGAAATCTGTTATGACTTTTAATACTTTTAAATCTTATCTCGCTCATTCCTTTTAAAATCCGGTTTTAACAGCATTTATAGTATTCTAAAAGGAACGATGACATGTTGAGCTATTTCCGGCACAGAAAATGTTTTACATTGTGTTTCTCTGTACTCCACGTTACCCAAGTAAAGCAGGATCCAAATGTAATACTCCAGAATTATGCTTCTTTAATGGGTATGTTGGTTACTGTAACATATACCCTGTAATTAAAGTGATGCATAAACTTGTGTGGCTATTATGTGCCAAGAAAAGTTCTACCTTTTGTAAATACTTTTATCAGACTAAAAATTCTGGTGTTGAATCTTAAGTTATGCATTTAAATAAAAATGCTGTTTTTTTAACCATGTTTTATGGAGAATTAGTATTATTCCCACTCTTCAGCCAAATGGGAGTTGTGACCACTTCTGATTTTTCAGTCTTTTTTTTCCCCTGCTGGAAACATTCCTATTTTGTGGCAAACAATAATAAAAAAAATAAAAAAAATAAGCTTCACATGGACTCTTTATTTCTGACACCAACCAAAAATGCTCTAGTGGGAGTGTTTTGTGTTCCATATTGTCTTGTTTTATATAGCGCCATCAAATTCCATAGCGCTGTACAATGGGTGGACAGGACAACACAACTAGTATGTAACGAATTGATTTACAGAGACAACAGGTGAGGAGGGCCTTGCTCAAAGGAGCTTACAATCTAGAGGGATTTAGGGTATATTACACGATAGGTAAAAGTGCCGTTGTTAGGGATGGACCAGCCACACTAGTAAAAGTATTGCAGGAGAGGGACTGGGAAAGGTGAGCTAAAGGAATAAGGGAGGGTGTTAGTGTGCATCGTTGTAGGCATCCTTAAAAAAAGTGAGTCTTGAGGGATCTTTTTTTTTTTGAAGGAATAAAGGCAGGGGAGAGCATTCCAGAGGATAGGGGCAGAACATGGAAGAACTACAAAATGTCTATGTATTTAGATTGCAATGTCTTCAAAGTCCCTGTTGGTTTACTGGCCAGGTGTCTCGAAACCTTTGCCCATGTAGTGTAGCTTGTAAAGGTCTATTAACCAGATCTCTGAAATAAGGTGTAGAAATGTTACGCTATTAAAAAGTGGGATAACCTACCTTTAGCAGACCAATTGCCCCTTCCCATTACACCAACATATTATGGAGAATGTATCATTATTCTGTAACTCTGTGGAGAAAGTTGGGTAGATTTTGCTATCTAGATTCTTTTAATGTACCGTGGTGGCTCGATTATAGGCCGCACCCTTAATGTTTGGTGCTATTTTAAAGAGAAAATACACAGTGGAAATGTAAAACAGTATTTTTACCTAATAAACATTACATAAGTTATGGTGGGTAAAAGGTGATGGAAACCCTTCCACTTAAATTTTTAAGTAGTAGTTACTTTCAATTACTTTCAATTACTTTCAAGGAGTCCATGTATAAAGTGGATATAGAGGCAAAGGTGATAATTGTTAACCTTGTTTGCATGTGCCTACCCAGAATCCCCTGTGGTTGTGAAAGCACTATGAGATTTCTGAGGGAAAAACAAGCCTTCTGGCTCGTCTGGTGTGTGTAGATGAGTGTTTAATAATACTTCTACTACTACCTAATAAACAGGAATACATGTATTTTAACATTTTTTCTATCTATTATGCAGCTAGTCAGCATTTGTTATATGCAAACAGAAATTTGGAAAACCAATAGCCATTTTAAGGTTCCCCCTTAATTCATAATGCACCTTACTTGTAAATATGCCCCTGAAATGGCGCTTTGCCCCCCCCCCCCCAGACCAATGCATCCCCAGACTCGAGGGTGTCTAGCGGAGGCAGCCGGTGGACGTCTGTCCGATGCACATAGACAGCCTCTGCCGCTGCTCGCAACTTCCGCAGGTGCTTCTCCATCATAGAAGCCCAGCGGAAGTGTCAACAGCAGCGGAGAGAGGATATAGGTCCCCAGCAGCGCCTGCCGAAGACTTAACGCCGCCTGGGGCGAAGTTTAAAATGCCGCCCCCCGCCGACGTCGGGGGGCAAAATATGAATTGGAAAATAATATTCAGTTTGGAGTACAGATTTTCTTTCATGCTGTGCTTACTTTTAAATATCAGAGGGATCTGTTGGTCTACAGTTTGTTTGCTTGGCTCTTGACTTTGCCAGTTATGAACTAAAGTAGCATTTAGCAACATGGAGCCAGTGTTAACTAAGAATAGATTCTATATATAGCACACTTGATCCAATACGTAGAGAGACGTAGGTGGGTTGTGCTAGCAGTAGATTCCATAATTAGGGGACATGGCAATCTGTCACCAGGATTGCTGCATCTAAACTGCTACTGAATTTGCTAGATTATAAAGAGCTGGTGGAATGAAACCAACTATTATGGCACAGATGATGGAGGTGGCTTAATAGTGAATTTAGGAAGAGACGACCAAAAGCTAAATTTCCTCAAATCAAACTAGTACTGTACACCAAACCTCCTAGCTAGAGCTAAATGCATTACCCAAAAGATAGTGTAGGAGGGTTATGTGGAATTACACTCCCACTAAGATACAATCTTTATGCCAAGAATGATGGAGGGACAAAACAGTTGAACAGATTTTTGAAAGGACCTAAAAAATGTAGAAGACACCCTCTCAGTATTGGAAACCATTAGCACTTCCCTCGTAGTAGCATGAGGCTGTCTTGAAGCTGCAGATTTCTGCTCACATTTCTCCTCTTTAGAAAATAGTGCGGTTCATTTCCTAAATTAGGAGGGTATTTAGGCTGATCTCACCTAGAGATAATTTTTTGCAAATTATAGGGCAATAAGTACAAAGCAGCGTTTTTCTATTTCAAAATCTATTCCAAATCTATTCCAAATCTGGTAATCCTGTCCCCATGTCCTATTAGGGACATCTTTCAAGCTAGCTAATTCAATTTACCCTGATCATACCATATATTTTGTATATCCCATGGTATTTCTTATGGTGGTATTTTAACCTTTTCCACTCACTAATTCTACCACCAGCCTTAATCAAATTTTGTGGAAGTCATTTGTGTGTGTGTGTGTGTTTTTTTACACATTTTACTTCAGATATGAATTTATAGCTCCCCTGAGTACAGTGATACCAGCCATGCATGTTTGTCAGGTTGTTTGGGGAGCTAAAAGGCCACATTTGGGAGGAGCATTTTTCAATTTGAATTTTACCATCTAGTCATCATGCCCCCTCCATGTCCTATTTGGCACATCTTTAAAACAGGCCAATTCAATTTACCCCATCAAACCCCCCAAAAATTAGGTTATTTAACGCTTTCCATGCTAGGATTTTTGGGAAGATTCAAAGCAAATTTTAGCATTTGCTTCTAAAAATAAACTATATATTAGTTTTTCTTTTTTTTTGTTGGAATTGGATGGTTCCCCTGATGGTGGAACATAATTGCATAACTTCTTTTAAATGTCACCAATTTTTTCAATTTTTTTTATATACTTTGTGATTAAAAAGTTGTGGTCCATTGCATGTTGAATGCCATACATGTATTTAACCTGCAGGGGAGCCCAGAGTTCACATGAGGTTCTGGAGAGTCCCTCTTTTTGTATGTGTTTATGTGTTTATGATGCCATCTTGCCAGAGGCATTTCAGGGACACCATTTAAGCTTAGGAGGATTTTAAATAGGGCGTCCACTGCCATTTTATATATGGCGGAAATTGACGCCCCAGGGAGGGGCCAAACATCTCCTGCTTCCACATCTTCTTCCGCATCTTCTTCTGCATATTTAATCTTCTTTCTCTTCTATCTTCAATACTTAATCTGGTATCTTTTATTTTTTTGTCAACATCTCCACGGACATAACCCGGCAACCTCCACCAAAATGGAGGCGCCGCAGTGATGCCCTCCTCGATCCTTGAATCGGAAAGAGGTCGTCACTGAAAGCGCCAACTGAGGGCAATACTGCAGGGCTTGATGTCCTCTCCCGATTTTCCAATCGTGGTAGAGGAAGTGACTGCAAGCGTTGCCATATTGTCCCCTCTGGCCTCCTGCCGATGCCACTGGAGCAGTATTAGTATATATGCCATCTAATGCACATATTTAACCATAAGGCAATTTCTTTCGAATTGGTTAGAATTGCTGCTGTGGTAGCTTTAATATTGGACATGCGTGGGTACCCCTGACATAACTGTTGCAGAGCTTGTATTATTATTATTATTACTATTATGAATTGTTTTATGTAATGTCATCATATTCTGTAGCGCTGTAGAATGAGTTTCACAAATCTTTAAGAAAGCTGCAGGGACATATAATTTCCCTTGTTAGGTTCCCCATTGCCTTGCTTGTAAGAGTTGCATGGTCCTTGTAATATAGCTACTTGTCTTCCAATATTGGTTAAAAACTCATGCTTAATTTTAGGTTGTCCTGCCTTATCCATAAAACAAATTGTAAGAATAGAATATCTTAATCCTCATGGACCCTGCGCTATTTCCAGGGGCATAACTAGAAACCACAGGGCCCTGGTACAAAAAATCCCTCCGGGCCCCCTTCCAACATACAACATATGTAAACACACACAAATTACACACACTTACTCATACTCACTAACACACTCCATCTCACCCCACTTACACAATTATACATCCATGCTCACACACATACACAAGTACAAACCTATGCTTTCACACAAGGTACACATCCATGCTCACACACAAGTACACCGCACCGATTCAGGTCGGAAGCGCCCTTTCTAAACTATTTTGAACCAGTACAAGGAGACCACTGCAACCCACTGCGTAACGCCAACTACACACAAAATGTGGACATCATCTCCTAGATGTCTACCACTTTGCACTTTAAATAGTGCTGCAAAAATTGCAAGTCTATTCAAATCATAAGCGAGGACAGAGATCTACCTTCTCTTACACCGATCACCTATAACATTATAACCACTGACAGGTGAAAAGAACACTGATAATCTTGTTATCATGGCACCTGTCAGTGGGTGGGATATATTAGGCAGCAAGTCTTTGATAAGCGCTAGACGACAGGGTCAGAGCATCTCCAAAACCGCAGCTCTTGTGGTGTGTTCCTGGTCTGCAGTGGTCCAAGGAAGGAAAAGCGGTCATGGGTCATGGACGGTCAAGGCATGTAAGGGATGACAGCTGGCCCATGTGGTCAAAACCAACAAACAAGCTACTGTAGCTCAAATTGCTGAAAAGTTTATGCTGGTTCTGATAGAAAGGGGTCAGAACACTCAGTGCATGGCAGTTTGTTGCCTATAGGGCTGCGTAGCCGCAGACCAGTCAGGGTGTCCATGTTGCCCTCTGCTGAAAGCGCCTACAATGGGCATGTGAGCATAAGAACTGGACCACGGAGCAATGGATGAAGGTGGCCTGGTCTGATAAATCACATTTTATATCACATGGCCGGATGCGTGTGTATCGCTTACCTGGAGAACACATGGCACCAGAATGCATCCATGGAGGCCCCACCTCGCAACGTAAAGGATCTGCTTCCAATGTCTTGGTGCCAGATACCACAGAACACCTTCAGAGGTCTAGGGGAGTCCATGCCTCGACGGGTCAGGGCTGTTTTGGTGGCAAAAAGGGGACCTACACAATATTTAGCAGGTGGTCATAATGTTATGGCTGATCAGTGTATAAATAAGAGAAATAGACTTTGGTATAAAATTGTATTCAGTGTAAATTTATTCAATTCTCAAGAGTCCCATTTGGGGTGTGAAATTATAATATGGTTCGTATCTTTATCCCCATATTTACGCCTTATTTTTAGGCTTGAGCTAAGCTTCTTTGATCATACAGGTACCGTGAGAAATAATTTTATATAAATTGTAAGGTCCCTTTATTCATAATGTATAATTGAGGGGATGAGAATTATGAATCAAACATATGTTTATTGTAAACCCCAAGGAGATTATTTGTTTGGCGTTTGGGCGCACGTGCTATGCCAGTCACGCATATGGGTCCATGGGGTGGAGCAATTATAGAGCAGTGTGGGCCAATGCTCCATTACCATTCCAGTGAAAAATCCAGGGTGGCTATTACTAAGAGGCTAGAGGATCTTGTCCAGATTTCTATGGATACTGCATCAGGCACAGGTGCTGGGCATTAAAACCACATTGAGCCTGTGATCAGGGAGACTGTTGGGGGAAAAGGTAGTTCCCCTGTGCTCCCAGGGCAAGGACAGACCCAGAAGAAGACTATCCCTGAGCCAAGAGAGGCAGAGCCAATCTGCCTGGACCTTTTGTGTGCTGTCTGGGGGAGATTTTCCAGAGCCTGGCTTAGCTGGGTCTGGCTGGGAGATTTAGTTAGTGGGTGTTTAAGCTGGTCAGTCTGCTCCAGCATAGTATATATTTTATGATTTTGTTTTGGGGCATTTTGTTTGAGAAGTTGAAAATAAAGCACTGTTTGCCACAATTTGGTGTTCCTGAGCCTTAGTGCCCTAGAGGACTGTGCTGGAGATTCCTAACTGTGACATTTAAATAAATAAATAGAATCCAAAAATAAATCTACAAAGCAGAGTATATGAAAATAAGTATAACGCTTGCCAATAAAGATAATTCGTAACATCCCGATGGGATACAGTTTCTCAATAGGCACAGTGTCCCCCCCCACTCACTTTCTCACATCTTGTTGTGGGTAAAGGTTGGCATTGTCACTCGGCATGACCTTGAACATGCCTCTCAATGTTGTTTACTTCAAAACTTGCTTACTTGGGCACCTACAAGACCTTGGACATGACACTTACTGTATCTTTTAGGATGTAAAAAACTAAGCACAAAGTGAAAATATAGTTAACCAGTTTACTAGTATGGCACTCAGCCACATAGGTCATGCTCTACCACACACCACTCTCAGCCACACAGATCACACACAATTTTCCACACTTGTCCACATAAGTTATGTTTCAGAGACTCATAAGCAATCTTCTAAAATAAATTAGTGCAAGAGGCCTCTTACAATTACAGTCTTTTTATTGAGATGAAATAAAGGTTTGCAAGAATTTCCCAAAGGTAATCAGGAGAACAAGAAAATATAAGTACCTTAAATGGAACATTATCTAATGTTTAATTTAAGATACTAATGCTATATTACTTAAACAAGTGATGGCTGATTGTGTATTGAGTTCAATCATGGTATTCTCTCATATGCGATACCATTCAAAAGGATTTTTGTTGTGTCCCCATCAAAAATGCAGCTATTTGTAACCATATGATAAAACACAAAAATAGTGTTCATGTTACCAAAGAAAATGTCTTCACAAATGAAATCCTGCACATATGTTTGTTTTTAACACTTAATGTAAAGATCAAAGAAGATATTTTTTAAATTGGCATTATCAGATACATTATTTCTCCAAAATATAGTGCATTTTTTCCCCCTCCAGTAACTTTGACCAAGCTTCCCTTTTACGTCTCCAGAATGTGGTTAATGGGAGCTTGGAAGATGGACTCTTTGTCCTTCCCATTGAGTCATCTTCTACATCCATGTGCCTTTCCCTACTCTTTTTAGCTGTTGTGGCAATTCTTTTCCCTAGAAAAAAAATGGTTTGCAGATCATGGATTGCTTAAAACCCTGTTTTGGAGGTTGTTGCCGTCTCCCTCAATGAATTTGCAGCAAGAGCTTTAAGATTTGCGAAATGCTTTAAGAAATGCGCTCCATTTATATCTCCTGATGAAGCAGTGATCATAATCATGATGAAACGTTCCTCGGTTTTATAACATAGTTAAGGGGGTATTTATAGGTTTGGGCAGTGCTGTAGATTTTTATAGTATAACTATATTGGTTTAATTTATTATTCTTCAAAAATATGTTGCCCCCTCAACAACAACCCAGCTTGAGATCCACCAAAGTTCTGTAGAGGCTGTAGATTTTATAGTATAACTATATTGGTTTCATTTATTATTCTTCAAAAATATGTTGCCCCCTCAACAACAACCCAGCTTGAGATCCACCAAAGTTCTGTAGAAGCTTTACAGGGACCAGATATGAGCGTTTGTGTGCCAATATCAGTTGGTGGTCATGTTTTTACTGGGAATTCATATAATGTATATTCACTGAAATAGATCATAATGAAAGACTAGCATGTATAGAATTCAAGTGTGGATATTGTGCAGAGAAAGTACCTGACAATATCAACTGTCAAAAATTAGGTCTGGAGATGAAGGAAGTTTATTGGAACACAACACATTATTGCAAATTTTAACCTAGATTACTATATGTACAGCACTGTATTTTATGTTCATGTTCAAGGAGAAAAAAAACCATTTTCCATGCAACGCTCCCTTTTGATTTAGTGTCATACAGTCTGCAGATCAAATGTAAAGTGGTACATTTTATTTCATAAATATCTTATTAGTGAATTATATTTAACTGTACTTTTATAAAAAGTTATTTGATATATTTTGTTCTGGGATAGACCGATTTTCATCATGCAGCACTATCAACCACATCCTGTTTCCATAAAAACTCAATTAAGTATTGCTTGTCTGCATTGCAGTTATCGGAACATGTAAATATTGCCAAAGTACCCCAGTCAATACTTTCAGTAAGGCTGTCCACTTGAAGATGGTTCAGTAGCTGTGGCATTACCTACCAATAATAAAGAAAAAAAAAAACACTTAAGTATTTGGTACAAGCCAAAGTATATATTTCATTAAAATGGTAATACACTTTATGACCAAAAGTATGTGGGGGCACCTGACCTTCTAGGTTTTTCCAATTCACGGTAATAGCATTTACAGTTGCTCTGGGAAGATTTAGAAGAGCACACGTTTCACTAAAGATGCCACGTTTAAAGTCACTGAGCTCTTCACTACACAACCCATTCTACTACCCATGTTTGTCTATGGGGATGGCATTACTATGTGCTTGATTTTGTACATGTTAGTAATGTGTGGCTAAACTCAAATATACTTTTGGTCATGTAGCGCGAGGGAAACTTCTCCGCAGGAGTAGTGGAGGTTAATACAGAAAGGGAAATTAAACATGCATGGGAAGGGCTTAATGCTACCCTGAACACCATCAGCAAGGAACTAAAGATTTCAGGTTGTTACAACATGGAAAAACAGGCAGAAAATTACAGTATAAAACAATACAGAGTGTATAGCGTAACTTAATAAAAAATAAGTAAAAATTAGTGAAATGTTAAGCCTTAATACCTTGGTTTATGAAAAGAGAAAAAATACCTTATCGCACCAACAATATAAATTATGATACCTTATGATAATGAGATAATAAACATCCATGAGAATTGATTCCCACTTTTTACATTCACCTTGTGAACCTTGGGTATAATTGCTTTGCACAAAAAAATAGAACAAGAACAACTGTACAGGATGCACTGGAAATTGTATGTAGTTACCTGAAATTCAAATATCCTTTGGGCGCCACACAAACAATTTGGAATATCGTTTTGTTTTGGGACATTCTGGGCGGAAATCCACAGTGGATCCCCTCCTTTGCAGTACCGTAGAATCTGAAATAATGTCATTTTATATTAGCTACATTATCATTTGGCAGTCAACACAATTCATATCAAATTGTAACATGGAACAAAATGTTGGAAACTTGCAGCAGTAAGTCATTTTGTTTAGCCTTTTTTTTTTTATGGGTTATGTGCAAGTGCACAGAAACACATTCAGTTTTTCACAGTTCCAAGCAGCCTAGTGAGTGTGTTTTTTGTTTGTTTTTAATATTTTTTACATTTCTGAAGCTGCTGATCAGTCTCTGACAGATACCCCGTTCTTTAGTGGTTGCTGTACATTACACTAATTTACAGAGCACCAGAAGATTCCATAGCTTGTAAGTAAAACGGAAGAGGATTGGTAGAGGATGGTATGACTGAAAAGTCAGCCCATAGAAATCAAAGATTTCATTCTGAATGGTATAAATGGGAAGCACATGAACAATGATGGGATAAGAAAACGGAAGAGAGGAAGTGCCAGCGAAGGCAACGCTAAAGGACTTGAGGACGCTGCACAGACTAAGACAGTTTTAAGCGAAAGCAAAACACACAAACATTTACCATCTTTTACTAAAAATTAACAAAAACATCACCTGTCTTGTGTAAAACACGGTCACATTTTAGAATGCATAGCTTGTGT
Source organism: Spea multiplicata (assembly GCA_009364415.1). Lineage (NCBI taxonomy): Eukaryota > Metazoa > Chordata > Amphibia > Anura > Pelobatidae > Spea > Spea multiplicata. Next base: position 14,770,177 of record VKOC01000005.1, read on the forward strand.
GATGACATGTGCAGAAGACAGCGGTACAAAGGATTCCCCCACTGGTGGTGATAATTCAACAAATCTGTGCAATGGCACATGAAGAATGAAAGAGAACCTTAAGGGTTCTAAAAGGGAAGTGCTAAACTGGCTATAATGAAATTTCCCAGGAAAGGAAAAGGGTCCCAAAAGTATAGTATAGTATGCTTAAGAGCAGTAAGAACTAGTTTCATGTAAAAACAAAAACCTAGCACCAGGTACGTAAAATATGAAAATAAAGATGAAATGATAGAGAAAAGCAAAATTAAGAGGACAAAAGAACTTTCTGCTTAGGTGTGTAAGAGGAAAACTTTTTTTGTTCCATCAGTGGTGATCTAGAATGTATATGATATCTGAGGAAAATAAAAGTGTGTTTTATAACCTGCTCTGGTTCCGCAGCAATGCGCTTTTTGAAATTATTAAACACAATGTCTTCTTTACTCTCGTGCCGGGCCATGGCCTCCAGTTCTTTCTCATTCAACGTTGCTCCATTAAAAGTTTCTGCGAAAGAAAAGGAAAAAAAATGTAAAATATTTTTTTTGTTTTACATTGTCTAAGCAGTTTGAGGTCTCGGCTTTAATTATATAGTGCCAGCAGATTATATAAATTTTATATATACCGGTAATACAATAATATTAAATGTCAGCTAAATGTTATTGGTTGGTAGGTCTTAAGACTGTAAATCCAAAAGCCGCCTCTCTTGAGGTTTTTTTTTTTTTTTTTTTTTTTTTTAAAGAACATGCCCTCCTCTTATTTCCCTATCAACATGTTAACTAGTGTGATGGAATCTTGAAGGCATAATCATGATATAAGTTTCAGCTGGTGGTTAATGAATCAGGTGAACTGGTCCTGGAAGAGAATTGGATAACAGGAGAAAGGGGAGGGTATTTATAGCCGAGTTGGTTGGACTGAATTTCATGACTTTTTTATTCACCCGAGGAAGTTGTGAAGAACCACAATGAAACGTGTAGGGTGCTGGAGCTTTTTATCATCTTCATTGATTTTATTGACTGCTTTCTTCTGACCATCTGTGTGTACCATTTTATTTTGTGTGTTTGATGCCTTGTAGCACCTGAGTTGGTATTGGTGCCACATTTATATGTAAGTTCAAAATAAAGCATGCAAATCCTCTGCTTTATCGATCTACGATATATATCTTTTTTTTTTCTCCACATATCATCCAAATTCTTGGTGGAAACATTTAAGTTTCTTTTTTGGTCTGTTCTATCTTAGTGGAATTTTGTGTCGCTCATTGGGATACCTGTTTGAGGTAAAGAGGAGCCCTTGGAGAGATTAAAGGAAAGAAGGAATTACAAAGGAGTATACACCTAAAGTTAAGCATTAGGTGCAGTTTGAGGTATACCTTACCCAGAACAAGATATGTGCTACCATGTCCTTGCAATTTAAATGATGAATAAAAAGCTACATTTTACTGATCACTAATTGCGGATTGTTAGTTTTTTTATTCCCTAAAGTATGGCCTTTTTTGCAGAGAATTATATATTGGTTTGTCTTACTCTTAAATATATAGCGCCAATAATTTACGCAAAACTAAAACCAATACATTAGGTAAAGAGGGTCTGGTTCGTAAGCTTAATGAGGTCTAGAGACCTCCTAGGGAATAAAGGTTTCCCTATTTAATACTTCAAAGTGCATAAACCAAATGTATTGTCCTTTTTATATAACTGAACATGTTTTATGGGTGTGATGACCATTTCTGACAGTTCTTGCTGCTAAGAGCTGAGAGGAAAATTTTACAACTTCGAAACAAATTAGGTATGCAGTTTATATATTGTGTAAATGCAAAGGTGAAAATATATTCTACGTTTTAAATGAGTGGGCTGCAATTTTGCCAGAATAAATGTATGTACTAGAAAGGTCCTAAAGTCTTTGAATATCTGGTATCTTTGAGCTCTCAAGTTCAATACTTGTTCTACATCAAAATAAACTTATTGAAAAACTCTACTTTTGTAGAGTTTTTTTTCTCTAGATAAATTAACCTAGTAACTATATAAATTACCTTCTAATACCGAAATAGCCTTCTCGCCTCCTGCCTCATTATCTTCTTCCAGACTCGCACTGTCAGACTCTAGCTCCTCTGGCTCAGTAATTATTTCATATTCTGGGAACAAAATCTTGTGATCGGCAGGCACGATACTAGATGGATCTAGGTTACACACACAAAAAAAGGCACTCATTTAACAGCTGCAGAGAAGGTATATATTACGCACGTCTCTAAAAACACATCAAATACAAGGTAGGCTTGTATAAAAATTTCCTTTGAAATTTGAAAACCCTCTTCAGACCAGCAAGAAATGCAGTGGACTGCACACTAGACAATCAAACCTCACTTGTGTTTTCCAACATACAATAGACTTTTAAAAGTTTTACAAAAACAAATACTGTGAAATCCCTAGAACATTCATGGATAAAAGAAAGATACAGATAAGATTTCTTACTTGACTGCATATTTAGTTCTGCCCTGTTAGCAGCACATAGGTTAAACATATCTAACACTTGCTTGCTAATTGGTTAACTCTGTATGTAATTCTTATTTATCCGTGTAACGTGATGGCAGAAGAAAGTGAATGTTTCACAGTTTGTAGGTTTGCTGGAGAAGGTTTGCTGCAGTCTACTTACCAAAATGCTCACTGCAGACATTTTTATGCTGCACTTTCCAGTCCATCAGCTGGTGTTCTTTACTGCAGTAATTAACATTGTGACACCTTGAGCATTTTTTTGGGCCCAAACAGCCACAAACCCTGCAGAGGCGAGTGCCACACTTTAACTGGAAACTTGGGCAAGTCGCTCCATCGGGAGGTGCATTTTCGGGAGGAGGGTTATATGAATATGTGTCGTTTCTTCTAGGGAGCTGGTTCCTAAAAACTAAAAGGAGGCAGCTGTTATCGTCAACCGTACATACGTGATCCTGTAATTACATAGCATGGGTAACCAAAATGGGTTCCAAGAATGGAAATGTCTAAACAAGTATATACAATTAATCGTAACTACTTACATCTCTTATCTTTCAATCCACCTAACATCAAAACTAATAATATTTAGTTGCCATTAAGAAGGAGCAGTAACACAAAAATGAGGTGAGAATGACATGCTATCGGTGAAAGTAATGGCCGTAAGCGGCTCCATAGCAGGCTTGGGGGGAATAAAATGAATTGTGTTTTAAAACAGGGATTCCTTTAATTTTTGCTCGCTATCATAAATGTTCTTATCGGTGGGGTGAGGAGCCGATACCTTTATGATGAAAAACTAGAACATTTAATTTCTTAACATGTATCCTCACTTTTCAATCAAACATATCCTTGTAATAACAGCCAGGGTTCTTCAAGCTGTAGGGTCAGGCGCAATGCTTGGTTGCAAGTCACCTGTCACTAGGCATATAGCTGTCATTCACAAGTTAGACCTCCACTGATCAACCCAGTGACCGTTTCGAGGTCTGCACATTTACTGCCTAATGGAAAGAGAGGGTAGGAGGGATGCGCCTGACTACCTTTAAAGCAGCGATTCTCTCCGGCTCCGTGACATTTGGCGTCCCGACAGCAAAAGATAAAGATGGTCCGGTGAAAGCTGCCTGGGCACGGTGCGTAAACCTGCAGCAAAAACACTAGGGGCTTCCCGCAAACCCCACACTGGATTTCAGTTGGACCTGGCACGCCAGTTTCTCCAAGCCAGGCCGGGCGCCCTCCACATTTGCTGGGAAACTGGGAACTGAGCAAACGCCACGCCTCGGTCTCCTCTAAAAATCCCAGTTCTACTGTAGGAGCGGCAGCCATCACAACAGCATGTGAAGGCTGCGGCGCACGGAGATTACGTCACTGAGAGCGCGCCACAGTCGTCCTCCGATTCTTGTCGCCGAATGTGTGAGCTGCGCAAAATGCGCCGCATCCAGCTCACCTACCGCTGTTACGAAGTATGAATTCTTTAGCTTGGTTCGGAATAGTAAAAGTAGAGGGAAAAGACGTTTCCTCATCGTTTTGTTGGACATTATATTGTTTACATTACCCAATATTATTAAATTCCGTAGAGAGAGGATAGGTGTGTTCAAGATGTTTTTCTTCGTTATTAGATGTAACATACTCTGCCCGTCAGAAAAAAAATATAAGTAACTGAAACAACCTATATGAATGCCTAAAAATAAAAAGCTAAAACATACGTTGCAATCATATTCGTAATCAACTGAATACTAGCAAAATAACTTAAAATGATCTTTTTGGATTAACCAAATTGGACCAGATGTCTTGGATATTACTATATGCAGTGATATTACTATATGCAGAGCTTTTATAGCTAGAATTCATACTTGTCCTGGACCCAAAAAGACGTTGCAGTATATACCATTTTTCATATATATGGCGATCCATTTATATATAGCGACTTGTGGCATTCACCAATATGACATGCCCACAATCTTCTGACTAGACAAATGACAACAAATTATTGTTGTCCTGGTACCTGCGACATTGCATTATATATAAAAGGTTGTTCTTATCCATGTCTGCTGAAACGTATTCTTGTTTTCCTAGCATTCTATTTCCTCATCTCTGGATACCCTCATCGCTTGTATACCATTTCTGCAAGCCCTGTCTTCTTGATCGACTTTGGGTTCAGTCTTCATCTTTGTATAACGTTTCAAAGTTGTTGCTTGCTGCTACCCACTTCCTGGCACACCATCCATCCCTAGAGAACCAAAGGTGACCACTAGTGAAGGCAGTGGTAAGTATCAAGCATGTCAAATCAATCTGCCACAAAACCCACCAATCTAAAATTCCTTCTGATTCTAATATGTCTTCAGTGTACCTCCATGCCAAAGACTGCATGCTAGAAAGATTCCCCCCCCCCGAAGCCAGGAGCATACATAAACAAAATATATGAAGAATCCTATGTTATGAAATATATATATGTTGTGTAGGAAAGCTTGGGCACCTTTGTTCATTTTGCAAGCAAAAAAAAGTTACTGTTTAGCTGCAGGTAAAACTGAATACATGGCATGTGCATTCTACTTCAACCTCTAGTGTCTTTGTGACCATCTCAGAACTAACTCATTAGTGGACTTGTTTATTTTAAATGAGTTAATGGCACTCCAAACCTCTTATGGTGTTGTACCTACACTCAGCAGCCATGGACTCTTCTATGCAGTTGGTGAGAATTAGAAAATAAAGATAACTCACTCTTACTAGCAGTGTAAGTTAATCCCAACTTGTCTAACATGTTTTAAATGTCTTAGATGTCTCAGATGTCATTGGGAAATTAAAGTTGTGGGAAACTATGGAATTCTGATAGAACTGTTTATAGACTGGTTAAGAATGCACACCAAAACTCATATGATAACGCAAAAGACCAAGGAAGACAGTGGTCCACTGAGCAGTGTTGTTTGTACCAACATGATCTCCATAGAAGAGTCATCAGATGGTAACTTTATTTGCAATCGATCCACAATAGCCAACATCTAATGTGTGCAACATAAACACTTAAATAAGTGAGAGATGTTTCAGAACCCAATAATGTGTCTGATTGGTAAGTCCTACCTGTCATCAACTGACGCCTGTCTGGTCGACCTATCTGACCCCTTCACAAGGTCATTCCCTAGAAAAGGGAACGCTCCAGGCAGTATTTGGGAAGGATCCTATATTTGGCACCCCCAGTGGCCCCCTTCTTCCCTCTCCAGGGCACATATCTCCAGACACTCTCACATTTGAACAGACTTACATACTCATGCCGATGTACACATACACTCTTGGGGTTCACCTCAAGTGTAAAAACGAGTCCAGACGTAGACCTTCTTCCTCTTTTGTGCCTAGAGGGGGATACCCACTGTACCCCACTGATAAGGCTATAATGGAGGCCGAAACGTACGTCTGAGGTTGTTGGTTCCCTTGTGCAAAGGACATTTGCCTCTGATTTCAGTTCTGGATTGCCCTTTTGGGTGGGATCAGACTGATATGTAGATGGGGATATGAACTAGCTGTCTGTTTTTGTTAAGCATGTCCTATTCTTTTTTTATGGCATATATTCCTTAAAAAATGAAAAATATTATACATCAGTTCTTTTGTTAATGAAAATAGCTGTTTGAGCTTTACCTTCCAAAGACTAAGAATTTGGATTTTTGTTCAACAATACTATACCAGACGATATCATAATATTGTTTTTAAAATAAAAACATATTCATGTTGTCATGTTTCTTATGTATTTAATTAATATTTTTTTCCCAGATGCTGGAACCTTTTCTCTTAACCACATGCCTTTCTTCTACTGTACAAAATATGGTTTGTAAGCTTGGATTTGAAATACAAGACCATTTTGATATTAGAAAAATTGTAAACAAGGAAAATAAAGTATGTTGGAGCAACGTATGTGAAAGCATTGTTTTTTCAGGTTAGTTTTAAATCTCCAAATGCGGAACTTCATTTTTTTTTAATATGTGTGGAAATCTGTTTTGTTACTCTTATGCCTTTGATACATGTAATCCTTCTCATGTTAATCTCTAAATTTCAAAAATCTAGAAGAACTACACACAGTACATTCAAATTGATCTGCCATAGTCAATAGAATAGTGGTAGTAATGAGGGTCTATGACTGCAGTTTGCTTTTCGTTTTCAAGGGGAACTAAATAGTTTTTGCTAGTGTCATATTTTTAACAAGAATACATTGTTTTGTCAGTACAGATGTTTTGTCACAGACCTGTAATGTGATTTACTTCCCACAGAGTACTAGCATACCAAATATTTTTTCGCCAAGAAAGAACGTGTATAATGTTCATAAGCCAAATGTAAAAATAGTTATGCTCAATAAGAATAATCTTAATCAGTGTATTTTTGTGTACATGTACAGCTTTATTGTGGATGTACTTGTAGTATAATATATGCAGCAGTTATACAAACTATATTATAGGGGCAGAAGTAAATAGGTATGCGTTCAGTCTACATATCTGATGTTTGCATTGCAGAGTATTGATGCATGCTAACGTAATGCATATCCACCTTTGTGCCTTGTGTACAGGTCAGGACTTAGATTATGCACAAAGTGTGAGACAGCTTGGACCAGTTTGTGAAGCAGTACACAAACATATCACCTCCCTCTCGGATGCTGAATTTGAGGTCGCTTTTGGAATGTACTTCCAGTGGACTAACAATGCCACGGTAAGAGTCCTAATTCTTACTATTAGTGCTTTTTAAAAATGGTTGCAATATAAAGGATAAATGATTAAAGGTACACTCCTGCCATCATGTACTCTTGAATGCACAAGATAGCTGAGTGTCCCCTTGTAAATGCATGGAAGGATTGTACAACCCCCCCAGCTCCTAAGCATGCAGGGGTTCAGCCAATATTACGTGTGCTTGCCAAAGCTCATGTGAGCTGTACCCACTGCCGGCCACCTCCAATGCTGTTCTAATGAGATCCCGATCACGCATTCTCAGGAAGCATTTCCATTGGTCTTCTGTTAAGATTCAGGCTAGCTTTATGCCTGCACCATGCATGTTTAAAATCCTCACTGTATTTACGGTATCTCGCTATTTTTAGATTATGACCTCTTCATCTAATATTTTACCTCCACCTTCAAAATAAACATCTCTCCTCTACTTTGATACATTCACCCATATGCTCCTACACAGAGACCTGTTCTAACAGAGTATATACCAGCATTCATCCTACAAAGACCAAAACTGATTATTTCTTAACTATGTCTTATACTTATGGAGTAGAGTATGTTGCCCAGCCTTCAACAATAGCATTTTTGTCTGTAGATATTAGAGTGTCTAAATAATTTCTCGTTTTATTTCCCTAGACCATTAGGTGTCATGGCTAATAACCCAACATATGAGGTTGTACTAGATTCAGGCTGTGTGTTTAAACAGATGGTGCTAATGTGCACACAAGTTTCCATCTCTGTCTCTCAGTCTGTCACATACATGGCAACATGGTGGGCAAGAGCATCAATTATCCTCGGTGGCTACTGGGGAGGATAAAGCAGTGTGTAGAAATGTGGCACAATAATTAACTTAGAAATAGTAATAGAATTAATGCAATGTATGAAAAAGCAGTTATTTTAATGTTGACATGCAGATCTTCATAATATATCATTTTATGTTTCAAAAAACAGAAATGCCAAGCGAAGTTACACAACTCATGTTATTTTTGTAACATGCAAAGATTATGCAAAATAATCCTTAAACGTTCCAACCTTTTTTAATTTTTTTTTATTTATTATTACCGATGTGTCTCCTGTATGTGTTTCTCAGTTATTTCTCAGTGTTTTGGACACCCTAAAGAGCTTGAATGATGCAAAGATTTCCATGAGTATAATGAAAATGTCATCGTGTTTGGAGAGGTCGTTAGGAGATGTGAGTAAGAAATCATGTTATTCTCACTTACCCTATTTGCATTAGTTTTCTTATAAAGCTATATATTACAGATATTAATACACATAAACCACTGTGGAGTTAGATCATCAGTGTATTGAAATAATAAAGACATCACAGAGAATAGTATTTAATGAAAGCTTTCAGGATTCTGAGAATACAGTGCCTTGCAAAAGTTTTCACCCCCTTGGCAGTTTTCCTATTTTATTGCATTACAACCTGGAATTAAAATGGATTTGTTAGGGGCTTGATTTACACAACATGCCTACCACTTTCTAGATGCAAAATAGTTTTTACTGTGAAACAGGAAAAAAAACAGAAAACTTGAGCGTGCGTGACTATTCACCCGCCAGTCAATACTTTGTAGAGCCGCAAGTCTTCTGGGGTATGTCTCTATCAGCTTGGCACATATAGCCACTGGGCTTTTTGCCCATTCTTCAAGGCACAAATGCTCCAGCTCCTTCAAGTTGGATGGGTACCGCATGCACAATTTTTTTTTAGAATTCTTTAACCTGCAAGAAATGTCATGAACCAAGTAGCGGTGTGAACTACGTTAACCAACCTAGTGCCAGAACTCTTGCTCGATTCCGCCATCAAGCAGCACTTCCATTATGAATGGAGCGTTGCGTGTATCACAACATACACAATTGCAATATATCTTTCTCTGATAAGAGAGACTTTGACATCTTGTAGCAGTAATTTAGGGCTAAGTGGATGCAAAAGAGGATGTGTAAATTAAAGGAAGCGAGAGGTGTGTGTGTTAGTGCTTTGTTTCACATCGTGGTCTGCAGAGGGCTTGGGATGTTTCAGAAAAGCTACAAGGCGGGAAACAATTTTACATTTTTTTGTGCGTATATATATATATATGTATATATATATATAATATATATATATATATATATATATGTTATTTATTTGTCTGAAAATAACCTGCTATATTATATCATTGTAGGTGTATTTAACAGTTGGGAAAAACTGTCCATTCTTGCTGAGGGACCTACTTGCATCATCAGAGTTAGTCAAAGTCTTCAGTGAACCTGTGGTGAGTTAAGTGATTCATTTTGTTTATGCGAAAACGTTCTATGGAAGAATATTTTTACATATCAATCCATTTGCACATAGGTGAGGAAAACTGAGTTTGTGTATTCATAATTCACATAGTCCCAGATTCCTAAATAGTGGATTCCTAAATACAGGGTCATAAGATCAGCATTTGGGTGAAGTGTGGACATGGTAGGTAGAGGAACAAACACACAGAATAAAAAACAACGCTCTGCTGATTCCATAGCTAAACAGCTCCACTTCCACTGAGAATGAATTTCCATGGCTGAGTAGCTGCATGCAAGCTTCACATCACCAAGTACAATGACAAGCATGGGAATGACTCTGGAGCAGTGGAAACCTGTTGCAAAACCAAGAGGACACTGGCACCCCGAGAGTACAAGACTGAAACAATGGTCAAGTGAAAATCTTTGTTTTTATTCAAGTCCATAGTCCCATCAAATCAATAAGAAACATAATATAATAGCCAGTCAAATAGATTGATTGTGTAGAGGAAACATACGCAGTGGGTTTGGCGGATGCCAGGAGAACCTTACTTGTCTGACTGCATTCTGCCAACTGTAAAGTTTGGTGGAGGAGGTATAATGATACGGGGCTTCAGCATACCAAGACATTTTGCACAATGCAATAGCTACAACTGTGAGACCAGTTTGGGAAAGGCCCTTTTCTATTTGAGCATGACTGTGCCCCAGTGCACGAAGCAAGGTCCATAAAGACATGGGTGGATGAATTTTATGTGGAAGAACTTCACTGGCCCGCACAGAGCCCTGACCTCAACCCTATTCGACACCTTTGAACTGGCACGGAGATTGCGAGCCAGGCCTTTTCATCCAACATCAGTGCCTGATGCTTTGCTGGATGAATGGGTGAAAACTCCCACAGAAACACTCCAAAATCTTGTTGAAAGCCTTCCCAGAAGAGTGGAAGCTGTTATAGCTGTAAAGGGGACCAACTACATATGAATGTATTTAGGCCCTGTTGGTGTAATTGCCATGTTTCCCAATACTTTTGTCCATTTAGTGGATATATATATATATATGTATAGCATTTTAGATAAAATAAATTTTTACATTTGTGACATCAATACATGCCTGTATTAAAATAAATATTAATAACTGTAATTTTACTGTAGAAAAACAAATGAATTATTGTAACAGATAAAAACTTCTTAGTGCATTTTAACAGTAATGATTAGTTAAGATTGCTGCTAATGTCATTTAGTTAAGATTTTTTTCTTTCTAATTATTTTGAACGATTATTTTGAACGTTTTTTTCCAAAACAGATGAATATTCTCAGAATATTTCTTGGCTCCCCAGAAAGTCTCAATCTCCGTAACATCCTGTGGCATGGATTTGCATCTCCACATGAGATTCCACACAAGTGAGTCTCATTAAAAAAAAGCAACTGTAGCTAATAAATCAAGAACCCTAGTAACAATTTACCTTCTTGTCTATTATATTTAGTATGCCCCTCTCCTTTTCACTAGGGTATATGCCCGTCGTAAAAATCTAGTACAAGGGTATTTCAAATGGTGGAATTTTAACTCCTTCCATGCTCTAATACTAACATAAGCCTTTGTCTATTTTTTAACTGGCACATCGTTAGTTAAGGCAACATTTAAATTAACTTCTTTGTAATGGCGTAGAAAGCATGTAAGTTGCATGTAAGTTCACCAAGAGAGCCTATGCCTACCCCAATTGGGCGGCCTGGAGGTTGCGTAAGGTTTTTATGGATCTTGAGAAGATTAGGAAAAACAGGAACAATAGGATGTTGCACAAAAATATGTTCTATCTCCTGTATTATAATGCCTTTAGAGAGGGCACAATTCAAAAAAACTTTAAGAAAATGACTGAATTGTAGGATTATTGTTCTGATTATTGTTTTGATGGTCTTTTAAGGTTAAATTAATGTTATTGTAGTTCCTATTATTTATATTTTACTCTTCTCCTCCAAGAGCAAATGTTCTATAATGTTTTGAAATAAGTTAACACTCTGGATTGAATTGGGTAAAAATGTGATTTTATTTTTTTAATATACCAAGAAGCGACTACTTCACAGGATCTATTCCATTCCATATCTAAAGTTTCAGGAGTATTTATATTACAATTATCTTGAAAATTCATAACAAGTACCCCATTGTCCTCAAATAATTTTAACCCCTTAACGATCTTTGCCAGTTCATTAAATTAAATAAGCTTAGAAAGTGATCAACGCCGTTTCTTCACTTAAACGGCGTTGCTGTAATGCCTTGATGTCGAGAGAGAGCGGTCACAGCCGCCAATGCAAATGATCTTCGCCATCCGCAAGATGGTGGCTGCCCTGTTTTCAAGTTGAAAAAGTTTGCTAGATGGTCTCCAGACCCTCTAGAGAACTCTGGCTCCACTTGCAGGTTGAATACAGGTACTGCATTCAACCATGCAAGTCAATGGAGCCCAGATTTCTAATAACAATGTGATTAGTAAAATATTCAAAAAATAAAAAAAAATGGAAAAAAAAATGTGCTAACATTTAAAAATAATTATGCAGTGATGTCACCAGAGCAACCATCCAGTACCAGCAAAATGTGTTACAAAAATAAAAAAAAAAAAAAAGTTATTATTTTTTAGCAAGTGCAAAAATTTCTAAAAATCTCAACATAGAAAGAGTATAAAATAAAAGCAATTCAAATACCCAAGGGGTGTCTAATATATAAAAAAAATGGCTGATGGGGTAAATTGGAGTGGCCGAGCTCAAAGATAGGGCATAGGTACAGACTGACCAAAATGGAGAAAAAAGCGCACTTCCCAAATGTGGCATTTTAAATCTCAAACAACATGACAAACCCATGCATGTGGGGTATCACTGCTCTCGGGAGATGTTACTGAACACACATTGCTGTTTGATAGTAACTTATACCAGGAGCTATGAATTCATTCCTGAAGGACAATTTGTGTGGGAAAAAATACAACATTAAATTTAGGCAAAGGCAGGTGGTAGAATCTCGTGCATAAAAGGGTTAAAATACCAGCATTTGAAATACTTTGTGGTGTCTAGTTTTCAAAAATATATGGTTTGATTGAAGTAGCCGTCTTCAAAGATGTTCCAAAGAGGAGACAGAGGCAGAATGACCAAATGACCACCTGAATTATGCATGTCCCAAAAGTAGCCTTTTACCAGCCAAACAATCTGACAAACCTATGCACTATACTCAGGAGATGTTGCTGAACACATATTGGGGTGTTGTTTGACAGTGACATATACCAGGACCTTTATATTTGTAACTAAATTACAATTTGTGTGAAAAAAATAAAACCAATTACTGTTACAAAGTTTGACAAAGTGTGGTTGTATAATTAGCGCATGGAAAGGGTTAAAATACCAGCATTTGAAATACCCTGGGTTGTCTATTTTTCATAAATATATGGTTTGACGGGGATTAATTTAGTTAACCGGCTTCAAAGATGTTCCAAAGAGGAGATGGCGGCAGAATGACCAGATTTGGAAAAAACATAAGTGACATGATTAGAGTGTTGCATGAGTTCATTCCTACCGAGAACAGTTAGGTCCTTTAGGAGACGTCCCTGTTTCTTCTTCTCAGATCGTACAAGCCTCCCTATTGTGTTCTTATGTTTGTCTGACATTGGGGTTTCTGTCAGTTTTTTAAATGCTTCGTCATTTGAAAATGTAGCTATTGTAGATGAACGTGGTTCGGGTAAAATGGAGGTCGTAGTGTTATTTGAGGAATTTCATCATTGAGGAATGCTGATGAACTGCATCCGATGTTAGTACTTCAGAACCTGAAAAGGGGACAGTAACCCTTCTAGCTGCATTTCTTCCTAGTTGCTTCTAGCTCAATTTCACAAGTTACACAAGTTTTTGTCATGCATTTTTTATGTTTTATATCAGCTTCTCTATCAAGAAAATGTCAACTGCTGTTCTGTGGTATGGGCTGCCAATTGGTGAATTGCCAACATGCCGACCTTGCTTTCTAAGCTTCTTCATGGGGTTCATTCACTAAAGGGAGAGTTGTCAGGAAAGTAAGAGTTTTAGCTCTTTCATTCACTATTGGTTATCAAGGCTTACAAGTCTCTTCAGCAAGAAAGGCTATCATGACCCTGTACAATGTAGGGTCATGATAAAGTCAAAGGGTGAACAAATCTCACTAATTTAACTTTGCAATGTACAGGGCCAGCAAATCGTTTCTTGATGACCTTAATAGTGAAATCATAGTGCACTTAATAGTGGAATCAAGGAGCTGAAACACAACTCTCCTCTCAACTCCCTCTTTAGTGAAAAGACCCCAATTGCAAAGAGTTAAGAACAATGTCACAGTTAAATAATTATTTCGTTCCCATTTTCCTTCCATTCCCCGTAGCATTATAGTTTTTTGTTTTGTTTTCTCAGATATTGTGCCATACTTTTATTGCTAACAGTTGGACTTGGGCAGATAATTGAAACATACTTCCATGAAAATAAGCTGTCACTAAAACATCGACCATACTTTGTGTTCCACAATCTAGAGGAAATGTGCATATTCCCAGGTAAATTTCTACAGTAGCTTTCCATAGTCATGTTATATTGAAAATATATATATAAACAGCACTGTGCGCAGGGGCGGAAAGAGGAGGAATTATCTGTCCTTTTTTATTTTTTAGGGGCAGGGACCTTATTAGGGGCTAAATAAGACCTTATTTGGTCTCGTCTTATGTTCGATGTAGATGCCCATACCTGCTCCTCCGGTTTACAATTAGGCTGACACATCGCTATGTTGTCTTGTTTGTTTACAGATCTTTATGATGAAGAGCTTTCTGTGGCTGAAAAATTGATTGAGAAATCAAAATTTGTACTGCAACACATGAAACCTTTCTGGATGGAGGCTATTTCAGCTTTCAGACATAGAAGGTAAGCTGCAATATGGTGAGACGAATTACAGACCGATAGCTGCAGAAAAAAACTAATTGTAGACAAATTACAGAAAATAAAAAAATCCAAATTTCTGTGACCTTAAAGCCTTTTTTGTATTCTCATGACAAGCAAAGGCTTTCAATCTTGAGTAATGTATTAATTACCTAATTACCCAGATGATGTCTAACGTGATATTCCTTCACTCAACCACCTGTATCATATGTTATCTACTTCAAATACCATATGAATAAGCTTACAGGATACATTATATATAAAGCCAAACAACCATGTCTAACATGTTCATATTTTCATGAACACTTAGTTGAGATGAGGCACCCAAGAAAATGGGGTGCCTGATAGCATTTTGATACATCTTCATCACAGCTCATGTGCCCAGTCTAATGCTAAGTGTGTGACCGTCAGCTAGTAAAATGCATGTAAAGTATTTGATAAAATTGTATTTACTATGACTAATGTTGAAAATTACATTTATAATAATACATTTAAATACTATCTATATTTTTTTTACTTATTTCCTTTTGTCTTTTTCTACTGTGATTGTCATTGATAATGCCATGTGATGATGCCTGTGATGTCATGTCTAATGTCATCAGCAAAGCAAATTTGAGTGTGTGGCTCAAAGTGTGTTTCCCAGCTGTTGTGTGTTTTGTGGAGTCAACTCTGGCTTTGCTGTTTTATTTAATGTATTTTTCTGATATTGGTTTGAATTCATGTAAGGTAATTGTTGATGTTACATAGTAGTAGAGCTGAACCAGTTTTTTTTAGGTATGCTGA
Organism: Spea multiplicata; assembly: GCA_009364415.1. NCBI lineage: Eukaryota > Metazoa > Chordata > Amphibia > Anura > Pelobatidae > Spea > Spea multiplicata. The sequence continues at coordinate 14,785,312 of VKOC01000005.1, forward strand.
TTGTACTATATTATTACTTCCTCAACTTGAAACTGGCCTGCGTCTGATCTTTACCATAGCTAATAAGTGCCCATACAGAATGCTCACTGCTGAGGTAAGTGAATATTACAAATCTCACTTAATTTATCCAACATCTTCAATAAATGGGAATTCCCACTATAGTATTTTGCTACTACTTTCACTTAAAAACAGGTTTCATATATTGTTAATTTTATAGTTTTCGCATGATATTGACATTCATATGTGTATTGACATATTCATGTGTTCCATACATGTTATATTTCTATTAGCACATTCTACTAGACACAATGAATCCTTATCACATGGCCTTGTGGTAAATGATGCAATAACCCGGAATGATGCAGTACATCATTAGCTTTGCCATATTTATCAGCTCAATTTAATACGAGTAGTGAACATAGTGTTAAATAGCCGCCTACAAAGGCAACCCCTTGCCTTTCAATGTCCTCCTGTATTATTATTTATTGTTTTATATAGCCCCATCAAATGGGTTACTTCCAAAGGCTATGGAGCAACATAACTTTGATCCTGCATATTCTTGGCCTTTTCCTTTAGTATTGCCACAATCTCAGGTAGGAACCCAGTTGCAGTTCTCAACAGGTCTAGGCAGAAATTCGGTACCCATGAACACCTGTGGAGACTTAGAGCGGCTGTGTGTGTCTCCCTGGTGTTAGGGTCAGATAAGAAAACAACACAATATTTCTGAAAATATATCTGATGCTAGCAATAAACAGAATTGTAGTTTACCTTTAAATCATTGGTTAATATCTATCTTTTTTTATAAAGTGAATCAAATAAAATTTCTCTTTTTATAGCAGTAAGTCATGTTTATGTTTATTTTTGTTTCTTTCTCTATAGTCTGCACATTTGTACACCACGTTTGATGAGGTAAGCATTCTCATATTTGATTTTGGAAGCATTTGCCATAATAGCCTTGAAAAATACAAAAATGAACGCGTCCGCCTAACAAGAATATAACTACAGATTTTGGGGTGCAGCTGAAATGACCAATAGACAATGAAATAAGTGTGTCCATATTGTCTCAATGCACTGCGAAGAGGATGGCTTGAGAGGCCAAAAAAATCTCCAAGGACCACAGCTGCAGAATTGCAGAAGTTAGTTGCATCTTTGTGTCAGGAAGTTGTTTGAAAGTGGTTCAAGAAAAAAAGCCTCTACTCTCATCCAAAAACAAACAAAACCATCCTGAGTTTGCCAGGCACTACAGGGACTTCAAATGGGATCGGGTTCTATGCTCAGATGAAACCAAAGGGGCTTTTTTGCAGTAAACACCAGAGGTGGGCTTGGTGCACACAGAGAGGTAGCCATATGGAAAAGTACCTCATGTGTTCTCCAACATCATCAGACATTATAGGAGAAGACTGAGAGCTGTTATCTTGGCAAAGGAAGTTAGCACAAAGTGTTGACTAAAAGGGTGCCAATAATTGTCCCACACAAATATTTTACATTTTTTATAAACCTGTGTTCTGTTTGCAATTGTTTAATATCCATAAGAGCAGAGTATTTTTTAAATAAAAAATAAAATAATTTAATATGTATTGTAAGTTGTTGGTGCTATATAAATAAAAGATAATTATAATAGACAGGTTTTTTTAAAGGCATTCTTTGCTCATATTTGCCAAGGGTGCCAATATTAGTGGAGGGCACTGTATATATTGTCAGAAAAGTGAAGGTCCAATATGGGTGTACTGTTTTGCTCAGGATGATGTGGTGTGGTGGAGAGAGGAAACTGAATGGGTTACTGGATGAAGATGGGGAATGAAGATGCACTTTGCCAGGGTGGAAATAAGGGCATGTCTAGGGGGGAAATACCAGTCATGGGATAATGCTGTGATGTGTAATATGATATTGGCGTTGCACCAAGTCTGTGGTGAAAATATTTGATCACATAGTGTTAACTTTATAGAATATGCCTGAGCTACTGTGACAAATAGTAATACTGTCTTAAATGATGAGTACCAGTCAAGGTGCAGGATGTCTATATGAGAATGATGGCCGGGATTGTTGGCTGTTATGGGATTAAATAAAACATTTAGGGATACGAGTTAGTGAGCCCACTATATAACTGGGGTATCCAATATCTGGTAGTAGCAGTGTAATGGGACGGATTTTAGGAACAGTAGGAAGAAATGCAGTTCTCTGGATCCTGTATGTGGCACCCCTACTTTAAAATGTAAAGTTAATGTGTAAGGGAAATGTAATATGTGTTTTAATTATGAAAGATTTTGTGCTGACATGTCCACATTAATGTTTCTCTTTTCTTTATAATAACTGCTTTACATAAGGTGTATATGATCTGTAATATGTTGTATACCATTTCCAAATCTCTTTCCAGATATTGGCAAAACAAGTGGAGAATGAATTTGACAATCATTTCCAAATCTCTTTCCAGATATTGGCAAAACAAGTGGAGAATGGATTTGACAATCAAGTCCCACAGATTCTAGGGGAACCAACAATGGTGATTTGTTTTTGTTTCTATTGTAGATGTACAAAACTAGTGAGTGAAGTATTAGAGGCAGTGCATGTAAAAGGCTAGATTTTATTTCAACCAAGCATTCTGCCAGCTTCAGTTCAGAATCTTTCAGAAAATTGCCAGTGTAAAGTATTAGTGCAAAATGTGAATAACTAATGTTATTATGGTAGAACAGATCGGATAACAATGGGAAGGTACCATTTTAAAATGTTTGTTCTAGGAGCTACATCACTGGAATTAGATGTCAATGTCAGTGAATGGTTGGGAGCAACCATTGGGTGAACACTTGCTTAAGGGCAGAAGGAAGTGCAAGCTTGGCCTCACCGTCACATGTCATTTGTTTTACATATGTAGGAAGGGAGGAGGATGACAACAGACAAATTGAGCTCTTGTATAATAAAAATTCAGACCTGGTCAGGGTCACCCTGGCCAGTGAGCTTGGCCAGTGAGCTTGTGCAACAGAAGAATTTAAGGTTGCTACTATGTACAGGTGATGGTCAGCCTGATGGTCATCAAGTGATGGTCATCCTGAAAATGGTAGATCAAGAGAGATATGGGAGAAATGACACAGCACACCATGGCCACTGGTTGGGCCTCTCTCCCACATCACCTTAAGTAGTTGGGAGGACACTCATAAGGGTGTCATTACAGCACCAAGTTTTAATAAGTTTATCACAGCAATAATAAAAATAATAGGAATATAGCTTGAGATGCAGGAACTTTTAAAACCTGCATTGCGACCTCCCTTCCACAAGGTGAAGGGTGTCAGGGACTCCTTTTAGATTAGCAATGATCTTGTGCTACCTATTAAAGAATATCGACTATATCACCACTGCTCACAGTAAGCAAAGCAGGGTGCAGGTCAAGAAGTTGGCTGACCAGCCATGTATTGCAAGCAAGACTGGCAGGAACAGAAGGGTTAAATGTCAGATTAGAAGGAACTCCCAAGGGAAACCATGGAAATGCACTGAATTAGTATGACCTTCAAGAGAGCCTCTAATCCCTATAAAGAAACACATGGAGCACCACCTATAAGACTTGCTAACAGATGAACTATGCAGCCACCAAGAGGCATCCACATGCCTCCAATGTACAGTACTGCCAGGGCAGCCCATTATCATAGGATCTGCTCCCTATAAGGTGGCCTTAGAGAGTCCATGAGATTGAGATTTCATAAGGCACCAGATATTCTGTAGTAAAACAAACACTGACATGCTGGTGGTTTCACCTACTAAACAAGATATTAAAGGCACAATAAGTGATTTTATATAATCACTGTTTAGTTATATTATGTTTATGTTAACAGGAGTTTCTATGGGACTTCTTGAATCATCAGGAAGGACCTCGGGTCAGAGATCATCTAAGCCATGGAGAAATACAGCTGAACAAATTTCCGAGAGAAGTTGCCAATCAGTTATTGTGTTTCACAGTTGTACTCTTATCAAAACACTTAGAAACAGAACATGTCCTCACCCAGGTAAGAGCAAATCATTTTTGAAGTCTAAGCTCCCTAAAATACATTAGGGCTCTCTCCACCTAATGTATCAGTTTTTCTTAGTCTCTCAATTCTAGTCTTGTCATATGCATTGTACGCTGCGTAAATTGTTGGCGCTATATAAATAAAAGCTAATAATGTCAGACTAACCAGCTATATTAGAAGTAGGGTGCTGTATGCCATGCCTTGTGGTGGTACATTTTATTTATGTTTATGAATAGTTTTGTTCCAGAATGTAAAGATGCCATTAATTGTTCCTATCATAGAACTTGATCATTAATTGGCGTTTGTATAAAGCTAATTTATGATTGCATTCATTAATTTCAAGCTTAATAAGGGATGTGTTCATTTGCAAGAAAAATAAGCACTAACTACCCTGTAAGAGGAATCTACTCATAGTAATACTTCATCACACCAAGACATAATGACTAAGCAAAAAAACAATGGTCCAAGGATAATTCAACCTGCAGGAGGAACTCGAGAGTTCTCAAGAGGGTCTGGATAGTTTTCTATTGTTGATGCCATCTTGTGAATGGCGGTAACGTCATTTACATGATGGCATTTGTGGTTGCTCTTCGGAGCAATTACAAAGGCTATTGGGGTAGGGGGTTGTGTTGCTATCGAGGCATGTCAGCAACACCGTTTATGCTTAGGAAGCGACTCCGATCTCTTCCTAAGCTGTTTAGCCGGGCCATTATTCTTGTGGGGAGGGCTTTCCTCCCCGCATCCATGGCTAGCCTCACTTTTGATGCTTCCGTGGATGCTGCAAAAACGCGGCAATGCAGTTATCACCTTGCACTGCAAGCCCGTACGGGCTTTGTAGTTAAGGGGTTAAATTAGATGATATGATCAAATAACAGTATCTAAAGAAAGCCCTTCTTGTCCAGAAAAAATAATATTATGTGGGTACACTAAATGAGAGAAAAATTACAGCTAAACACAAATACTGCAGATGCTTTAAAACAACACTGTCACGTGTAGGTCTTTTGAAACTGTAAAACACTCATACTTATCATACTCGTACATCAAGGGAGAAAATAAGTACATAATGATTTGGGCCAAGAAAGGAACTGCCCCTCCTCAAGACGGACACTTGGGGGTATGATAGGGTATATTCACTATGCCGGGAGTTGCATTTTTCAACACCTTGACACTATGCATCATGAAGAGTTGTGCATTGTCGTGTTTAGAACCATCTCCCACAGCTAAGTGCCATCCTTTCAGCTCCATGTTGAGAGAAAGAGACCTTGAGGACAGCATTCCTGTAAAAAGATTCAGTAAATTTCTTGAGGGCATCAGCTAAAGTAGGGTTTCTTAGGCTATCTGTCCTACGTATTTTTTATTGCATGGTAGTGATTCTGTATATTTTAGTATTATTTTCTTATATTGTTCTTGATCCGTTTTGTTTCTTATTTCATATTTTACTTCTCCTAGCGTAAACATGATCCCAGTTATGCTCATTAGTCATTTGAGAATTTTGTTTTTGTTCCTTAAAGCAGGATACTTCCACATTGCAACCACTCATCGCTGCTACAGAGTGCTACACGTCAAGATTTCATCCAATAGCTCTTCTTCAAAACCAGGTATTTGGAAATATTACTAAAGTGTAATATGTAGTAAAGATTTGGTGATGCTGCTTGTGTGTGAGTTGTATTCATTGGCATTTTTGATATAGCTATCATAAGGCAGGTGGAATGGGAAAATGAGACACAAGTCTTAATGTTCTAACTAACATAAGAATACAATGCATGCTTAGATTGTATGCAATAAAATGCGTAGGGCCACAGGATTGGAGAAATGCTAATATGATCCCAATATTCTAAAAAGCATTGCAAATACAACAAGAATCTGCAATCGTTAAACTGCTTGTAACAATAATGTGAGACACAATGCTAGTCCACATTGACAAAAATAAAATTATTAGTGTAAGTATACATAATAAAGCCAACAATTAGGGCAAAACAAACATAATAGACTTTTTTCTTGTTATTTTGGGGGGGAATACTACTATATCACAGGTGTGGATAAGTCTGGCTTGCTCTTGGGTCAACAAGGTACGCCTGGGGTTTGGGCTTGCACGAGCTGGTTTGCACAGCTCTTTGAGGTGCCACAATTTACTTTTCTACACACTTTCTACCACACAGTTGCATACAACAACATAGTATTCCACAAAAAAACTAAATTACAGAACATTTGCAAAGAATTTACTGTAGAATTTATATGACTCTTTCCCACTCACTTTTCCAAAGTTTCCTTCACCACTATTTGAGCTGATCCTTTATAATAAAAATGTAAATTACTGATATATTCTAGTTTATTATGGCTTCTCAATTATTATGACACTCGATTGCTTAATTTAGTAAGTTTGGGGGAAAAAATCAAGAATTTTTGTTCATAGCTGTTGCAGTGCTGTGAAAGTCTTCGAAACTGGCCTATACCTTCTCTTAGTTATTTTCAGCAAGTCACTGGGTAAGTGACCATTTTCTGTTTTTTTTTAAAAATATTTGTTACAGCAGCTTTTTCATATGTATAGATCCACTGTCATGCCATATTCTATATATTGGGATTGTTAAAGGCCTATGTTTGAGATTTTTTGTGTTGGCAGCAGGGAACAAATGTGGGATTACAGAAGGATTTAATATCTATTCTAGTACATTATTTAATTTTGCTAAGACAGTTTGGGACATTTTGGCAAAATCGTATAAACCTTTTCCATTTTATCAAGAAATCTCACAAGATTATATTATAATTATCCCTGAATTATGTAATTTCTTATTTTTCTATTTATGTTGATAACATCTGTTATATTGTATTATCAAGCATACACAAGGTATACAACACTATATAAATTAATAAATACTAATACTGAATGTGTTTACATAATATAAGTGTGTAAGATGTAATTAAGTAATATGTTTCAAGACACAACCATACTGATCCAAAACAAAAACAGCTTGCAGCAAGGACCAGAGATTTTGTGTAACCTCATAGGTAGTTTCAATAAATTAATTTACTTATCCTAAAAGCTGTCTTATTTGTTAAGCTGTCTGTCAGCCTGTTAATTCTCCTTTCACTCCGTGGAGTGCAGGAGGGCTAGTAGTCATGCTGTAATCTGCTTGATAAAGGGCTAAGGGAAACAAATGATTATCAACCCTTTCAGGCCAAGGACATATGGGATTTTGGGAAAGTGGACCCAATGTTGCTTGTAAATGATATTTTTTGTATTTAGTGGGGAAAGTAAGCAACCTAATGGGTTTAACCTAGTGTATTATTTTCAGCTAAATGATGCTTCCATGGGGCTCCCTGTTAGTGTCTCCATGCTCTATGGTGGTGAGCGGTGTTTGATCATGGCCACTTCCAGACCATGATTCTGCCGACACCTCATCCACTTCTTACCTTTATAAAGTCTGACTGGGACTCGCCACTATGTAGCTAGTGCTACATGTGCCCGGGTCTGATAATTTTGTTGTCAGTTCTCAGGCTGCTGCTTATAATTCTGCCATATCAAGTTGAGTGTAGAAGTGAGGGCTCTGACTATAAGAGGGACTGCTGATTGGTCACAGGCTGGGAGATCTCCAGAAAATGTTCATTTAGTAAACTAAAATCTCATGCAATTGGTGCATGGACCAAAGAGCTTAAATGAAACCCTCCTACACGTTCGGGATGTGGGAGATCACACAGAGAAGGGACAAACAAAAACTTTTAATACTTAAAAAGAGAGACACAAATGATCCCTCTCTTGCCCGTATAAATCCTATTATCGACTCTGCAGGTAAGTTGCTTCCCTTTTGTCATGTTGATTATAGTTATTCATAGGCAACGTTTAGCAGAGGGAGATAAATTAAAGACAGGAGATTGAATAGAGATGCTAGCTGTGCAACACTAAAAGATATAAACTATCATTTTTTCTATCTCCCCTTTTAATTTAAGGTGTGGAGAGATGTCAGAACTAGGGGTGACATTCATTCATGAAATCACATATATTCTATCTCTACTTCAGCTCCAGAAAGATGACCGTTTTCACATTGATGAGATTAACAGTTGGCTTCTGACAGAGAAGTATTATGCAATAATAATTATTACTAATATAAAATGTTATAGTGTAATGCTTTTCATGTTATTTATTTACAGTGATTCAAAGCAAGACACCCATAGTGTACATAATACTATTTGGCTTTTTTTCTTCAAGACAATAATTTTAATTGTATTTGTGTCTTAAAGTTTAGTGTGAATGTTTTTAAAAATATTGTTTACCTTCAATGAACCTATAAACATTTAAAATATGTTCATCTCTTATAGACCTACCTAATAATACCTTAGATAATCATTGTGACAAATGCAATAATCATACTAACATAGCAAATAAATATAATTAGTTTTTATGTAAATAATATAAATAATATTTTATATATGTAATTAATTTATATTGAATAACAGCTTGTTTTAACAGGTGGTTTAATAATATCTGTACGCTGTGCAGTATACACATTCACAACTTGTATTGTCATCGACGGGTACTTGAAGCAGTTGGTGTTCTGAGGAAAGTGGTTAAGCAGTGCATCCTTGTGTCAGATAATGTTCTTTCCATATCGGAGGTCAGATATAAACAGTGGCTTGAGAAGACATTGCGATCTCGTCAAAGACAGAACTATCTCCGAATGCTAAGTAGGTTAGTGTATGTGAATACTTATTAATATTTATGTTTCGAGCTATCAACCTGCAAATTTTCAAATTGTGCCCTGCCCCTCTGAACTAGCCAGTTATTCTCCATATGCAAGTGCTGTGTTCTCATCCAATTTTCTGTACCTGATAGCTGAACAGCTGGAGGCACAATGTAATGTGAACAATTTTATCTCATTGAATGAGCAGTAGAATGTATTGACAAAGACTAACTAGACCCATTGCTGAAAGTCCACATTGGCAGTAGCTCATCTTCTGCAAAACCAAGGGCAGGCCACCCTGTTCCATACTCAGACTCCCAGGTATGTGACTGCTGGAAGTGCTGCTTACAAGGGAGATCCCTGATGTCCTCAACTGGCCCATTTGTGCTGTGGAGACCAGTGACCAGTTGGAACACTCTACCTTATAACCAGGGCCATGCATCCTTCTGAAGTAGAACACTCAGAGGACAGCAACCATAGATGGGGGGTCCTGGGGGCATTACCTTGGGTGTGGCCTTGAGCAGTACCCACCCTAAATGCATCTATACACATAAACAGTGACCAAATATTGCCTATTGGATCACTGTCTGCAAAGAGACATTGCTAGTTGCTCATTGATAACAATTTATAGATCAAAAGGTTCCAACATAGAAAATAAAATCACATAAGATTTTGGGACTTCAGAGGCCTTTTGGGCAGATGGAATGGACCAGAGAGTCGAGAGTCTTCAATACATACAGAGTGGTTGCGATAATAAATATGAAGTAGTAGTCCATATGAAATCCACAAAATATGTAGGGACCTAGGATTAATGCAAGTGTATTATTCCTCACCCTTCCCATAGAAGATGCACTTGATTTGGGCATACCCCTGGTCCTAATTAATGTGTTGAGTATGTTGTCATGCGTACAATGCATTACGCAATTTTAATCCTTTTTGTTTGCAAAACATATTTCGCACCAATTGTGAAATTGCTTTGGAAATCTGTCTAGCCAGTATCTCATTGCCAGTTCAGAACCACTCACTCTACAGTAAAACTTCAACTTAGCTATACCCACATCAGATACCTGGACACAACAATTAGTGTCAATAACAACACCATACAAGCCTTCTTATACCTCAATCCAACAGACAGGCCCAGTTACCTCAACAGCAACAATTTGCACCGGGAACACACAAAAAATCTATAATCTACAGCCAGGCCATAAAATACAATTGCATTTGCTTTGATCCCAGATACAGGGATGGGGAACAAAAAGATCTCAGGAACGACTTGGTTGGGCTAGGATACAATACTTAACTGACAAATGGTCACGTAAAGACAAGAACTCCTGAAATACAAAGAGCCATAGAATAATGTTCGGGTGCCCTTGGTCATGTACAACCAAACCGGAAACCTCTCAGAGTTTGTCCCTGAGTCTCAGGGTTTTTGCCCCAATCTCAGCGTGTTAGGGTTAAATGGCAGATTCCCAGGGTCACAAACACTGGAACTGACTCTTTCCTAATCTACAATGCTGTGGTCATATATGAGTGCCAACTGGTGCTTTTTCTGCTAGTACTGTATGGTTGAGGTCCCTGCTTGAGTACAGATCACTCAATTAAGTGTGTCTTTAAATAATGAGAAGTCAAGGTTTCCATTAAGGCCGGTATTAATACCATTTGAGTGACACATTTGGCGAGTTATTAGATTGAATCATCACAATGGCCAATTAAAGGGTTCCCCCATTTTCAAAAAAGGTGTGAAAACTTTACACAAATATACTCCACAGACATGGTACCAATCATACATACAGGCCTACAATAATTAATAGTACAAAATGAATAGTCTTCTCATGCAAGTCATCCAATATGGTATATCCCATTATATGTGTTTGCTGTCCCAGTACTGGTGTATACGCAGATGAAACAGGCCAGAGCCGATGAATATATATAGACCAGAAAATGTATGTGACCAGAAAAAGGACAGACACACTTTATGACAAAATAGACACAATATTTGAGGACATAGAGAGAAAGGAAGGTATGGAATACACACTCGTCGTAAAATTTGACACCATTAATTCATGCTAAAGAATTTTTGTCATACTATCCACACGTAGTCTGTGGTAATCTACAACACCAAAAAAGACTACTCTCGCCAAATGCTACATATCGCAATAACACACTTAACAAAGCATACAGTTGCATTTGCCTTTAACATCTCTACACAAATGTAACCTCAATTCATAATCTTTGTATCTGTATGTATGGGCAATTTCTGCTTCAAATGTATAATAAACCTGAAGCAGAGACCTAGAAGGTCTTGAAACGTTGCAATCCATTATACTTCAGAACAAAGTGAACTTATATGCGTATAAAGTTATTTGCCGCTTGCATTGAGCCTCATTCAAAATTTAACAAAAACACAACCAGCGCTAACCTTTGCGGTAACATCAACAGCAACCTCAAATCAATGTCCTTTATACCCCTAAAAATGTGACTTTGCATTGTGCATGTTTTATGAAAGGCCTTTGCTAGTGTTGAGCATCTGCGGAAATTTTTAAAATGAAGGGGGGCAACATGGAATTTTAAATCACTATTTTTATGATCCCCACAGTGAACACTAATCTTTTTATTGATTTAATTTGCTGCACGTTTACATCTGCAAAGTTTCAACTTTTGTATTGCATGAATAGTGCCAAAGAATCTGCTTGCAGTCTATACATGAAATGTAAAATTAAGGTATCATTAGTTTATTAATTGTAAATACATCTATGCATAACATCACTTATGTGACATTAGGGCATCAATGCCAAAAAGGAATTTAATATATTTTTTTGGTTTATTTGCTTTTTGCCTTAGCATTAAAGCCTTGTCCTTGGTCCTGGGTTTAATTGTAACTTTGATGGTTTTGGATCTTCACAATATATATAAGATTGCAGAGCAGACGCAACTGGAATACAACAAGTATTTGCGGTAGGTCCATCTTTTTATTAACATTTTTTTATTGGATTCAGTGAAAGGAATCAATGAGTGTTACTGTATATATTGTTGCCCTCCACATATATTGTAAGATGTGGGGTTAAACCCCAGGAGTTGACAGTGAGACCTATTTTATTTTTAGAATAAGAATGTACAGTTGGAGGCTCCTTGATTACAATACCTAAATCCCCCATTTCACAGCACACATGCGTCTGGTAGAAAGCTCTGTCTTAAAAGATTGGAGGTTACATATAAGTGTTGCAAATGCAGAATAGGTATAATGCCTAAATATATGTTAAAAGAAAATGTACAGTGAAGGAAAAAAAAAATTGATCCCCTGCTGAAGACATGATCATTCTATAACTGTGAGAGGCAGAATAACAACAAAAAAATCCAGAATAAGTTATAAAATGATTTGTAATTTACTCAGTCAAATAAGTATTTAACCCATTTGCAAAACATGACTTAGTACTTGATGGCAATCTCAGAGGTCAGACGTTTCTTGTAGTTGGCCACCAGGTTTGCACACACCTCAGGAGGGATCTTGTCCCAGTCCCCTTTGCAGATCCTCTCCAAGTCATTAAGGTTTTGAGTCTGACGCTTGGCAACTCGAACCTTCAGCTCCCTCCACAGATTTTCTCTGGGATTAAGGTCTGGAGACTGGCTAGGCCACTCCAGGACCTTAATGTGCTTCTTCTTGAGCCACTCCTTTGTTGCCTTGGCCACGTGTTTTGGGTCATTGTTATGCTGGAATACCCATCCACAACCCATTTTCAATGCCCTGGCTGAGAGAAGGAGGTTGTCAACCAAGATTTGACTGTACATGGCCCCATCCATCCTCCCTTTGATGCGGTAAAGTTGTCCTGTCCCCTTAGCAAAAAAATACCCCCAAAGCATAATGTTTCCGACCTCGGCTTGACCTTGAACCTGTTTGCTCCCCCGTTCTACCTGCATCAGTGTCTCCAACCTCGCTGTGCGGGTCAGTGGGCAAACCTACAAAATCAGCAGGGGATGAAATTTTTTCCCTTCATTGTACTTAACCCCTTAAGGACGGAGATGGTTTTAACATTTCTGTGGTGCTCATGTTTAGCTATTATTTTCTTCTTTCTGATTTAGTGTACCCACACGATTATATTGACAAGAAGGGCTTTCTTTAGATATGATTATATTGATCATATTATCTTGTTTACTAAAAAAACTAATTGAAATAAAGGACTTTTCTGACTTTTATTTGAAACATATTTTACTCATCTACAAAAGCTAATGGAAAAAAACCTGCCAAATAGATTATAATATTTGTCCTGAGTTTATAAATACCCAATAATTCTTTGCATATTTTTTTGGAAGTTATAGAGCGATAAGTACAAGTTGCTATTTCAAATCCTTTTTTCCCAAAACCGATCGTTCTGCCCCATGTCCTATTTGAGACATCTTTGAATGGGGTCAACTCAATCTACCCCATCAAACCAAATATGTTTGAAAACTAGACATCTCATGCGTATTTCAAATGCTAGTGTTTTAACTAATGAGGGGTTCAGGTGAAATATGTTATGGTCATACCTGTAAGAGGAGGAGATATGGCAGGCATAGTGAGGAGTAGTTGGATGAAAGCATGAAGACCAGGCATGGATGTCTGGATAGTCCAGTGTAACTCTTAACTGCCCACTTGGGAAAAGACCACAGCAGCTACATTTCCAAGCAAAGTTTCCTGAAGCAAGGTATTTTCCGTCAGCTTGCAATGGTGTCACCCACAGACCTAAATTTTGCCCATGTGTCACAAACAAATCTTTCACAAACAGCTTTATAAATTGCAGTTTTACAATTGCAGCACTTTTATTCATATCCCCAAAACATAATCACCTGACGGCTGCCAGAGATTGCACCAGTAGTTTTGTAGTATATACCATGAGTAGACGACAGTAGAAACCAATAATGCTGCCAAGGAGAGACTGAGGTAGGATCGAGTTAAAAAACAAACAAACAAAAAACAACTAGGAGTCATAATAGAAGATGAGAAAAATATCAGAAAGAAGCCTGAAGTTCAATATTAGATAAAACAGTCCAAATCAAGACAGGTTAACAAATATATTTTTCTTATTTTTTCCTATTTGTATTACCATTTATATACCTAAATATATATATGGTAATCTAACATTTTGGGGGGAAAAAAGTTCTACTTGCCAGATCATATATATATATTAACAAAGTAAGAAAAAGGGAAATAACTGCTAAAGGAAAAAATAGCAAATACACGAGAAATGCTCTAGTCCTGTAGCATCAAGTAGCCTCAGTCTTTAAGAGACAAATATACATTCTTCCAAAACAATGAAAAAATAAAGCACTTAAGGGGTCCAACTGCAGCAGTCCCCCTCTTCCATGGTCCAACTGTTCTTGCTGCTGATTGGCACTGGCTTCCTCAGAGACAGCTATTTCTTTTGCTGGCGGTGAGTGTATAAACATCATTGAGGGGGCAAATGCAAATGGGAGGATTCTGCAGAATTCACACAAAACTGACCACACTAAAGTGCATATGATCACTGGAGTGTCTCCAGACAGCTGAGTCATATGACCTATTCCAAGACCTATGTCCTAGTTTGGGCTCCATTTTGGGGATGGAGACATCTAGCAACAGCAGCTATCTTGGTCAGCGCAACAGACACCATTTAAGGAGAGAGCGACACATGCTGGTCCTTACATCTTTTTCAACAGTTAGCTGCAATAGCAATATTCTAATATAATGCTTCATTCTTTGGGGAGATGTCTTAAGAAATACACATGTTAATGTATTTAACATAGTATTTTATTATCCCTTATGTCTTAAATACTATTCTTATACTTTCGTACTGACTGCAGGTATGCTAAGTCAATACTACAGTACACAGAAAATTTGTCAACATGCACTAGCGTGGACAAGAACAGGTGGAATGAAGCCATTGAACTATCCAAAAACAATCTTTTACAAATAAGGATTTTTATTGAGAAAATTGTGCCTTCACATACAATAAAGCAAAACTGTGCTTAGAGGAAGAGTTAAGAATATGTCTAAAACATGGAATATGGATTTTGTTTCTTTATGGAAATGTACTTGTGATATTTTGGTTTATATATTTTACTTAAATAAATATAGAAGTGTGAAAGAATTGTTTTATTCTTACCTTAAGTATACTCCGACTTGGTGCGCTCGTGTAGACCGAGAAAATAAATGAAATGATACAAAATGATAGTGTAGACGTAAAACAAAAAATATTAATAAATGAGTATGTTTATGCACTCACAAGTGTACGTGGTGCTTCAAAGCTCTATGGGTCCGTTGGTCCGCTCGTGTATGTAAATAGATCGAGAAGACAAAAAAACAAAAAACATAGGGTGATATCTTAAATGAAGGAGCACCGCAAGGTGATGGATGCACTTACTCGTATGATGAGTGTTCAGCGTATCGTGATCCAAAAGAGCAATGTCTCCTCTGTGTTCTTAGTCCATATAACCACGAATAAATATTCAACCTGATGGTTAATCGCAACGTGAATTTATTGAGGGGCTGAGCCCTAAAAATAGCTCAAATTGACTACAGGTCCATGATTTCAACAAATAAATAAATAAATATTGTCTTAATAGATAAATAAATATTTAAAAATCTGTCCTCGTAGTACAATTTATAATAATAAAAGATAAATAAATGAATAGATAAAAACCAGTCCTCTAAAAACGCCAAAAGACTGGAAGTACAAAAAAGTCCTGTAACTCTACGCGTTTCGCCTGCTGGGCTTCATCAGGAGTAGTGTTCTTTACTTGCATCGTGGTTTCTTTTATTCATGGCCAGCGCCATCTTTAGGTCCCTCCTCCTCCAGTGATGGACCTTCCTCCATGCGTGATGACGTCAGCCGGATCTCGTCCGTGTCGATCATCCCGTGTGTAATCTTTTTAACGCGGAACCTTTTGTTTCGTCTCCGATGTTTCTTTTCGTCCCCGATGTTTCTCTTCGGTGCGGTGCCGATCTCATTCAAACGGAAGAAGAAGAAACAAATAAATGTATTTATAAACCACCTAAGGCGACTCGGTGTATATGTCCTGGATGGATGGGGGACCGGGGTGATGGTATATGCATGTGTTATACAGGGATATGTGTTTTTCGTAATAAAATATATATTTTGTATATAATATTGTATTAATGTTCTCCTATATTTTCGTGTGTTTATATTCCTAAGTGAATCCGATATACAAGACCGGATATCAAATTAAAGGTATATGTACATATTGATAGAGGAAGCTTAAGAAGGATTGGTATGGGAGGAACATACAGTGTGTCCAAATTTAGAAATGTATTAAATGTATATGTGGTATGTTTTCAAGAGGGGGAATGTTCCCATGGAAGCGAAATGAAGAATAATGTAAAGATATAAAGTTACTGTAAAAAGGGAAGAAGACATATCTAAGAAGTGGAGTGCTGGTCATTCAGGGTATGGCTACGATAGTATGAGCTAAGTAATATTTTTATGTGGTGATCCTAGTGAGGATGCAAGAGGTGCAGAGGTGAGTACCTTTCTATCCTTCGTGGAGCTAACCTGATGGATTGTTAAAAGTGAGTCTGAATGTAGAAAGAAGAAGAGAAGAAAAAAATAAAAAATATAAAAAATATAAAAAATATATATATGTTTTCTTTGTTTTTATGCGAGCACTCAAACGAATGCCAATATATCCAATTCAGTATTCAAACCACCTTTTTTAAAAGTTTTCAGTTTGAATATCCATTCCGTTTCGCGTTTCGACAGATTTTCAACGGAATTCCCACCTCTCCAATTTGGAGGAACCAGGTCTATCCCTAGTATTTTAAGGGTGTCTAGTTTAAATTGGGGACAGGTATTACAGTGTCTGGGGACACTGTGTTTAGTACTTTTATTTCTTATATTACCAATGTGCTCTAGTATTCTTTCTTTTAGGGGCCTAATCGTTCTTCCAATATATTGGAGACCACACCCGCACTCCAGTAGGTATACCACATTTTTGGATGTGCAGTTAATGAAATGTTTGATATTGTATGTGTGACCTGTCTTTGTGCCTGTAAATTGATCTGTTTTTTTAGGGAGATGGGTACACATTTTGCATCGTCCACATGTAAAGAAACCCATTGGTTTGTTACCCAGGAATCTTTGTGTGGATTGAATGGAGCCCTTGGTAGGGAGAATACTTGGTGCAAGGATTTGCTTTAATGATTTAGCTTTCTTAAAGATAATTTGTGGTTTACTAGGGAGTATAGTACCTAGAATTTCATCATTTTTGAGAATATGCCAATGTTTTTCTAAGATGTGTTTAATATCATAAGCTTGTGTGTTGTATTTCGTTAAAAATGAAAAAGAAAAGTCCCTTTCTCCCTGACCTTTAGTTGTTTTTTCTTTCTTAGTTAACAGGAGGTCCCTATTTATTCCCTCTACCTGTCGAAGGCTGCTATGTAACCTCTCGATAGGGTAATTTTTCTTTAAAAATTTGTCTTTAATTTCTGTAGCCTTAAGTGTGAAATCCTCATCTCTTGAGCAATTTCTTCTCACTCTCATGAACTGTCCTTTGGGAATGTTATTTAACCAGAGTGGATGATGACAACTTGTGAATTCTATATAGCCATTCTTGTCTGTCGGTTTCGTGTAATTTCTGGAACAGATGGTATTATTTTCAAAAAAGAGTTCTACATCTAAAAATTCAATCCTTTCTTCCTGAATGTTAGAGGTAAATTTTAGATTATATGGGTTGTTATTGGTATACTGTATAAATGTAAGTAATTCTTCTCTTGTCCCTTTCCATATGATGAGAATATCATCAATATATCTCTTCCACAGCACCAGGTTTGCACCATAGGGATTGTTGTTCCATATGTATTCTCTTTCCCATTCGGCTACGAAGAGATTAGCATAGCTAGGTGCAAACCTGGTGCCCATTGCTGTACCGCAAAGTTGAAGGTAGAATTCTTTCTCGAACCAGAAATAGTTATATTTTAAAATGAAATCTATGCAGTCTAGTATGAATATTTTTTGTGTCTGATCCATGTTGGTGTCTCTAGTGAGGGTTCTATCTATAGCTTGAACTCCTTGTTCATGGTTAATGACCGTGTACAGAGATGATACATCCATGGTTGTCCAAAGCCAACCCTGAGTCCATTGTATCTCTTTTAAAATATTGAGTAGATGGGAAGTATCCTTTAGATATGCTGGGATTTGTGTGACATAATTTTGTAAGAAATAGTCAACATACTCTGACGTATTACACGTCAAGGAATCTATCCCACTGATAATGGGCCTGCCTGGGGGACTTTGCAGATTCTTATGAATTTTAGGGAGGAAATAAAAGATAGGAATTTTTGGGTGTTCTTGTCTTAGATAGTTGAACTCTTTATTGGTTAGGATCCCTTCGTCCAATCCTTTTTTTAATATATTATATAGAATAATACTAAAATCTTTTGTGGGATCTTTATTCAATTTTTTGTATGTATCAGTGTCTCCCAATATCCTATTGGCTTCTTGAATATAGTAAGTGTGATCCATAATGACTGTAGCCCCTCCCTTATCTGCTTGTTTGATGACTAGATTATGTTTTTCTTTTAATGCTCGTAATGCTTGTTGTTCCTTCTTATTTAAGTTAAATGATTTGCGTTTGGTTTCTAACTTTTCCATATCTTTAAGAACCAAATCTGTAAAAACCTCTAGGTGTTCACTTTTTTCATAATGTGGATAGAACTTGGACTTTGGTTTGAGATGTGTATGTACATAACGCCCTTCAGTAAGGTCTTTTTTAGTATCCTCTGTAGCTTTTTTACAAAAGAATCTTTTAACTGTTAATTTCCTAAGATATTTTTGTGTGTCCATGAACAATTCGAATTGGTTGGATCCTATTGCTGGGGCAAATTTAAGGCCTTTTTTAAGTAGTTTAATTTCATCCTGTTGTAATGTGGTTCCTGATATGTTCACTATTCCTTCTTCATCTGGTTCTAGTGTTTCTATTTGTTTTGTCTTCGTTCCTCCACCTCTCTGACCTCTAGCTCTCTTTGGAATCTTCTTCTTTTCCATGGACTCTGGTCCAATGGAATAGACCGTGTTCTCAATTCCATTACTTCCCTGCGTGGGGGGGTTTCCTTTCTTTTGGTACCTCCTTTTCGGGATAGCCCCCTGTCTAAAAAAGCTTCCTGCTCTTGTTCTGTTGTTCTGTCCCCATAATTCCCTAATTGGGGGTGGGGTTTGCGGGCAGGACTAACCTCTCGATCATCCTTATATGTATTCCTAGTGTGTCTCTGTGTCGGGGGTCTGTAGTGATAGTTGTAATTGGATTTCCCCCCATTATTCCTGTAGTTATTTCTATATGGCCCCGAGCTAGGTTTGATTTGATGGATTCCCCTCTGCATTTCCTCCTTATCTCTAAAAAATTTTCTCTTTTTGTTGATAATCAACTCTTCTTCAATTTTGTTAATTTTTTTCTCCATATTATGTTTTTGGACCGAAATCGTCTGGGTGTCCATTTGGGTGTTTATCTCTTGTTCCGTATTTTGTATATCCCTCTCTATCTTTTTGAGTTGGTCTTTTTGTTGTACTACTATTAATCCCATGAGTTTATAAGAGCATTCATCTAATGTGTCGTGCCATTTTTTCATAAACGTATGGTCATCTGAACCAAAGGCTGGGGTTTTTTGAATCCTCAGACCTCTTGGTATAGTTTTAGTTTTGATGTACTGTTCGATAAAGGTTATTTCCCACCACCTCTTAATTTCTTTCTCCATCTGTCTTTCCAACTGTATAAATAAGCTTGTGTCCTTACTGGTGAATTCCTGTGTGAAGATATTATCTAATCTCTTAGTCCTTTCATCTCGCCAAGTGAAGAGAGAGTCGGACTTGTATGCCATATTGTATATGTGATAAAGTTTTCGTTATTCACTAAGAATATACGTGAAGCTGGATTTCAATTGGAGAAAAAGACGTAAATAGAAGTGAAAAGATTGTGAAAAACCAGTCTTAAAACGTATATTTGAAAGTGTAAACTAAGAAGTAAACGTAAATGAAAAAAAAAGGGGGATACTACCCTTCTTAGACTCGTTACACAGCTGCGACCTTGTAATACACCCTCCAAGTGTGGTAATTTCACAAGTATACTCCGACTTGGTGCGCTCGTGTAGACCGAGAAAATAAATGAAATGATACAAAATGATAGTGTAGACGTAAAACAAAAAATATTAATAAATGAGTATGTTTATGCACTCACAAGTGTACGTGGTGCTTCAAAGCTCTATGGGTCCGTTGGTCCGCTCGTGTATGTAAATAGATCGAGAAGACAAAAAAACAAAAAACATAGGGTGATATCTTAAATGAAGGAGCACCGCAAGGTGATGGATGCACTTACTCGTATGATGAGTGTTCAGCGTATCGTGATCCAAAAGAGCAATGTCTCCTCTGTGTTCTTAGTCCATATAACCACGAATAAATATTCAACCTGATGGTTAATCGCAACGTGAATTTATTGAGGGGCTGAGCCCTAAAAATAGCTCAAATTGACTACAGGTCCATGATTTCAACAAATAAATAAATAAATATTGTCTTAATAGATAAATAAATATTTAAAAATCTGTCCTCGTAGTACAATTTATAATAATAAAAGATAAATAAATGAATAGATAAAAACCAGTCCTCTAAAAACGCCAAAAGACTGGAAGTACAAAAAAGTCCTGTAACTCTACGCGTTTCGCCTGCTGGGCTTCATCAGGAGTAGTGTTCTTTGCTTGCATCATGGTTTCTTTTATTCATGGCCGGCGCCATCTTTAGGTCCCTCCTCCTCCAGTGGTGATCCTTCCTCCGTGCGTGATGACGTCAGCCGGATCTCGTCCGTGTCGATCATCCCGTGTGTAATCTTTGTAACGCGGAACCTTTTTTTCGTCTCCGATGTTTCTTTTTGTCCCCGATGTTTCTTTTCGGTGCGGTGCCGATCTCATTCAAACGGAAGAAGAAAAAATAAATAAATGTATTTGTAAACCACCTAAGGCGACTTGATGTATATGTCCTGGATGGGTAAGGGACCGGGGTGATGGTATATGAATGTGTCCTGGATGGGTAAGGGACCGGGGTAATGGTATATGGATGTGTTATACAGTGATATGTGTTTTCCGTAATAAAGTATATATTTTGTATATGATATTAAACTGTAATGATGTTCTAATCCAATCCAATTACAACTATCACTATAGACCCCCCACACAGAGACACACTAGGAATACATATAAGGATGATCGAGAGGTTAGTCCTGCCCGCAAACCCCACCCCCAATTAGGGAATTATGGGGATAGAACAACAGAACAAGAGCAGGAAGCTTTTTTAGACAGGGGGCTATCCCGAAAAGGAGGTACCAAAAGAAAGGAAACCCCCCCACGCAGAGAAGTAATGGAATTGAGAACACGGTCCATTCCATTGGACCAGAGTCCATGGAAAAGAAGAAGATTCCAAAGAGAGCTAGAGGTCAGAGAGGTGGAGGAACGAAGACAAAACAAATAGAAACACTAGAACCAGATGAAGAAGGTATAGTGAACATATCAGGAACCACATTACAACAGGATGAAATTAAACTACTTAAAAAAGGCCTTAAATTTGCCCCAGCAATAGGATCCAACCAATTTGAACTGTTCATGGACACACAAAAATATCTTAGGAAATTAACAGTTAAAAGATTTTTCTGTAAAAAAGCTACAGAGGATACTAAAAAAGACCTTACTGAGGGGCGTTATGTACATACACATCTCAAACCAAAGTCTAAGTTCTATCCACATTATGAAAAAAGTGAACACCTAGAGGTTTTCACAGACTTAGTTCTTAAAGATATGGAAAAGTTAGAAACTAAACGCAAATCATTTAACTTGAATAGAAAGGAACAACAAGCATTACGAGCATTAAAAGAAAAACATAATCTAGTCATCAAACAAGCGGATAAGGGAGGGGCTATAGTCATTATGGATCACACTTACTATATTCAAGAAGCCAATAGAATATTGGGAGACACTGACACATACTAGAAATTGAGTAAAGATCCCACAAAAGATTTTAGTATTATTCTATATAATATATTAAAAAAAGGATTGGACGAAGGGATCCTAACCAATAAAGAGTTCAACTATCTAAGACAAGAACACCCAAAAATTCCTATCTTTTATTTCCTCCCTAAAATTCATAAGAATCTGCAAAGTCCCCCAGGTAGGCCCATTATCAGTGGGATAGATTCATTGACGTGTAATACGTCAGAATATGTTGACTATTTCTTACAAAATTATGTCACACAAATCCCAGCATATCTAAAGGATACTTCCCATCTACTCAATATTTTAAAAGAGATACAATGGACTCAGGGTTGGCTTTGGACAACCATGGATGTATCATCTCTGTACACGGTCATTAACCATGAACAAGGAGTTCAAGCTATAGATAGAACCCTCACTAGAGACACCAACATGGATCAGACACAAAAAATATTCATACTAGACTGCATAGATTTCATTTTAAAATATAACTATTTCTGGTTCGAGAAAGAATTCTACCTTCAACTTTGCGGTACAGCAATGGGCACCAGGTTTGCACCTAGCTATGCCAATCTCTTCGTAGCCGAATGGGAAAGAGAATACATATGGAACAACAATCCCTATGGTGCAAACCTGGTGCTGTGGAAGAGATATATTGATGATATTCTCATCATATGGAAAGGGACAAGAGAAGAATTACTTACATTTATACAGTATACCAATAACAACCCATATAATCTAAAATTTACCTCTAACATTCAGGAAGAAAGGATTGAATTTTTAGATGTAGAACTCTTTTTTGAAAATAATACCATCTGTTCCAGAAATTACACGAAACCGACAGATAAGAATGGCTATATAGAATTCACAAGTTGTCATCATCCACTCTGGTTAAATAACATTCCCAAAGGACAGTTCATGAGAGTGAGAAGAAATTGCTCAAGAGATGAGGATTTCACACTTAAGGCTACAGAAATTAAAGACAAATTTTTAAAGAAAAATTACCCTATCGAGAGGTTACATAGCAGCCTTCGACAGGTAGAGGGAATAAATAGGGACCTCCTGTTAACTAAGAAAGAAAAAACAACTAAAGGTCAGGGAGAAAGGGACTTTTCTTTTTCATTTTTAACGAAATACAACACACAAGCTTATGATATTAAACACATCTTAGAAAAACATTGGCATATTCTCAAAAATGATGAAATTCTAGGTACTATACTCCCTAGTAAACCACAAATTATCTTTAAGAAAGCTAAATCATTAAAGCAAATCCTTGCACCAAGTATTCTCCCTACCAAGGGCTCCATTCAATCCACACAAAGATTCCTGGGTAATAAACCAATGGGTTTCTTTACATGTGGACGATGCAAAATGTGTACCCATCTCCCTAAAAAAACAGATCAATTTACAGGCACAAAGACAGGTCACACATACAATATCAAACATTTCATTAACTGCACATCCAAAAATGTGGTATACCTACTGGAGTGCGGGTGTGGTCTCCAATATATTGGAAGAACGATCAGGCCCCTAAAAGAAAGAATACTAGAGCACATTGGTAATATAAGAAATAAAAGTACTAAACACAGTGTCCCCAGACACTGTAATACCTGTCCCCAATTTAAACTAGACACCCTTAAAATACTAGGGATAGACCTGGTTCCTCCAAATTGGAGAGGTGGGAATTCCGTTGAAAATCTGTCGAAACGCGAAACGGAATGGATATTCAAACTGAAAACTTTTAAAAAAGGTGGTTTGAATACTGAATTGGATATATTGGCATTCGTTTGAGTGCTCGCATAAAAACAAAGAAAACATATATATATTTTTTATATTTTTTATATTTTTTTTCCTTCAACATTCAGACTTGCCTTAAATAACCCAACAGGTTAGCTCCACGAAGGATAGAAGAATACTTACCTATGCATCCTTACAAGGATCACTACATAAAAACTACTTAGCTTATATTATTGTTGCCATAACCCTTTATGACTAGTACTCCACTTTTTAGATATGTTTTCTTTCCTTTTTACAGTAATTTTATATTTTTTACATTACTTTTCAATTCGCTTCCGTGGGAATACTTCCCCTTTTGAAAACACACCACATATACATTTAATATACCTTCAATTTGGACATATTGTATGTTTCTCCCATACCAATCCTTTTTTGGCTCCTTCTATCAATGTGTACATATACCTTTAATAAGATATCCGTTTTTTATATCTGATTCACTTAGGAATATAAACACACAATAGAACATCATTACAGTTTAATATCATATACAAAATATATACTTTATTACGGAAAACACATATCACTGTATAACACATCCATATACCATTACCCCGGTCCCTTACCCATCCAGGACACATTCATATACCATCACCCCGGTCCCTTACCCATCCAGGACATATACATCAAGTCGCCTTAGGTGGTTTACAAATACATTTATTTATTTTTTCTTCTTCCGTTTGAATGAGATCGGCACCGCACCGAAAAGAAACATCGGGGACAAAAAGAAACATCGGAGACGAAAAAAAGGTTCCGCGTTACAAAGATTACACACGGGATGATCGACACGGACGAGATCCGGCTGACGTCATCACGCACGGAGGAAGGATCACCACTGGAGGAGGAGGGACCTAAAGATGGCGCCGGCCATGAATAAAAGAAACCATGATGCAAGCAAAGAACACTACTCCTGATGAAGCCCAGCAGGCGAAACGCGTAGAGTTACAGGACTTTTTTGTACTTCCAGTCTTTTGGCGATTTTAGAGGACTGGTTTTTATCTATTCATTTATTTATCTTTTATTATTATAAATTGAACTACGAGGACAGATTTTTAAATATTTATTTATCTATTAAGACAATATTTATTTATTTATTTGTTGAAATCATGTACCTGTAGTCAATTTGAGCTATTTTTAGGGCTTAGCCCCTCAATAAATTACGTTGCGATTAACCATCGGGTTGAATATTTATTCGTGGATATATGGACTAAGAACACAGAGGAGAGACTGCTCTTTTGGATCACGATACGCTGAACACTCTCATCATATGAGTAAGTGCATCCATCACCTTGCGGTGTTCCTTCATTTAAGATATCACCCTATGTTTTTTTGTCTTCTCGATCTATTTACATACACGAGCGGACCAACGGACCCATAGAGCCTTGAAGCACCACGTACACTTGTGAGTGCATAGAACATATTCATCTATTAATATTCTTTGTTTTTCGTCTACACTATCATTTGTATCATTTCATTTATTTTCTCGGTCTACACGAGCGCACCAAGTCGGAGTATACTTGTTTATTTGATATATACCTGAACCTAAATGGAGGAGGAAAAGTGATTTGCTAGGAATGCCTACCCTCACAAAAGTACCATGAAAACTGTAAATATCCACTCATTAAAACATGTGTAATGCAAGTTGCCACAGAAAATCTTGACAGTGCTGAGAATGCGAGATGCCATGTTGAACACAGGCAAAAAAATTTGCCCACCTCCACTCACCATCATATTGTATATAGTATTACCATTGTTCACTTTGGGTGCCGAGATCAACAATGTTTATACGCATCAGCAATAAATTATAGGACAGCACATCAAAATATACTTGTAATAAAATCAGGTGGAAAGAAGTGTCTGGTGCATCATTTTATTTAAATATCAATGCAATGCAATAATTTTTCAAGTACCAGAACACCAAATTTATTGGTGTAAATTACATTTGACTTGCACTGATAAAATGTTTGGACTTCATAAAGTGAGTCTTTAATAGGGCACAAGGGTATGCAACTATAACCTTATGCCCTTGTGCCGGGGCGAAACCCACCTTATTGAGTAACTCCCTCTCCTGGATTTACTTAAACTAGGGCTAACCATCAATACTGTTCTTTATGCAAATTGTTTAAGTCATCCAACATCATAATATTTTTTTCAGAAACATGCCTCATGCAATTTTCATGTCTAAACACCTTACAAAAGATTGTACGCTCCAAAGTTAGGCAAGTGGCACTCAAAATTAACGTTACTTAAAATATTGCATCATACCAAAATGCTGTTCAGTATTACACTCTCCGCATTCATATAGAGTTTGCATAGCTTTTTGAAGACAATATTAATCATAAATAAAATACATCTTAAACAGATTTTAAACACAAATGTCAAAAATATAAATATTCAATAAAAATATAATTTCCCACAATACAAAATGTTCTGTTGGTCAAAAATATTTACATACATTTCTACACATGTTAGGACATGTACTGTTAAGGCTTCTCAAAATAACACATGTAGTATTAGCAACAACAAATAATATTAATGATAAAAACATGCACTCTCAATATTGACCTTCATCTGCTCCCAAGCAATTACAGATAATGTTTAAAAAAATTTATAATCCCATGTTGAAAAACTTTACTCATCAAGGTCAAATAGTCCACAGGGGCAATTCAGGATCACGGGGGTCTCTTTATATGAGCATGGATGGATGTGCCAACAGGCACAAATCACGGACATGAAGCAGGTGTACATTTGAAAAATCCCTGTGCTGTTCTTGCGGTACCAAATATGTAATGCTGATTAAAGTCTTAACAGAAGGTGTTGGTTATACATTTTGTGTATTAACTTCTTTGTATTCCTTGATGGGCTCTCTTAGTTTCTTGATTTTATACCTGAAATAGAAGAAAGACTCAATTTATTAAAAAAGCAAGCAAAAACAAAACAAGCAATTAATCAATTTCTGTTCAGCAACATCTCCTGGGTACAGTCAAGAGGGCCACATCCATCCTTTGAATATTACATATTTTATACTATTGGCTTTGAGGGTTTGTTGGTAGTGATATAAAGAAAGATGTATATCTCTCGGCACCGAGAGATATACACCTAATGTATTCCATGTATAATGGTGTGCAGTGCTCGCACCAACCACCATAACACAATATAGATTGTCACGAAGCCAGTGATGCTGGCTACTGCAGACAAGGGAGCCTAGGCCATCAATAGGACGTACTGGACGTACTGGGGGGGTGTTTTGGCACAGCTTTTAAGGATATACTGGTACATCATAAGGGCACAAACAGGCTAAAGTACTCTAAAATGAAGAAAAAGGCAAAATGAAAACAAAGCACAGCAGCTGCCTTCCTCCTCAATAGTAAGATTGTTCTTGCCACCGATAGGGGTAGACTTTCCACACAAACTCACTGAGGTATGAACAGAGCCCGCATTGTTTGCCTAGTGCCCAGTATCTCACGTGCAGGGAATTTAGTTGGGTGGGGGGTGCAAATGCATTTAGGGGATTCTGCAGAATCACCTAATGCATTTGCAAAACAGCATATGATGTGTACCTTTAAGCATGTTGGGCAACTCAATGGGCTATCTATATACAGCAATTTTGGGGCATTATGGCCATTTGGCTGACTATCATTTGAGCTAAAATTTCTTAATATGACCTCAAGTAAGAGAACACTTACCATTTGTATGCAAAAAATGCTGCAACAGCAATTGCCATGATGAGCAGTAAAGATAAGAAAATTGTCAGAGCCAAATACTCTTCACTTAAAGGCTTCCTGGTGAGCTCGGCAAATGTACAACGGACCCCACTATAGCCTTTTACACACCTAGGGATGGAAAAAGGAAACTGAAGTTATTTTATGAAATTAGTTTGAAGGGGTGCTGTTGAATGTCAAGATCTTTACCAGAAGTAATTATCAAATCATGTTCATAAAATTAAGAAAACGTAACTAGCAAGTGGCATAAAAGCAGGTACCGATATGTTATTGCCATATACACTGAACTAGCTTAATCACTTTCTGTATTGGTTTTATGCGACTAAACCTTCAGAGGAACAAATAAAAAGGATAGATCTTATAAGGTTTAATTGCCTAGCACAGTAGAAAACACAAATCATGTTTTTCGAAGTTTTAAAAGCACCTTTAAATAAAGCCTCTGAGCAATTGTATGCAAATCCAAGTCAGTGAAAAATACCACGCTTCAGCTGTCTTAGCCACAGTTATAAATTACCATGTAGAGTGGACCTTTAATATGCATTATTTGTATGAAGCAATGCAAGGCAGCATTTGTTAGATTTAATGAGTGTTGGTGACACAGTTTGGGAGAAAAGTTTTAATTTAGATCTGTACCCAGGTGTAATAATCATTATTACACATTTTTCATTAAATGACTACATTAATTATAGCTGACAACTAAATATGGTTATTGTGTAAGAATGCAGCTATGTGTTGTAAAGAATTGTGAATATCTATTCACTCTTGCTATATTTTACTCTTCTAGTACTAATTTTACTTAGTTTACTAACTAACCTATAACTATGTGAAATTTAGTGCAATTAAAGAAAAATTAAATAAATCGTTGTGGGGACATTGCATATCAAAGTTGTTATAATTCTCAATCTTACCTGCAGTAGTGTTCATCAATGTCCACAAGGTACATACACTGACCATTCCAACAGTAGCCTTCCATTTCTGCATCACATTTCACTATTCTGACTGGTGCCACACGTGGACTTTTCTTTGTTTGCACTAAAAAAAAATAAATACAAATGTTATTCCTCTTAGTATGTGTGTTATTACCCAGTACTTTTTAAATATCCACCAATAAGGTTCTAAAATATTAGTATAAATCTTCTATCCATTAAAATAGGTCATCTTTCAAGTCAAAGATTTTGGGTGTCAACTTAAGGACTATAAAATATAAATAAAATATATTTTAAGGGTTAACTAAGCCCACACACAAAAACAAATATGTAAGGTGCAGCAGGCACGGAAAGCATGCCTGCATACTGCTTAGGGATTAAAAGTACTTTGCCTCTTGTTAATGCAGAATCTTTATTTTTTTTAGGCAACTATCACATGGGAGAGAATATAGAACAAGAGTTCATAGTGAAGCAAACTTACAATAAAATATTAAATAAATGTACAGTCAAAAGTGAACTAATTATTCTTAGTGCATCTAAAATAATAGAGATGTCAACATTTAAATATAAGTGTACTATGAAAGCCAATGCATACTTTTGCACAAGACATTCGACACCCAATAAGTCATCATAGATAAGGTATTGTCAGTAGACAATTTCTTACCCATTGCTGTTGTGCAATTGTCCACGGATTCCCCTGATTTACACAAAGGTACCACTGTTGTTCCGTACACAAGCTGTAGCATATGAAAGCCTATAAAAATAAATAAAAAACACATTAATACTGTAATATAACATTTCGGAAAATATTTAGTTCCTAGCTTATACATTCAATGCACATTCAGTAAAAATTGGGGCATGTTCGGAAATAACAGTTCTGAAAGAAATGACGAGCAGTCACCATGGAAGCGAATGTGCCCTTTTTTTGCATCAGAACTGCTCTTACAAAAAAAATGTATGTATAATAAAAAAAATTAAATCATATTACCATAGAATTATTATATTTTTTTTAATGGCAGATATTCACATTTTTTTCAGTTACAACTACCCTTCCCTTAAAAATCAAGAAAGCATGTTCAGTAACGTTGATTTTACAAATCGGAAGCACACATAATGTGCAACAAAAGCAAACAGTTGGCTTTGTAGATAAAAGTAGATAGTGAGCGGGTGTGTCGTTTCAGCAGTCAGTCATATAATCCATAGTCCACCCACTAGCAAGTTTCTAATAATCCAACACAAATAATACTAATACGGGAGCAGCTTTATAACCTCAAATACCATAGTAAACATGTGAAAAATTAAAGAAAAAAAAATGCTTAGAAGGATAAAAGTATGCCGGAACAAAACCTTCACCAGAATCCAACACAACTTCCTATGACCATAAAAGACATGGTCACCTGCTTACCCCGAGGTCCTTGGCGGCAACATTCTTGTCTTTTACACATTTCATTACATTCCAGGAACATGTTATTGCAACAATATCTCTTGAATTAGCATATTAACCCCTTAACGACAACGGGCGGTCCCTAAACCCGTTGAAAACAACGCATTTTGAGCCCGTACATGTACGGGCTTTGTCATTAAGGGGTTAATCATAGAATTTTTCCGTGTTTTGGAATAAAGTTGGGTAATTTGTAACTCTGCAGCTGTTTTTTTTTTTAGTAGAACTTTTTGGGTATAACTAAACCATGCTCGCCCAGTGTCTTTGTATCGCAGCAGTATAGTTATTTCCATTTGATAAAGAACACCGCCATCGCTACAAGCCGTCCCACATAGTCAAGGGCAGCTCCTGGTTTTGACTCACTGTTCCATTATGGTATTATCTTAACTATTGCTGGGTTCTAAGCCCAGACTTGTCCTTCATGCATTGATCAACTACATCTGTTAAATATCAATACATACAGTGTTTTAGATTTTTATAAGTATTATTTCTGCATTGCACTTTTCCATATATTCACAGACTATGGTTCTACATATTGGAATTGTTCATCATACCTATTATTTAATAAGGAAAATGTTCTGATAGAAGACGGCACGAATGCCTGTGGGCTGCTGCTCATGATGACCCCTAAATATCAAAATATCACTTTAATGCATTTAAGGAATACTTTGATTCAGACACATTAATTTTAGTGCTACGATAATTTTTAAATGAATGTATTAACAAACATATTAACCATAATTATCTTACAAATCTTTATTTGGAATGATTATTGGGTTAATAATTAAAGCACAATCGGAAAGGTGAATCAATTCTGCATCCTAATCTTTTTAGTCCAAAGGAAACATTGGCTCCACACTGTATAAGCAATAACATTGCTCTCCATAGTTACTAGTGGAAGACGTTTATTAACCCTTTCTTTAGCGAGGGTTTTGTGCCTAAAAACCTTTTTAAATTTTTCATGAACCCACACAAATTAATATATATATTTATTTTTTTTATAATTTTAAGAAGTACTCATTCTTACTAAATGTTGGACTAAAATAATAATTTTTCGGGAAACAGATTTTTCTATTTTAAAATAAGAACAAACCAATTTAGCGGACCAAAAGACAGTAATGCAAGTGTCTTGAATTTGAAAAAACCCAACACGCATATTTTTACAAATGTTTTTAGGAAGTTACGTGGCACAAAATGGAACATGCACATTGCTTTTAAAAACCTTCATAATTTTCTAAAATAAATAAATATATATACCGTATATTCCGGCGTATAAGACGACTGGGCGTATAAAACGACCCCCAACTTTTCCAGTTCAAATATAGAGTTTGGGCTATACTCGCCGTATAAGCCTACCCCTCTACCCAGTATACAACAACCAGCCAATCACGGCAAGCGATGTACCTTACCGGTGATTGGCTGGTTGTTATACATATACATACATACACTG
>VKOC01000005.1:14823574-14836161 GCA_009364415.1 Spea multiplicata
TATGCATTGTACGCGCTGTATTTGATTTGAATATTATAGCACCTAGCAGAGTATTTGCACCTGTTTTGCAGACAGATTATTATTTACAGATCTAAATAGCCCCTCCTTTGCTGATATCTGATTCTCTTCCAAGGGACATGTTTGCTTTTCTGTCTGTTTACATTAGCTGAAAAAAGAATGCTTGTTTTCAACCAATGTGTAATGCAATGCCTGCTCCCTACAATTACAGCCAATTAACATAAAACAGTTAACTAAATAACAAGAAGGTATATAATGTCTTTTATGATTTAATCATTTTGATTACGAGTATTAACTGCCTGCTCTGCAGCCTAGCAAGCCTAGTAGCCGGGAGAGTAGGGAAAGGGAAATAAATGTGGGGATCTTGCGGTATCCCTCTGTGAATTTGTATAGGGGAGAACATGTCAATTTAAAGGTGGTACTCTGACTATCATATGCGTTAAAGGATTTATACTTTATCAGTCAAACTCTACTTCACACACAACATTAAGTACATAGGCCACAAAGTACCACCACTTGTGGACAGTTTGAGGGCTCGGAGCCTCCTGGTATTGACGCTAATAAACTGCTTGGTATGTGAACCCTGCTATTTATAAAGCATTTTGAAAAATGCTTATGTGGCTCACAATTTATTGTTGTAATTGGGTTTAAGGACAACCCGTTGTCCTTAAGGGATTACTTTTTCTTACTTTAAAGTAATGTCAGATACACATGTGTGAATCATATCCTTGGTGTCTATTTCAAGAGGTTGCTCCTTTCACTGTCTTTCCAGAAATAATATGGGAATTC
Organism: Spea multiplicata; assembly: GCA_009364415.1. Taxonomy (NCBI): domain Eukaryota; kingdom Metazoa; phylum Chordata; class Amphibia; order Anura; family Pelobatidae; genus Spea; species Spea multiplicata. The sequence goes on from VKOC01000005.1 coordinate 14,824,382, forward strand.
ATTTTTCATTCTATCATGTGCGCTGCCTCCTCAAATATGTCAGTGTTTTATGGAGGAGGGAGGGGGTATTAAAATGGAGGGAAAAGGAACAGTCTTCCCTCCTCATGCCTTACCTGCGCTACAGGGCCATCTGCCTCAGTGAAAGTGCAGGCAGATGTGAGGGTGGAATTCCTGTCCTTGACAAACAATAGGCCTAATGACAGGTGCAGCAAGCCTGCGGCAGATGACAGGCAGGTGCGCGTGCCGTTGCTTACTTACTACGGCCTTCCTCCACTCTGTCCATCCCTGGAAGCGCCACCTGCCACTTATGGACACAGGTCAACTACAAAGAAAGATTTGCTGCGGGCCGCACCCTGCCCAGATAAACACTCCTGCTCAGAGCAAGGGCGGGTGACATTTAACAAGGCAAAAGGTTGCTTTTGTAACTGAATCTATAGGCGCAACTATTACCCATTTACTCAAAGTGCTATTTCCAACAGATAAAGGGAAATAACATGGCTTAAACTCCGGCTGCATGGAATCCTTGATATCATTTTCATTGCTCCTCTATTTCATTTACAGGCGGAGTTGTTAAATAGTTACATATTATTGGAAAGGAGCGAAACACCTGTCTCATTGGCATATGCAATGCTGTCCACGTAGACTGATATTTAATAATTGTGTAATATTTTATACCTGCATGGAGATAACAACCATCTTGTGATAAACCTAAAAGAAAACGAAAAATAAAAGAAAAATGTATAATGTAGTTTCCTAAAGCAAGAGAAGTACATTTTAGATCTCTAAGTGACCTGGACCCTCGACACAATCTTCCTCTGGTAAATTTGGGAGAGTTGGCCCCTTCACCATGAAGGGCCACTGGTAAGTTTCTCCAGCAAGAAGGGCTGGCCTTGGAGACTTTGGAGAACTCCAAAAATCACTGATTTAAATCAAAACTAAACAGGCCCAACCAAGCTCTCCCGGCTCACCGCAGCTTCACAATGAATCGTTGAGTTTCGTCTGTATAATTCATTGTGCAGTGCTCCAAGAGTATAATGTAGTCCATTGCACAAAAATATTAGAAGACAAAGTTGTTGCGCAGCAACCCTACAAGATTCATTTGAATGTCTTTGGCTTCATTTCCATAGAGTGTTGTCAACGGTAAAAGTCAGTAAAATATGGACTTATACGTTTCACCTTTATAAATGAGTCATTTATCTGCAACTTTTATAAAGGTGTACGCTGTAACGGTACATTCCCTCCACTTTCCGATGTCACCAGTTTGGTAGATGAAACTTTATTTGCTTCTGTGATAACGTCTGTGATATCTGTGCCAGAAGGTGACAGAAATAGAACTTGTCTCCTTATACTCTACCCATTCTTACAAAGGCAATCTAAATGGATCAGAGACTTAATCCAGAGAATGGGAAAGATGGCTGCTCCTGGGGCGACATGTACATTTCTAATACACATGTACAGCCCGTTGCACAAAAAATATCTATGGGAAATGTAAAAAAAAAAAGCCGCTTTAAGTAGCACATTTAGGAGTGGATGGAGGAATTCCCAGTTTAGCTCTTTAAATAGTCTGCTCTTTGTCCATACTGACCTATGCAGTAAGAGGAAACCGCGCAAAGGGTCCCCAGCTAAGCTGTAAACTCCCAAAACTTCCTCCATTCACTTTGCCAAAACAGTACTGGGATGTATGCCTTCAATATATAAAATACATCTCAATGATATTTAAGGCAAAAAATAAAGTATGTATCGTACTTGTAAAAATAAAAAATGGACTCTTCGGAAAATCCATCATTGTTACTAAGGCCGCCCCATGGAGAGTGGAAAATTGTCTAGCTGTAAATCGAATGCCAGAGAGCGACTGCCGGTGTGCCGCGTTTTCACATGCCAGGATTATGGTCCAAATCACTGAAAATGAAGGAAATGGAAAATGGAGGGAGGTACAATACTCCACTCAAAACTCAGACCACGTCCGATGACCGACGTTATGAGCTTACTAGAAATAAACCAGATGAAATGAATCCCCCATTAACTGTTCGTTTTCTACTTTCCCTGTTAACTGCTATATGTTATTTGTACATTATTATTAGCTTATTTATATATGTGTCGACGATTTACGCAGTACTTCTTACAGTACATACATTCAAAAAGGTATGAGAAAACTAGAACTGACCGAACAACACAAACTGTTACATTAGGCTCATCATATTACCATGAATTACCATAGTGACTCACCTAACCTATAAAATGTAAACCTTTTGGCAGAACAAGATAGAACCAACCTGTGCAAAATATGAACTGAGAATTGCTAGCAGATACTGTCCTTATGCATATCTTCCTTTCGTTGTTATATATGTATGTTTGATTATGGTTTATATTTGATTGTGAAATCGTGTTGATACAAGCTTCCCTGAAAAGGAGAGCCATAAAAATTGCATCCCTTACCAATTATGATTGTTTAAATATGTTTATATAAAAAATACTGATGTAGTATTTGATGTCAATTTAAGTCAATATGCCCTGTCAGGAAATAATATAAAATAAAAACAAAGAAGGACAAAAATAAGCTATCATAGATAATTTTGTTCCATTTTGGATTTATAAATGTATAAAAGTGATTCTGATACCACTTCTCAAGGTCTGTCTTATAGTTATAGGAACCAATAGAAAGCTCCTTCTGACTGGACCAGTTCTTTAGTTCATATAACAACACTTGGCAAACTTTGCATCAGAATCACTTTATACATTTGTGATGCTGTAAACCCCAGGGAGATGATTTGTTTGGCATTTGGGCGCAGGCTCTATACCAGTCATGCATATGGGCCCCTGGGATGGAGTAATTGTAGCGCAGGGTGCACCAATGCTCCATTCCCCCTTCCAATGTAAAATCCATGCTTGCTTTCGCAAGAGGCTTGACGTCTGTAGGATCCAGACAAGGAAACTCCTGTAGCCTGGTGATCAGGGGGACTGTTGTGGGAAGGAGTTCCTCTGTGCTCCCAGGGCACGGAGAGACCCTGAAGAAGACTATCCCTGAGCCAAGTGAGGCAATACCTGCCTGGACCTTTGTGTGTTGTCTGGGGGAGGTTTTCCAGAACCTAGCTTGGCTGGGTGATCTAGTTAGTAGGTGTGTAGGCTGGTCAGTTTGGGCCAGCATAATATAGTTAGAGGGCTCCAATTGTTTCTTTTATAATTTTATTTTGGGGTGTTACATTTGAGCAGTTGAAAATTAAGCACTGTTTGTTACAAGTCGGTGTTCCTGAGCCTTATTGCCCTAGAGGGCTGTGCTGAAGATCTCTAACTGTGACATTTATGGCCCTCATGCTACAGGGTTTTTCACAATAACCCCATTGTTCTTTTAAGTCCCTTAACCACAACAAAGATCCCTTTGAAATTGTTACAAAATGCGTCCTGATGCATAATTGCCAATGTAATTTGTAACATTGCTGGGGTGAGCTATAATTCTTCACCTCACTGCAGTCAGAATTTAATGATTAAAACACACTATGATTTACACATTGTTTTTTGCAAAACAGGTATTAAATAGATAAGCTGAATCTTATTACCTGCATGTCATACAGAGCATGTAGTTACACCTGCAACGTATCTCACCACAGCGGGGGCATGCTGATGAGATAAACAGCTAACCCTGGTGAATTTGTCCTGTGAAAACTGATTTCTTTAAAGTCCCTTTTACAATTGAACTATGCATTATACGGGGCCAACTCAGCGGAACAAGAGATGGCCTTATATAAGTTTAAATCACAACTCTTGAATAAACCCTTCTACATTTATACCCTTTCAAACCATTTGGTTTTGCACCAGTACCACAACAGTATGATGGTCTACAGGGGAAGCAGGAAGATATGTACTTCCCTTATCCCCTTCAGGACAAAGGCTGTACATATACAGGCATCATGATTAAGACTCACTATCTTACCTCCCCCTTGCAATTCAAAGAGTTTTTAATGAAACATATCAATTATAAATTCACAACATTAAGCTCTTAGTACCAAAGTTTGCTTACAGAGCAGGAAAACTCATTGGGGGAATAGAAGTGGAGGCAGATAGTGGCTGGTTTTTTTTCTAGGCCGTCTTTCCCCCATACTAAAGCAATTATACTGTAGATACCTATATTCCAGTAGGCTATTTTTATACAAAATTATAAAAACCGAGGTTTCACGTGCTGTTTAGCACAGGAGGTTATATGTGTATAATAAAGTGTACTGGAATATAGTTGCCTACAGTATAACTTATTTAGTATCGGGGAATTCCAAAACATTAACATCACACATTGGGATGATAAATTGTAAACATCTAAATAGCAGCGTTATGTGATCCACAATGAGTTAACAGTCTGGGTTTTCATTCTGTCTCCATTTCAGCGCAGGAAAAGGATTTCCCACGGAAATCCACTTTCTAAAGCAAATTCAATACATTAGATGGTGCAAGAAAATGTTTTTCAGTACATTCAGCAAACACTTCTGACCTTTATATTTTATTATCGATCTAGGCTATAGGAACACAAAGTGTGTGTCTAAAATGTTACTTTTACACTATACAAAAAAAGACTAATATGATATTACTCAAATGACAGCATTATCAGGATCATGAATCAGGATCATGAATGGTAAAATAAGAGCAGCTAAAACTTTAAAAGGAAAAGGGTGGGGTGAAAGATTTCATAAAACAATTGTTACGATTTTGAAATCGACATACTGCAAGTGCACTGGTTAATAAAAGAGTTGAGCAGAGTTTCACTTTTCTATCAACCTCATGAGATACTTTCTTATAATTTGATTTATAAAAGCATATCAATGCTTTACACCACATACGAAATATATATATAAAAAAAGCTAGAAATAAAAATACAATAATAATATAATTCAAGATACCACAACTCCATAGAATAAGTGTATATTAGGACTAATTATATTGCCATATATTAGCAGGTTGCAATATATTTATTGAAAGTAAAGTAGGATGTATTTATGTGCAAAAAGTCCTTCTAAAAATGCATATTGTCATGCTTATATATTGATTTCTGTCTGATTTCTTTCTGATTCTACCTGTAATACAACCGTGTTGTCTATCATGGAAGTCATATATTTATACAGTATATAGTACCTACATTTTTCCTCTTAAAACATCAACGTAAACTACCTTGTAGATTTTTTGGAAAGTTGACCATTTTAGATGCACAAAGAAATATTAGAGATGCATGTATTTTTGTAGGTGGGGAAAGAGTATTCTGTGACAATGAATATAAATGTAGAGGGACCCTTCTTTCTTCACATTAACATACATTGGCCGAATGGTAACTAAACCATTACTTTAGTATTATCCTCCAAACCCAATTCACTGGATTGTAATCAAGGTCAGCGCCTCATAGCTCTACCCAAGATACACCATATAGCCAAAAGTATGTAGACACATCAACATAACACTTGTATGAACCTATTTGATGGTTCATTCCAAAACTATAGGCCTTAAAATATCAAGCTGATGGAAACCCATTTCATATAGCTTCTAACACACGGTGCATGTGATGAATTTGCTTCCATAGTGCATCAGCACTCATCAGTCCTACTGTAACAACAGTTGAGCTGTTGTTTCTCATAGACACTTCCACTTCATAACAGTGGCACTCACGGTGGACCAGGGCAGACATTTCACAAGCTGACTTGGTAAAGGTGGCATCCTATGACAGTACCACATTTAAAGTCACTGAGCTCTTAACTATGACCCATTCTACCGATAATATCTGTCCATTGAGAAGGCATAGCTATGTGCTTTTTATACGCGTTATCAATGGGCGTGGTTAAAACACCTAAACCCAATCATTAGAAGGGGTGCCAACTTTTGGTCATATAACCACTACTGCCTTCCCTCCTATACATCACCCATGCATAAGGCACTTCAGGTGTCCCATTGCAGATTGCTTGAGATTCCTTAATTGCCAATTATGTTTTTCAGTAGGAATTAGTACATTCAGTTTTTATTGGTATGGATCTTTAGAACGTCATGGATATACCTTATAGAAAAGCCTGACATACCTATACAGTACACAACCATTTTCTGCATCAACAACATTATTTGAAAGCTCATATCTACATCTATGTAATGTCTATCCTTAGCAGATTTGATTGTCTGTTTTGCATAATTTGAGATGGTCCAGTTTACTATAATTTAGGAAACCTGGCTGCAATCTTTTTTAACTTAGTAATTTGATATTGCTTCTCTGGAATTTATTAACCAAATAAGTAAATTGTAGGTAAGTTTAGGAGAGTCACAATTACAAATAAAAAAATCCATTATGTATTATGATGAAACAACACAAGTGACAACTTCCTGCAAGAAGAGCTAAAACTTGCTGGGTACAACATTCCGTCAGTAAGGTGACCTTCAACAAATATTACAGATTCACAATATGCATTATGCAAGCTCTTCGTGCAGGAAAAGATCACAGAGGTTGGCTTTTATAATAAGTCCAGGTGGTGGGAATGTTCAACTTTAAAGCAAGCTCCAAATTTATTAAGCAAACCACTCTAAGTAAGCCTGGCTACCATTACCTGTGCATTGGTGTAACAATTTTTCAGATAGAATATACTTATCTTTTTTATATTAAATTTTGCATATATGAACATGCAGTTTGTTCAACAAACCACTGCATTGGTGGAAGCGAAAAAAGGCAATATTGTTTTGTACACTTTTTAACAATAAATGCCGCCCGCATGAGGAGATTTCCCGGTGGGCCAGCTGCCTCTACCGACCGATTTTCCCCCCGTTCCTTTGAAGATGCGACGTAACGCTCGAGGGGGCGGGCTCACACAGAAGAGTTCCTCGTGATGTCGGAGGAGGAAGAGGAAGGAAGCCAGCAAAAAGTATTTAAAAAAAACAAACCTTAGGGTTTGATAGATGGAAGGGGAGCCATATTCAAAAGTTGGCTGCCTTGGGGCAACAATAAATACAAAAAGGGGGCAGCTGAGGGTTATAAGCAGGGTAGTGGGGGCATCACATAAATCAATACAAAAAGGGGGGGTGGCTGTTTACACATGAGTATGCGGGGCATTATATTAACCAGTACAAAAGGGGGTGGGGGCATCAATACACAAAGGAGGGAGGCTGGCGGGGGGCACTACATAAAAATCAATAAATAAGGGTGTGGGGGCATAAATGCACAAAAGGATCTGGCACATATACACATGGGGCAATACACAAGGGTGTTGGGGGGTACATTTATACATTATAAGGGGGGCCTGGCTGGGACATCAATACACAAGGGGCAAACAACAAAGCAGCGTAGAAAACATTTTTTATGCTTTGTGCAGCTTAACCCATCCTGATGGAGGTGTCGGGGTGGCAGAGCCTGTCTTGGTGTGTGTGTTTGGGTGTCAGTGTGGAAGAGCCAGTCATAGTGTGTGCGTTTGGGTGTCAGTGTGGCAGAGACTGGGTGTCAGTAATTTAGTACTGATATGACATATAAAAGTTGATCAAAAACTGTTTGTCCACTGCTTTTTTCATTATCCCCAAATTAACCCTGTATTAATATGCATTATAAAGCTAAAAGGCCATGTTTTCTCTCAGTGCAAAATAAGTGCGGCCCACATAGAAATGGCCCACTGCGGAAAGAACTTGGACCCACTGATATATGGGAATAAGTATGGCAGTAAATACAGATCTACTATACAAATATGTATTTAGATATTATGTTACTAGAAAGAATACTTTGGGTTTTTTTACACTTGAAATGTCCCTCATTTTTAAGTGCGTCTTGGAGAGCATTTACAAATAGCAACAGTAGCTATTAGTAAGCCAGTGTGGGCTCAAGCTACAACACAAAGCCAAGCTGTCTTAAACTCCAAATCTGCTTTGTTGTTTCGGTCCTTCACATGGATGTGCACAAGAAGTTTTGGGATGAAAGGTATATTACCACAAAAAGGACCGTGAAAACATCCCCAATGTGTAACATCCATCTTGCACTGTTTACAACTAACCTATTCATAAATATATATGTTCTCCGATCATTCAAAAGTCTAAACAATAAAGAAATGCATAACTTAACAACAAAGTGTGAGAAAAGTTCATTGCTTTTATTCAGAGATTTTTCCATACATTTCAAATGAACTGTAATAAAATAACATGGATGACTAGATTCAATGCATAAAAAATGTATATTTTTGTTTTTCCCCCTTTGTTTTGTTGTTTTAACTACCATTTTTCACTGGTCTCTACAGATGGAAATCGTACATTGGTTGAATCCTGCAGCTAATGGTGGGCAAGCCGACCCAGACTCAAGCCCAACTCTGGGCTTGGTTTGTCAAGCCATGCAGAAGCAAAAATGGGCCCACCAATGTCAAAACTCCTCACGAGTAAATGAGAATAGATACATGAGCTGACTTGGTCTCAGTTTGCACTCCACCACTGTTGACAAGCAGGCCAGGAGTTGATCTGAAGCTCATGTTGGCTTGCCAAGCTATATCAGCAGGCTTCTCCTACTGCTTCAGTGGGTTCCTGGATTTTGTCCAACATCTATGAGGAAATATCTGCCCTGTATCCATGGATCTAACATGCTACACCTCTTTTTATACCTTTTTCCATATTGAGAAAACACGATTTTCGACTAGGCTGGAAAAGTGGAAACTTTGAATAATTTGAGAGAACATTGGCTAATTAGGAATTTTTACAATGGAGTGCTGAGAGCTACAATATGTGTACCAAGACTGTTATGTGTAAGGAAATGCTTTATCTCTTGTGAAATCCAGACTGCCTTCCTCTGTGACCTTTCTCACACTAAGGGATTCTTTTTAAATGACCTTGGTATCACAGAGGAGCACATTTTCTACTTAACAGCTCAATCATATTTAAAGCTATATGGGTGTATGGGAACAAAAAAAGCATCTTACAGTTAACTGTGTGGTGTTAGGCCTATCCATAAGCCTTATGCATGGACAAAGGAGAGAAAGTGGTATTTTAAACCACTCTTTAAGCTCTAGGCCTTAAACCAGTGTTGCTCAACTGTTATGTTTCATGGTAATATCGCTTATTATTATTCATTTATTTATATAGCGTCAACTTACAGTCCTGTCTCAAAAAATAATTATCACACAATCACAGACATTTACAAAGATGTTTAAATTAACAACAATTAGCAGTGTTAATTGGGTGCAGAATTCAGTTCTTCATCTCTGAGGTGTCATTATTCCATGTCTTTCTCGATTTATCAAGTCTGGCAATGTATGTGTTACTACTCAGAACAAATAAAGTTAAATACCTATTATATTTAAATATATTTGTATATATTAATAACATTTTGTAGATATCAAGCATACCCACTTATTTTGCACCAACAAATGTATTAAATGTGTGAATAGAGAAAGAATAGTAACTTACACTTCAGGACAGGGGATGTCCCATGGAAACCACAGTGGTGTATACAGACACGTAGGTCAGAACAGACAAACATCTGATTTTAGCTTTTTTCCTCCCTATAAACTTTCTTTATCAGCAGACCTGGAGGCTGCCATTGTTGTCACTCTTGTGATATTTTGGGCGACTTTCCCTGCACCGTCATCACAGTGGGTTACTTCTTTCATGGTTCTGATAAGAGGTCTGTTTGTTTATCTCGTTGTTTGGGCTAAGATAACATAGCTAGAGCACATACAATACTCCAATTGACCAATATGCAGCTGCCTGAAAACATATGATGCATAAACTAGAACTTTAAATTAACTGATCCATAACATAAAACCTATAGTATGTGTCAGTTTTTTTGTCAGGTTAATTGTTTTGGATATATTTGATATATTCAATATTTTATCTCAAATATACCGGCATAGCCTGCTGATGATAAAACCGGCTTACTTCTCTTAATTTAAACCCATCTCCTTCAACTTAGTCTTAAAGATCCAGAGATGACAACAGGAAGTGAAGGTCACTGCTCATTGTATACACATAAAGACCCGTCTTATTTTAAGGGAAAAGCTTATTTTCTTACATGAAGGCTGCTAGCTCAAAATGTTAGTCATAATGCTGGGTCTTCTGTGCATACACAATTACTCTTTGGTGGATCACACTATATGCTTACCCTTTGAAATGAACTTCTACTAGCAAAGAATCAAAATATCACAAGAAACTACCAAGGTGAACATGTAGCAAAATAGTGAGTAACATGAGTTCACACTGTACCTGCAAGCACTTTAGTTCCCCTGCAGATTTTCCTGGAAGGCACACAGCTTGGGACAGAAATGCATCCACATCCTCTAAACTAAGACTTTCCACCTGATAAGAGAAGAAGGTTTAAAACAAAAGGCCATGGGCAATGTGAAAATAGCAGTTCTGTGTTTTGTTTGCAAATGTGTCTCCAGACAGACAACGTGCATAGCAAATTAAGTACATAGCTCTGGGGAGAAACTCCTAAAGGCATCATCACATGGAAGTCCAGATCCAAGAACCTATATACAACTTTACACTTTAGCTGGAGGCCATCCCTTACCTCCCTCCACCTATCCACACCCATTCCTTTCAAAAGCTTTAAGAGACCTGGACACATTTAGCATATAGAAAGGCTTCACTCGCTTCTCCTGTGGATTAGTATAAAGGCCCACTAGGGCATGATGGGTCGTTTGTTTACATTACTGTTATTACTGAACTAATGTTACAGTCAGCCAGACAGGCAGCTAGAGATTGGATGCATTGTGACAAAAAAAGTTCAGATTTTGGTAATCAAACAGAAAGAATTGTAGAGACATTTTTAAGAATGTGTGTGTTATCTCTAAACTATGGTTTCATTATAATTATTACTGTGTCACAGGTTGATTAACACATAATATCCCGACCACCCTAATGAGGGAGGTCTTTTCACTATACAAACTGGGCCCTTAGAAGCAAACTTATCCTAATGCAGAGTAGTAAAATAGTCACATATGCTTCATGTAATTTTCCTAATTGGTGTAGCCGTCCCAAATGGAGGGATATTAATGCTATATCAATTAAAAGAATTACCTATGCGGTCATTTAATGAATAATCAGGTTGCTATTTGGTCTAAGGGTTGTTTTACACTACAGGAACAGTTCACTAAATTAGCTTGAAGTTTTTAAACAAATTTACAGTCCACTTCCGGAAACACTACGTGTCAAGACGGCTACTTACTCCCCGCTGCTTGACGCTTCTGACGTCTGCGTGGCCTGCAGCCTTGCATGCGTGTGAATAGTCAGTACTCTTGTTCCAGAAACGTATAAGCTTGATAGAGGTTGGGCTGAAACTACCGCAGGTGTCTTAAAAGTTTCCCGCAGGTGACTTAAAAGTGTCTGTCTAAACGTTACCCGAGTTCCAGCTGTCTGCTGATTCACCTACTGCTACTGGTTCCAGAATTCCTGTGGTCAGCCAGTGTCTACTCACCTGCTACCAGAATTCCAGCTGTCTACTAATTCACCTACTGCTGCCAGTTCCAGTATTCCTGCAGTCAACTGCAATCTACTCTCCTGCTATCTGCATAACCTCCTACTGCTACCAATTCAAGAATTCCTGCCGGTAGCAAGCATCTGTTCTTCCACTACCAAAGTGCCTACTGTTCGTTGTCCAGCTTCTGAGATCCTGTGGTCTGCGAATGTCTGGTTATCTCCCAGTACCAGAGTTCCGGCGCACTGCTCCTGGATTCCTGTATCCCCATGTTTGCCCGCTCCTTGCTCAGCTTACTATTAGTTGTGCACCTCAGTCATCTAGATAGTGGGCATTGCAAGGCATGGCCTTTCTGTAGCTAGGCCTACCACTATGACTTGGTCATTTCAGC
>VKOC01000005.1:14841849-14852443 GCA_009364415.1 Spea multiplicata
TTAGTAAATCAAAATAACTCTCAGAAAGCACAATTAAGCAAATCGGACCCTTACAATTTACAGGGCATGAATAGAGTATAATGAGCACTTAGAAAATCTTTATCCTACAGAAGGTGGGCAGAGAGGGGGAGAAGATAAAATGGTGATCTTTTTTAAAGAAAGACAAACTTGTTATCCTCCATTTCAGATTTGCAGAGCCCAGGCTTCAAGATTCATAGCAGAGCTATCACAAACAAACGCCCTATTAGTTCTCTGTTCCACTTCCGTGTTACTAATCTTCTCCCGATGTCGCCAACACGCGCAGGCAATCATTTTGCACTTTCTTTTCTGTCAGTCATCATCATAACTAGGAACTCTCCAGGTTTTGCACAGAGATTCTGACTGAAGTGCTGCTTTGGGTCTCGTGGGGGCATCATGCAGGAACACCTACTCCTTGCCCTAACTATCGGGGGCTACCCTCACCCACACCCTTAAAATTGATAGCCCTGCTCCTCTCCTAAGCCAGGTAGCCTGAGCAAGGGAGTTCCCAGGTATGATCATCACTAAAAAAATGCTGGCCATTTTTCATAAGGGGAACTTTCCTTTGGAGGCTAAACTGAGCTTTTTTCCCTCTGGGAGAGTGGCTTTACTTAGGGGTCGGGCTAGCCGCACATAAGGAACTTGCCCAAAACAGCCTTTTGTGGATGGGGAGTAGACATGGCCAAACTGCTTTCATGCCCAATGAAAAAAAGGAAACTGACTAAGGGAAGCAGAATTTCACCATGAAACTCCAAGTCAAGGTCCAGGCCTGAGTACAACAATCACCCAAAGAAGTAATATACAAAATGAAACATGCCATTAAAATAGGTAGCTAATTTTGTTTTTGTTTTTTTTGTATCATTATGCCACAAGTGTATTAAGTACAGTGCCCTTGAGATATATTGTATGTCTTACCCCCAATATCCATTCAGGATCTGAAATAGGTGGAATGAAAAGTTGACAGTTATTATAACTGTTATAAAGATAAAGTTTATGTTCGTTTTCTGTCAGTTATCGGATGACATAAAAATCTAGAATATAATCTAGAAAATAATAATTGTTTACCCTAATGTTGGTGCATTTTCAACAGCCAGTATAAAATTAATTATTATGTACCAAATCCGCAAATGTTCACATTTGCAAAAGTTAATTGTACAGTTGTTTTGTGTGCAAAATTGTGTATTCGCTTTAATATTGTACTGTGCATTGGTCTCACAGATTTTGTGGGACAATGAAGAAACTTTTAATTATTAACTTTTGTTTGTAAACATATCTGTTTTTAAGTTATTATATGTTTATGAGGTTTTACAAAGAACACATTGATCTTGCTATCCATAAAACATATTTAAAAAAATCTTAGATCTACAATTCTATTTAGGCAAAACAAGGAACTTTTAAAAAAAAATACATTTAAGAAAGGACCTCAGGGGTTCAAAATGACAATTTAAATACTAGACAGAGAGGCAGTGCAAGCTTGGGACACGAGCTTGACAGATGTGTAAACAAGCAGCAGGTTGAGGGGAAGAGTCATTGTTTTCTGAAAAGGGTCTTTCAAACAGTTTGCTACATACTTTGCAAATCAGTGTTGAGAGAAGACTCAATCAGCACACCCCTCCTCATTTGCCTTTCATCCCTCTACCTTGCCGCTTGTATGCCTAATTTCCCCCAATAAGTCACTGGAGAGTGCAAATGCCCTGCAATTTCCACTTAACAACTTAACATTTGTTTTTGTTTTGGTTTTTTTTTTTTTTTTATAAAGAAACAGCATAGAATTGTTGTAGACTATGCTTAAGTAAATCGTTACGTCTAATCTGGTTTAATAACATAATCTGATATTTCAAAATTAGCCAATTCTACTTCAGTGCTTCTGCCGTTTCTATCATATACCACTTGATAAAAATATTTAAAAATATTTAAAATAAGCACTGTGTTTCATTGGCTGGCTAGAGCACAAATACACACCAGACAGGGTGCTAGGAGGGACCGTGATATATGAGAAGTGCTGATCATGGGAACGCTTGCTTCTCAGTGCACCAGCTATAATAAATAGTTGCCATATGCTGTGCACAGATGCTGAATGAAAAGCGGTCTTGTGCAGCAGCCCAGGGTTTCTAAAAGTCAGGCCCTTTATTTAATGATTGGCTTGGTGCAATGTGAGCCACTGCCTCGGGATAGGTACGCTGCTGTCACTCTCTTCAATGAGACTTTATAATACTGAATGGCTTACTTTTTTAGTAGTGGTAGTGGTCATTTTCTTTCATTCAGCAGACATTATCATTTAACTGGTATAGCATTTGATGACAGATAAACCCCCCCCACCACCACCACAATATCAATATGCCCATCTAGGCTGTGTAACAGTTAGTGCTTAATTTTCTTATTGCCTTTTATAAGAGTCATATAATAATATTGAATTATTCATCATCTTACAAAGCATCCTTCAAAGTCCTTACTGCGTTAAAGGGAGAAAAAAAAGGTTATCTGGTTGAAATGTTGCCTACAGAATGACAATGTAGTAAGGCCAATGGTTATTAGTTATTACTACATGTGTATGAAAAGGAATATGTATCCCTTATTTCATGGACATTAGTTCTGAATGAATCTAATATTTGTGATGTCATTCAACCCAGACATGTTTAGGCACGGGTTGTGGGCTGTACTCAAATCTGTACTGGAGAACATCTATCAGGTTTCTGTGATGTTGAACAAGACATATAGGATCAATAATGTATATTTTGATTTTAGATTGTTTACATTTTTTTTTTATCTGAATGAATTAGATAATTTTAAAAAGTTTTATGTGTTTGTATCACTTAAGTAAAAAGTCCATCTGTAAGATATATTTTTGCAATAAACATTTTGGAGATATCAGGGTTTAGTTCCACTCTACAATATACTTTACTTTCAAATCTAATTCTGCAGGAAAATGGAGTCATTTTCCCCATTGCCTCTGAAACACGCAGGGGTATGAGACTGGATAAAGTTATATATGTCATAGATGTCATAGATGTCATAGATGCCAAGTCTTTTTTTTTTGTGGTATGCAGAGTGTGATATCTAGGGCTGGATCAAATGTTCGTATTTTTAAGGCATTGTTTACTAGCTATCAGGTTTGTTGGTTATGGGGAGAAAAGGGAGTCCTTTTGCAATGCTTCGCATTGTTCCTGCTTTAAACTCTGATTCCGTAAACAGAAGCTAAATTCCACAACAAAAAGAAAGATCCAGGTCGGCTGTTTGATCTATGTTTCACCGGGCTCACCAGCTCTATTTTAGTCAATATATCATTGTTGAACCTCAAAACAGAATATACATATTTCAAAATGTGGACACAATATATATAGATTTTTGAATAATTCTGATAATAACCCATGGGTGCATGTTTCTATGCTATGGCTTACTATCATCAAAATTTAAGCAAGGAAACAAAATAGATAGAAGGAGCAGAAACAATATAAAAATATATAACTGTATACTAGCAAAATATATTCCCAAGGAATATAGTTGTTATGAAAGATTTAAGTTGGTCCATCGAACAAAAAGTCATCGATAAGAGACAAATTTACACACATTCCTGTTCTATTATACGTTTGGTTGGCTTTACTTGTCTTTCCTTCTTCCTATATTAGCAGACATCCAGACATCAAAGCAGTAATTATTATAGTTGTGGTGTTTAGGAAAATCAATCTTTTTTTTCTCCCCTAGGTGCTAGGGAGAGATAATGAGAAAAGGGGGTGAGACACATGGTATGTGTGGCTGGAATGTGTGCTTATATGTAGACCAAATCAGTGATGTCAATGATCTAGATTGGTGTTGGGTATTTTATTCACAGGGAAAGTTATCTATATTTCAGAATCATAAGGTGGGTGGACAGATGCTATATGGGAAGAATCTATGGGGCTTTCAAGCAGGGGAGGGCTGGTACCTTCTGGCCAATGGGGCAGATAAAGCCAAGTGGCCCCATCAGGTCCATGGTCCCCGGAACTAAAATACACACTGGCTCACATTTCTACACACTTACACAAACTTACACACTCACGCTAACACACACATGGATGTTAACATGAACAACCTTACACACACATCAATACATACATGCTAGCACACACTCCCTCTAACACATACACACCCATGCTAACACACTAGCACACTGGTTCTCAGTGCAGGGGACGGCATCACAACCAAGGAAATCATGGGAACCATCACCACTCTTGTGGTAGAGGGCTTGCACAATCAAATAAAAAATCAAATATAACTATAGAAGAGGGGATGGAAACTCACAAAACCTTAAAAAGTACTACAAAATGAAAATATAAAACCGATATGGCTGCTTATTACCATGCAATTAATAGTGCATAAAAACAATAAAAAGCTATGTCCACATGTTATACTTAGACCAAATAAAAACCACATATATTTTTCATATTTTCCCTTATATTGCCCCTTTAGTATATTCATGGTATTTAACCCTATGTTAAGTATACCTACCAAAACATACCGTATATTTTGTTCTGTGCACAGCACAACAGAAAAACAATGTAAAGCAATGTAAAAAAAATGCCAAAACAATCTTTAGCCTTGCAACAAGTCAAAATATATATATAGAAACACTACCCCTAAATGACCATATGTAATTGATGGGGATGGCTTCACAGAACATAAAAAACTATGTATGTGAGGTGTAATCAGGAGATTTTTTTGCACTACTAATTATTGTTTTACCTATTGCTATGAATTTTTTTTTTTTAAAAAAGGCCCTACTTATCTTGAACCAAACAATGTCTAATTTGTGTGGGAACGTAAACATATGGAAACAATGACAAAAAATCCAGTCTTTACGGTGTGAAAAAACCTCCTGGTCCTTAAAGGGTTACTATAACTCTTGCCAGAAACTGCCCATGTTCTGAATAAAAAAAAAGTCTGACAGCATTCATCTTGCTTGAACCAGCAAATCCACTAGAGGGCTTACATCTGGGACTTGCCATTTTAAATAGTGGCATGCAGGTAACAGCTTTGGCCGTTACCATTTTAAGATTTTGTTTGAAAACACTACAGAATTAAGTTTTCTTTGCATAAATTTGATAAAATGCAAAATCATTTATTTGGGTCATCTGTTGAACCAATGTTATTGGAAGTGCTACTCATCAAGCAGGTGAAATAGTTCCCTGCTGCTTCTTCTTGTGCAACAGCTTATACTTTACCAGCCATATCTATTTGATTGTTGTATTTGCGCAAAAAAATAAAATAATAAAACATAGGAAGACACATGGGTAAAATCAGACCACTATATTTTTTTCTGTTTATTCCATGTTTTTCATAAACTTGATTTTTTCAACCAAAGAAATAATACAATACTGGATGTTTTTGCCCTTTTAGAAAATGAGGAAAGCCCAATTAAAGTACAATTATTTGAATAAATTATGAATTACCTTTACCCAGAGCTTTTCAAATTATTTGTACTTATTTTGCTTCATGTCAAAAATATGATTTTGTTTTGGTCAAATAATATAAATAGTAAACGTTTACTTATGTTCATTTACTGTAAATCATCAAAACAAAAGAATTAAAACAAACACGGTACATTAGTATTTTTACATATATTTTAATAATTCATGTGAATTTTTATAGACACATACCATTTCAACACACTGAAGTGACTGCGTTTCAAAAAAATACTCGGACCATGTTAAGTAAAACCACTTTTTTTTTTGACAATAGGTTTGAATACCTCATTGATCCTTCTACCGGTTTGTGTTTCAGGTAGCTTTTATTCATTTCTTTTCTTTACATTCCTTTTTTTTTGCTCCTAATATCACTTTTCCCTTCTAATGTGAAACATTGTATTATAAAGAAAAAAAGTGACATATGTCTAGTTGGCTGAAAGGTAATATTGGCAGTACTGGAAATGCCTATTTTTTCTTTACTTGAAATCAGGCAGTGCAGCTGCTGGAGTGTTAAATCAGGTAACAGCTGGACAATTACGCTACTCTGCCTCTGCTGCTGTTGTGCTGCCATCACTGCTGTTGTGAGACAGAATGCATTTCAATGCTCTTTGGTCAGTGGCAAGTCTATTGTGCATCTCTGAAGCGTGCTCAGCGCCTGACACATCAAAGGCTTAGGCGACTTCTATTGAGGCAAGGCAAATCAGATGGCAGGATTATTTTAAACTCATTTTTTTGTAACTTCTTGTTAAGATCTATCTGCTAGTGCTAACTTTGGTGGGGAAACTTTTTCCGCATGTTTTTTCTTTAATCAGTAATTTATTAAGTAATAAAGCATTTACTTTCTAGTGGATGAACATTGGGATATACTTACAAAGTGCAATCTTGTGTTAATTGTGAAAAATCCTATTGGTCCATAATAAAGGAACATAAAACACATCTGACAGAGAACATATTCCATGTGCAAATCTTGCTCTAGACATCTTGGCGGGTATATGTAGCACTGTGAGAAGACACGTGGATTGTCTTCAGGTGGTGGCCCATAATCTTTAAATCAGGGCCAATAGTCCCCGGCTTAATTTAAGATATTTTGTTCCAATATAACATCTGTGCTCTGCTAGTCAAGCATCATTTAGGTTTGGTGATCTCTGTCTGTGGTGAATTTAGATATTGATTCTTTATTATAAGCAATTAAGTTTACAAGCACTGTTAAATTAGTTGGCGATTGTAGTGCCCAAAAGAATATTGTGATATAAGAGGGTAAATGGTGTGATGAAGGCATGTTGGAGTATGGCATAATATGTTGTTTTTTGGGTATTCTCTGTATAACATCAAGATGATGTTATGTGAAATGTCCTAGTTTGGCTCAACATAGTTGACTGTGTCTATGAACTAGTAATGCTGGGAGTTTGAGAACCAAGACTGGCGGGATAGGGTGTACTGCATGAGAATCCTGGTTTTTAATTAACCACATAATTTATAAACAATAGTTAATGAGCATGATCATAGACAGATAGTTACAGACATTTTCATGGTGCCTGGTGTTATCCCTGCAGCCAGTATCGCATTGTGAAGCAGCGTATAGCTTTGAGGGTCTCCCAGTGCAGGAAGGAACGTAGGTATAATCTACTTCATTCCTCTTTCATTGCCGATTTGGGTTAATAAAGTATATGAATGATTTCATCCATAGAGTGAAAGAGTCATCTCTGTATCCCTGAACCTGTTAACCCTTACCTGTCCACCCACGTGTGGGTTACAAGAACAATGTAGATCACTAGACATCTTGTTAGAAAGCTGCTTTTTAACCAACACAAACAAAAAAAAAACAGTGTGTCATCTTTTAAGTTTTTTTATTTGGATCATCTGCAATAATATGTTGAATGTACAATATACTTTATTTTGTGTTTCCTTCTATGTGTTTTTAAGGTGTAAAACATTATATCACATTAGAACACATGTATTAATATTTATTAAGATTTGTTTTTTTATAATGTCATTGAAATACAATCTGTTTATACAATTATACAATAAAAAAAAACTTATGCAACTATCATTTAATCATTTGGGCACAAATGTTTAATTAAAGCAACAGTAATGTATGTTTATTTTTGCATGGCATTTTAATGATGTCCAATAGTCCTCCAAGTCTCCATCTACCCTGTAAAGTTTTTTTAACAGCCTATGTACCGACTCTTTCAGTGTAAGGGCTTTTTGGCCTGCTATGTTTTCAATAGCTTGCAGTCTACTGAGTTCATATTCAATATAATACCAGTATTAAAGACAAATCCCCTCTTTGCTTTATTAGGCGATACGAATAAAACATAAGCTCCACATTTACGTTAGAAGGTAATTTCCTAAGATTACAGAGGTCCTAGAACTCCCATCAATACCTGATGTATATATTTTTTTCTTATAAGTATTATGTTTTCTTTAAATAGTCAACATTGGGCAGGCAAACGTGGATAGAACGGAGCCAAGTCTTGCCATGGTGTGTGAAAAGCATTCCATCTGCTCAGCCAAGGTTGAGAGGCTCTATTGTCTATTCCAACAACGTAATGAGTAACCTAAATTATGAGATTCTAATTGGCTTATAAACCCTCGTATCAACCAACCACCTGCGTGTCTGCATAGTGGCAGAATGAAAAATACACGCCAAGCTAATGAATTTCTTCTAGGCACGAGATGATAGAGATAAGGCCACTCTGTCACTATGGCGCCACGTGTTCTGGCCACTGTTTTTCCATTCAGCAGATGTTCAATTTATCAAGTAATATTGGTAACATTCTGTTTAGAAGTGTGGTTCTATCCTCATGCATATGTTGTTTATTTTTAAGCCTCTGTTTAACATGTGGGAAGTGGCTATGGATGTACTCACAGCTGTAAAGTGATTAAGATGATTATCGTTGTTGTTATAAGAGGGGAAACGTTAAACTAGTGCATTGCTTTCGGTATTCCTGCTGCAGGATAATGAATTATAACATGAAAAATAACACAGTTATTAAACAAAAATAAAATTGGTGGTATAATGCAGGCCTGAACTGGTCATCTGGCACACCGGGAAAATGGAGCAGTACCTTACGCTCACCCGTTCTACAGGTCCAGATTGAATGCTGCAGCTGGATAAAATAGTGGCCGAACACTACAAGAACATAAAAAACGTAGCATGCAGCCACACATATCCAGCTGCTGGCCACACTTATATTATCAGGCAGCTGCTGGCCTTAACGTTTCCTGTCATTATCAGTCCGGCCCTGGTATAATGTACATATAAAAATTTTATTAATACTTAAAATAAAAACCACACTTAGCCTTCATTAGTAATGATTTTATATAGGTCTCCGTATGTAAAAAGTTGGTCATGCTGAGTGGGGCTTAATGCCATGGTCTGCAGAGTGCAGTGTGATTGGCTTTGAGCCCTGCCCAAAATG
Source organism: Spea multiplicata (assembly GCA_009364415.1). Taxonomy (NCBI): domain Eukaryota; kingdom Metazoa; phylum Chordata; class Amphibia; order Anura; family Pelobatidae; genus Spea; species Spea multiplicata. The sequence continues at coordinate 14,850,734 of VKOC01000005.1, forward strand.
ACAGCGATAGCTGATGCAGGAAACTAGAAGGGAGAAGAGAGCGATGGTCGTTGTGGACGAAATAAGAAGAAAGGGAGAAGTGGGGTAAATAGATGAAAAGAATAGTGAAAAGAAGGGAGGAGGATGAAAGGAGAAAAGAAAAGAGAGGGAGTGAGGGATGAGAGAGATAGGCAAAGGGGAAAAAGGGCGGTTACAGATGACTAGAGGGAGAGAGGAGGGAGCAGGAGAGAGATGGAGAGGGCAGGGTGAGGGGTAAGATGGCAGAGAGGAGGCAGATAGAGGAGAAGAGAATCCAAAGATAGGGAAAGAAGAGTGAGAGGACGAGAGCAGAGTTTTACCAATTGTTTTTATTTCACCAAGCAACTGGTAATACCGGTATGACCAGACAAAATTATGATTATTATTTTGCTGCTAGAATTTCCTTTCCCTACTTAGATGCTTCAACACATACTGTAGTTTGATTAAACATTACAGTATGCTAAAATGTAATGTTATGAGGGGTATGTTGCAGCATCAACTCACACACAGACACTTACATACAGATAAAGACAAGCTACCTATCTATAATCATACACTCCAGCAAATTAGTACATATGCGTGGAAACATCCCAACACAGGCAAGTACACAGCAAATTCCACCACTCCACAACATGGACACCCGCGTAACCTGAGGATGAAATGTTTACTGTGGCATTATGCCACCCAGGTTCATGTTGTCCCGGTTACAGGACCTCTTCATCAGCAAAGCTAACAGATGGCCAGTGAGCAACAGGCAGCATATGTTCTAATAAGCACTGACTTCAGCACAGATGGAGGGTGGGCAGTGGGCTGGCCCTGAAACATAACCTGACATTTCCTTCTCCTTTGGTGCTTTATTGTTGCAGCTTATGCAAGGAAGATTAGCAAGGAAAAGTGAATAGTATTATTGAGCAGCTATAAGAGCTGATTACTAACACTTCACTGTGCAAGTTTAAGAAGTTTTTTTTGCCCCCTCTTGTCTCCCAACTTAAACAGTCAATGTAACATGGTTTACAGGAATTCATCCCATAAACTGAAGGCAGGACTGAGGACACTTCTATTGCATCCTTAACAATGTCTGGAATATATTCACAGACTAATTACAACTAGTGCCATTCACTGCAGCCGCTTTTACACATTGTATGTATACACACACATGCACACACATGTATCACATGTCATTTCACAGCTTGTAAGTACCTCCTTTGCCTCCAGCTTGTGGTTAACACCTTTGCCCCCAAGCAGCGTAACAGTGTCCCCAAAAAGCTGCCTGTGCCATCATTTGTCCAGCTTGTCAGTACCCCCAAATAGCTTGTCTGTGCCATCATTGCCCCTTGTCCCCACTCAAACATACACAATGGCACACATGTGTAAACACATTTGCACAAATTTACACATGCTAACTTACACACTTACTCATACGCGCATCCATGTTCTCACACACTTAAACATAAAAATCCTTGTTCACACATACTTATACATAGACATTCATGCTCAGATACACTTGAAGATCACAGTGATGCAACATAACTACACACAATTAATTCAGTTGTGAATTACAAAAACTGGTTGATGTTTGAGATGGCTGCTTTTTAGACTTTTTTCATGTTATTTGAGCATTTTTTTTTAATTTCTGCCAAGGACATTTATAGTTACATAGTTACATAGGCTGAAAAAAGACATGCGTCCATC
>VKOC01000005.1:14879666-14946075 GCA_009364415.1 Spea multiplicata
AGCAAAGCAGGCTGTGAAAAAATTGTCTTTATTGTTTAACCTTTTAATCTTTTCTTCAAACAATACACAAACAATACTCTACTCTCTTTGATATCAAACAATTGCAAACACAACACAGGTTTATTAAAAACATGTAAAATAATTGCATGTCATAATTACTGGCACCCTTGTAGTCAATACTTTTTGCTACATCCCTTTGCCAAGACAACAACTCTGGGTCTTCTTCTATAAAGCCTGAAGTGTGAATACATGGAAAGTGATGTGAGACCATTCCTCTATACAGGATCTCTCCAGATGCTCCAAGTTTCGAGGGCAATGCTGTGGGACTCTCCTCTTCAGTTCACCCCAAAGTGTTTTCTATGGGGTTCAAGTCAAGGGACTTGGATGGCCATGGTAGGACATTGACTTTGTGGTCAGTAAACCATTTTCTTTTGTAACTGAATGTGGTAATGACATCATATGTGGTGGGTAACCCAACTTTCTGCTCTGATCTGACCGGATCTGGTCTATTATCTGCATGTGCAATGTTTCTTTTGGGCATAACTGTCTCTTGTCTAGGACTCAGTGGCGGAACTACCGGGATCGCAGGGGTCGCGACTGCGACCGGGCCCTGGAGTTCTGCCAGTCAGGGGGCCCAAGGGGTGCCGAGCGGTTGCTGAAAACAACTGCTCGGCAACTCTTGGGCTCCCCTGACTGACAGAAATCCTGGATGCCTCTGCTCCCCGCCGCTGCCGTCGCCACCGCCTGCTTCAGCGCTGCCCATCGTGCAGTGTTGGGCAGCGTGAGGCGTTTGTCTCGGGTGCCGGGCACGCAATGTCACCGCTGGAGTCGTGACGTTCAATACATGCCGGCGCTCAGTAGCATGTGAAGCGCCGGCACCGGCGAGACAACCGCGCTCACGCTCCTAACACAGGAGTTGACGTAGCTGACTCTACAAAAAGCGGGGTAGGGAGGATGTCGGTAATATCGTGAAGAAGGCGGGGGATGGGGGAGGGAAGAGGGTAGATCATGAGAAGCGGGGGGTAGGGAGGGAGAGGGTAGATTGTTGAGAATGGGGGGGCTAGGGAGGGAGAGGGTAGATCGTGAGAAAGGGGGGTGTTAGGTGAGGGAGAGGGTAAGATCGTGAGAGGGGGGTAGGGAGGGAGAGGGTAGATCGTGGAGAAGGGGGCGTAGGGGAGGGAGAGGGTAGAATCGTGAGAAGGGGGTAGGGTGCAGGGAGAGGGTAGATCGTGGAAAGGCAGGGTGGGAGGGGGGGTAGATCATGAGAAAGGGGGGTAGTGGAGGGAGAGGATAGATCAGAGAAGGGTTAGGGAGGGAGAGGGGAGATTGTGAGAAGGGGGGTTAGGGAGGGGAGAGGGGAATAGTGAGAGAAGGGGATAGATGGTTGGGAGTGGGGGGGCCCCTTAACAGATTCTGCGCCAACCGGGGCCCTGAGGTTTCTAGTTACGCCCCTGCTAGGACTGCCCCAGATATTACTTTCAAAGATAAAGTTATTTTTTTTATCTGGAAATCCCTGTAATATAAATGCTTTCACAGACAATAACTCTTATAATGTGTGATTTGATACATATGCAAATTGTGTCTTAAACATTTGTTTATGAAATATTTCTCAGTGGAATAAATTACAAGTTTATTTCTTATCAATCAAGCAACCATTACATAATACTGTAACACAAACAATGACATAATTCCTATTTTTAATGGAAAATATACACCCATATGATGCTCACATAAATGTGTAGTAATGTTTAATTCAACCATTTAGGTATTTATGTTAACCCAATCATAAATATTTCCCATAAGCAATACTATTAAAAGAACCACCAACTGTTTAACAAAGATCATGTGCAGTAATTTGAATGAGCAGAGCAAGACAGGGACAAGTAAGGAATCCACATAGCTATTAAAAGGTACTCTAGAACCATTGTTCGAATTAAAGTGTAGCACCACCTTCTTCTTCTTAATTATGTTGCCTACAACACAAACCAGAACAATTTACAAAAACTGATTACAGTGTGGTTTTCTTTAATGAAAAGGGATAACAAAGACATAGAAAAGAGATCAATGATTGTAGGAAGCTAAATGTAAATGGTTTACAGATGAATAGCATAACTGAAAATTCAAGGTGTCCAAATCTTATAGAGAAAAAACAGAAGTCTAGTGGACCAAAGTAATCAGCTTATCCATAACCATATTCTCCATGATTTTCTGGTGCATTCTAATGAGATACTGTGGGCCATACTTTAGCCATATTTGTGCTATTGTTGTTATTGTATGTTAGTCACATAGTATTGATAATTAAAAAAAACACAAACAGAAAAGTACTCATTTACAGAGTAACATGCTAGGCATTCATAGTATTTGATTCTGCATATTACACATGCATCGCACAACATAATATGAAAATATGAATGCCAACAACGGTTTGTTAGAGAAGGAGACATGTGATATATTAAAGCGTGGGTGGCATGTACACAAATGGAGAACTGGGCACTGATTTTCCTGATGTCTTCCCAATGATTCATATTGTGGACCTCACCTATGCCATCCACCTATCTAACAATATGGAATGTCCCTTCTGTAATCCCTCAGAATAATGTCCTTTTTAATGTCCTGGTATAGACTCGTAGCAAAAATATGTGAAAAACCAGTGTCAAAGAATATGTACCAGAATAAATAATAGAAAAATATATACTTCCCTTTCTCTTGTAATAACCGGATACACAGCTGCTAAACCCGTAATAACACTCTCCTTGTGTTAAAAAGATAATTTTGGTCCACTAGGGGGCGCTAGTATACCAACCGAATACATAAGCGCCCCCTAGTGGACCAAAAATAGACTCGTAGCACCCGACATTTTAGAGTGACATTTTATGTGATGTTGTAACTTAATTGCCCCTTGCTGACGGTCAGTCTATAGTTTGATTTTAGTTTTTATTTGAAAACAGTGTCTGTGGACAATTTTTATTAATCCATGTTATTGAACAAGGTCATAACAGCAATAATTCTGACTGTGTTGAGACTGTTCAGATTCAAATTAATTGGGTAATCTGACACATAAAAAATGTTCCCTGTGGAATATTATCTGAAGAATACATTTGCCTCTACTTTATATAAATTCATTGAAATGCCTATGTGGTTGGTTATTTGGCAAGTGTTTTAAATGGGAATATCGATGTATCAATACTATGTTGCAAATTAATCAATGAATATGGTTAATTCAGGTTGGATATGATTGTCATGCAGTGTTCTACTAGCCTAAAAGCCACAATAATGTTTATAGAAACATATACCCTTCCTACTCCCTCCCCTGCAATACTTTTACTAGCGTGGCTGGTCTATCCCCAACAGTGGCACTTTTACCTTTTGTGTAATACAACCCAACTCCCTCTATACTGTAAGCTCGTTTGAGCAGGGCCCTCCTCACCTATTGTTTCTGTTAGTCAATTTATGTTACATACTACTTGTTATGTCCTGCCTACCCATTGTACAGCGCTACGGAATTTGATGGCGGCTATAATAAAACATAATAATAATAAATATAATAATAGAAACAGAAGAAAATGTGTTGTATAAATGGTGTATATACTGTGAGTCATATTAAAAATTGGGTTTTAAATTCAATGTTTGAAATACTGTTCAAACTTTCATTAGAATCACTGTTTTTACATTACCACATTATACTTCATCTAAGTACTTTACCCAGTTGATTAAAAAACAGCCAATAGGCAGTGCTAATGTCCTTTTTTTCTTGACATTTTAAATGTTGGGAGGTTTGGAGGTAATGTTGGGTGGTAATGCAGGGGTAAGTATTAAAGGCACACTCTAACCATCATATGCATGTAAACCCCTTAATGACAAAGCCCGTACATGTACTGGCTCAAAATGCATTGGTTTCAATGGGTTTAGGGACCGCCAATTGTACTGAAGGGGTTAATAACACATAGTAACTATATTTGCCCCTTTTCCCACCAAATGCTATTTGTTGTGGAAGAGATATGCTCAGCCAAATGCATCTCCTGACTGTCAGCCAGCTCCAGCATTGGGTCAATCAGTGAGACCTCTTGTATGCTTGTGTGGACACTCCAAGGGGCCAATCAGTGTGGGGAATCATGAAACTCCTGAATATTTACAAGACTGCATATTTTTTTTTTTTTTTTTTCTCAATTCCGTTTATTGTAAAGAGAACCACAACAGCACATTGTCACAAAGTAAATGAGCGTACCAGGAACAGAGGTACGAGCATACAGAGATGTTCAAAACATGGCTTGAGACCAAATTAAAAGTCAAATAGGCGAAAAGGCATACATGACCAATTACCAGTGTACTAAGCGACAGAGTCACCAGATAAGTATTACAGTATGTGGTTCAATGGAGGAAACAAGAACCGTATATACAAAGGTCTGTGATAGTCACGTAAGCACTGGCAGCAAACATGCGCTTACCGCCTCAGCGCGTGGAAACACAGAATGTGAGGAAAGGAGCAGAACAGACAGAAATGACCAAATAAAAAACAAAGCAATGAGAAAACATAACACCATCAAACGTCAAACAACGAACGAGAGCAGCATCGACAGTAATATCAAAAATAAAGGAAAAAGACAAAAGTAGTAAGGGAATAAGTAAAAAAGAGTGTAATAGAGTGTGTGCGTGCGAATAGGGGAGAGCTAAGCCATCAGAGAGACGGCGGGGCATCCATACCCACTACGGCTGGAAACCGCGGAGACAGGAGGAAGGCCTTCCAATGAAACCAGCGCAGTTCATGTTTATGTGACATGCCCTTAGAAGCCATGACCAAGGATTCCATATGACAGAGAAAATTAATCTTCCGCAACCACAGACCAAGCGGAGGTGCAGAGTGCGACTTCCAGAACTGGGGAATAAGGGCTCTAGCTGCGTTCAGAAAGAGAAGGGTCAGGGAGCGCTTATAACGACCAATCGGGACAGGAGGGGCCTGTAGCAGAACCAACTGAGGCGTCAGCTGGTAGTCAGGGTCACAGACCTCCCTGACAACCGCAAACACCACAGACCAGAAGGGACGTACCAAGGGACAGTCCCACCAGATATGAACATAGGAGCCCGCGGACGACTCACACCGCCAGCACTGCGCAGACACCTGAGGTAAGAATCTATGGAGCTCCGCTGGGACCCTGTACCACCTGGTGAGTATTTTAAATGCCAGTTCTTGTGTTTTACTAGAAATGGAACCCTTGTGAGTAAGGTAGGCAATATTGCCCCATTCCTGATCCGAGAACTGCACCCCCAGCTCATTCTCCCAGAGACTGTAGTAGTACGGTCTAGCCGCACAAGCAGCACTCAACAGGGCCGAATATAAAATCGACAGGAGATGTGGGGTCTCCTTGCCAGAATCACACAGAGCCTCGAAGGCCGTGAGAGGGCGCAGCACCCGGGAATCCCTAAGCAAGCCTGAAACAAAGTGTTTAAGTTGGGCATAAAAGAAATTGAAGTGTGTGGGAACAGGACGGAGCTTACAGAGGTCAGAAAGCGGTCGCAAAAAGGAACCCCCCAGGACATGATGCAGCCGGAGCACACAAGACCCGGCTGGCAGCAATGCCCGGAAGTGTGCAAGCGACAAACCTGGGACAAAAGCCGGATTATGCGAAATAGGTGTGAGGGGGCTAGGAAGTGTGAAGAGATGTCCCCTGGAGAGGACCCTCTTAAGAACCCTCAAGGTAGGTGAAACAGTAGGATGACGTGGGGCGAGTGGGAGACGCAATCGCTCAGGAACCCAGGGTATAACTGAAATGTGATGCTCAAAAATCGAATGTTCCATACCCACCCAGAGTTTACAAGACTGCATATTAAAGTACTTACAAACTACTTTAAAATGCATACCAAGAGTCAGTCTGTGATATTAAACGGTCCACATAAGCTTGAGAAAAGAAAAACATAATGTGCAACAGGAAAAGGACAGATAGCTGGGTAAAGGTAAAAGTAAATGAGAGAACATTAAGAGTAAATGAGGAAAGACAGAAAGTATCATAAGATGGAAAATAACCATATGCTAGGGGTCTGTAGCCTTTGTCATTTGGCAAATTCCATTATATGCTCTGAACATATGGACATATGTGTGTTGATTTTATTAAACAAATCCAAATGGTCTAGGGTTTTACCCAATATGAATGCGGTTGAGCATGGAATTTGACAGAGCCATTCAACCCATCTAGTCTGCCCTTTTTTCACTTTATTCTCTAGATAGCAACGTGTATCCACAAGAAACATTGCTTGGACACCTTCAAGAAGCATTGAAGGACACTACCTTGTTTGAGAGTTTGATAAGGATCTGTGCCAATAGGCAAGAGCTATAGGGAGGTTGGGAGGGGACATACTGACCACTGACATGTAAGCTACTGACTACTGACATGTAAACCTTTGCCAAGTAAAGTTTTAGACTTCCTAGAGCCATTGCATTTTTCTCTGAAAGCCGAGCAAACGGTTCCACGCCATACGAGTGTTAAGCCATTCATAAATGTACACACGCAACAAAATAAAATATTTATTGTGCTCCTTAAGCATAGCACAGCTGCAAATAGTTCTTTTTTGTGCTGTTAACACAATTTATTTGTTGTTACTGACAATATACACAAAAATCATGTTATGAGCTTAGCAGAAAAACAAAAATGACTGCTTTTTCCGCTCTACTCGTCTTTTGGAAATGCCTCATAAAACTGAGTCATAAAGATTTTACAAGAGTTCTTTATTCTTGCACAAAAAACCTATAAAGTACAGATACAGGATGCAACATGACCTAGATTATTTGTTGAAGTATTTTTAAAACAACCTTAAATATTATTTTTTACATGAAATCTTCCTTTATCTATTAAAGCTTTCCACTTTATTAAAAAAATATTTGTAAATGATGTGTCATTATTTATGTTACCAATATTTGTATTATGCAATAAAAAAGTTTTGCTTTCTAAATTACATGTGTACACAAATGCATCTTGTGAGGGGGTCAGAGATATTGAGCACTTCCAAAATAATATTGTTCAGGCAGAGAGACATTGGTTCTGAAGGGAGACTGTCCCTTTTAAAGAGGAATATTTAGAAGGTGTCTCTATGCTGTAAAACAATACACAATAGACATTTAAACTTGGTGGTAACATTTTAATTAACCTCTTAAATTTAAGTTTAGCATGTATGATTTTTTCAGGTTTTATGGGGCCCATAAAAGTACATGGAGTCCATTGAAATCGATAGAGACTTAATATAAGCTTAAAGCAGCCAATAAGTGGCAAAAATCGTTGGACTACAGAGAAGGAGGACAGCTGCAGGGCTGCAGCTACTACATCAGGTCAGCGTTTTTGGTTTTTGTTTTTAAAACATTCATATTAAAATGTGCAACTGCACATTTCGTTCCCTGCCCATTCGGTTCGGTGGCATTTTGAACTTATGAACCAAATTTTTTGCCTGGTGCCTACATTCACGGTAACTCACTATCCTCAATCTGCTATCTTATTTCTATATTGACATCCCCGCAGACATAACCCGGTGGGAGCATGTGCTCAAATTGCTCCACTTGCAGTGACATTCTCCCACGTATCCTCCAATCAGGGAAGAGGACATGACCGAAAGCGCCAACCGAGAGCAATATGGTAGCACTAGCAATCAGGGGAGAGGATGTCACTGCAAGCACCGTCATTTTGCCCTGATGTGAACTGAGGGCAATATAGCGGCACTTACGGTGATGTCATCTCCCCAATCCTCCAATTTGAAGATAGAATGGAGGAGAGAAGATTCGTACGAATTGCTGAATGTATTTAAAAGTACTTTAATATGCAATTTTGAGCTTTAATGAGCCGCTAAGCTGAATTTGTCGAAGGGGCTGAACATTGCAGGGACCAAGCGCATTCCTAATGTACACTGGCGCAAAATTTCATCAAACTTAATTAGCTGCATGGAGGAGGTCCATTCTGTAAATTGTGGGTAACAGAAAAGTTTAGATAAGAAAAATTAAATTTAAGTTTTAATATGCATGATGATTTACCCACCCCACCAAGTTTCTTCTTTCAGCAGAGTCCTCTCAGCAGTGCATGGTTTACCATTAAAGTGCCAGCTACTCTGCCCCTCTCTGTGATTGCTACACATGATCGCGGAGTAAGCTCCCCTGCTGATCAGCAGCCATCTTTAGCTATTCCAGGAGGAAGCCTTGTGCATTTTAAAGAATGTGAAAAACTTCTGTTAAAAAATGAAAGCTGCATGTTTACATTCATAGGCATTGGCTTCCAGTCCAATATCGCTGCCTGCTACAATCGTTTGGAGGGCGATTTAACCCCTTCCTTACCCTATGGATGTACAGAAAATAAAATAAATCATAAAATACAGTGAGCTCAGTGATGTCATTGGGATCTCGATCTATATCTTCATCGGTGGTGCCTACTGTGTAGAAAATTGCATATTTTTATTTTACTATAGGTTTACATACTAGCACAGTTATATATCTATCGTCTTAAATTAAAACCCTGTTTTTTATGAAAAAAAATTATTATTTGTGTGGGTACATCAAACATGGAAATGAGGAATCCTGACTAACCCCACTGATGGTAAAAATGACAACAAACCGTACAATAATTACAGCACTAAAAAGCCTTGGTATGGAAGGAGTTAATGTTAACATGCCATTAGCTGATTTATTGTATTGTGAGATCAGAAGACTGGCACGCTGGTAAAACACCTTGATCAATGCTACAATGATCTGGGACTGCAGGGGCACAAATGCTACCCCCTCTAAAACTTATTTATCTCAATAAAAAAGATTAAAAATAGCAAATAAGATACATTTTATTAAAATAAATGTATTAGGGTTTTTTAAAGAAACGGATGGATGAGCCTTTGTTGACTTGAACACCCATCACTCTCAGGAGTTATAGTCGTCAAAAGCTTTGTGCACCAGAGTTTGTATTTTAGCATTTAACGTTCTCCTATATTGTGCCTACCGTGCATTGTGTTGTTCACTGTGACCTTCGTTGGCTAAGTAGGCAATCTACATCTATTTACAACCACATATAATGCATACATTTACCAAGGGGTTGGGGGCTTTTAAGAAAATTATCCCTTTGTTACTTTTTTTGGAATTTATGGGCAATAATGGGTGGAAATAATGTAATATCTAATATGTTAACCAATATAACCTAGATATCTGTGAATAACTTAAAATAATATATATGTTTCAATAGTTCAATAGTTAAAGTAAGTGTATAGGCACCTAAATGTATCTATTAGAAAACTCTGAAAATTGTCTTAGGCTCTGGCAGGGAAAAATATGCCTGACTCCAGCCACTTTAAAGCTTAAGTTAGTTACATAATCTCACATATTTACTGCGTATTATCATTACTGTCAGGACTCGGGTGATCAGGTCGGGTAGAAGCCCATGCGCAGGGGATACCCACGGTGCATGATTATGCAGACAAAGACAGCACAAGCAGAAATCCAGGTAATACAATGTATTTTATGTATATAACAGCACCAGCAAATAAGGGTAATACAGTCGAAGCAAGAAACCGGACATATGGCAAAATAAAATACCAGTAATAAGTCTTTTGGCAGGGAGCCCGCTTGGAAGGGCACGAAAGGCACACAGCCCGCTTGGAAGGGCACGAAAGGGATGGACATGGTCAGCAACAATACTCAGGTAGGCTGTCGCGTTTAAACAATGCTTATTTGGTACTAAGGGTCCCAAAGTGTGCCAAGATAATGTCTCCCACACCATTACAGCACCACCACCAGCCTGAACCGTTGATACAAGGCAGGATGAATCCATGCTTTCATGTTGTTTATGCCACACAAGTGCCGCCTACTGGATATTTTCTCTTTTTTCAGAGATGGTTGTGCCTGAAAACCCCAGTAGATCAGCAGTTTCTGAATTACTCAGACCAGCCTGTCTGGCACCAACAACCATGCCACGTTCAAACTCACTTAAATCCCCTTTCTTCCCCATTCTGATGCTCGGTTTGAACTTCAGCAAGTTGTCTTGACCACGTCTACAAGCCTAAATCTTGCTGCCATGTGATTGGCTGATTAGCTATTTGTGTTAACAAGCAATTGAAGAGGTGTACCTAATAAAGTTGCCAGTGAGTGTATATGATCAAGCATCAAAAAATTAAGAACCTGGAAAGTGGATAACAAAGATATATCAAATTGTATTCCACTCAATATTCACTTTTTATACACTGAGCGCACGTTGAACTCCCCTTCTTTTCAGATTAAAAACAATATATGTATGAAAGATAATTGCATTAGGTTACCATCACACATGGGAAACAAACATATGTCCATGCGCCTATTCACTGTATTTTTTACAATTGTTTTTATTTGATGTTTTTGTGATTCGGAATGCTGTTTGATGTTCTTTATTTTTTACTATGCTGGAATTCACAGCTGAATATTAAAGGAACTTGACTGGAGGATTTTTGGCCAAAAAGGCTAATCTCAAAACCTACAGATGGTCTGTTTTAAAAAAAATTGCCAAAACACAAACGTTTGCTGAATCCACATTTGCGCAAAATCACATAAGTAATACATCTGGCAATAACCATGTCTGCGTTCTTGAAATATTCATGGATTCAGCAAGCAAGTCTTATAATTTTTTTGTGCCTTACCAACCCTGTTATCTTGATAGCCGAAGACACATCTTTGATGATGCCTGAATAGTAACACTGCCAAATGACTGACTAGACAGCCTATATCAAAGCCATATGTTTGGAAAAACAGATATTATTCATATGTTATGCAAAATAATTTAAGGTGTCAATTCATTCATACAGTCAAGTTAGTTATTCCTTGGGAAAGTATAGTTTAATGCAGAATACCACCTTGGTTTAATATATTTAGGTGCCCGTTATTCATAATGTCTACAGTTGTAACAGAGGTGTATCCTTTAATTTTTGGCACACATTCTCTATTGGACAGAGATAATCTTGAGAAGAATCCAATGCAGTATGCATTCAAGCAAAGTTCAAACATCCTAAGCATGATCTTTCCTTCCCCCTGGTTTGCAGTATTCTATGCGTTGACCAGTTTTGTACTTTTCATCTTAAATGGCGTTATCTGGTCAACACAGTCTTTCTGTTGTCTGCATTGTCACTAGTAGATTCTGATTGTAGGCTGTTAATGGTAAAATACACCTCTGTTGCCCACCCATATAAGGATTAATGAAATATAGTCTGGGAAACTGCAGATCACATAGATTACAAGATATTAACCTTGTTTAACAAAAATAAAAATTGCATTAACTGACACTGGATGACCAATATATTTTTGTCTAGGATATATAGGAAGAAGTTTATGTTATGTTAGCATAATAGATTTTTACTATATGCACATAAATAACAATATTATAATTAATAAAACAATAATTGTATTATATGAATTTCAACATAGTCTTCACTGTGTAGAAATAGTTTAAACACAACAAGGTCTTACTAAGTACACTTATTGTGCATTCACATTAAAATACACATCTTTTACATTTTCCAGAAATGATCAGACATACCAATTCCCAAAGAACACAGATGGGTTAGTTCTCTAATGAATGATTTGCATTCTTCTTCTTTAGAACTCCCAGATTGCTAGGGACAGTTTTCCTGTCATACATCATGCTTTTTGTAGCCTGTAGTTGGACTCTTTGTAGTCTGTGCCAGGCCTATGAGATGTTTTTCTTTCATCAACTTGTATTTGTTTCCATACAGCTCGGTTACAATTTCCTTACATATGGGTGATACTTCCAGTAAGCATTCCATTATACCAGCCATTCTTCTTGGAAACATTAGTAAGTGTAGGTATTTTCTTATAGTCTAGAAAGCTGAACCTTCTTTACAGATCAGATATGTCAGGTTAAAGATGATCAAATACACATAACACAGACTATCAGTATTTAAATATTCATAGCCTTGTAACTGTGAAACATGAATACAGATCAAGAAATATGATCAACATTAAAAAGGATGTTCAATATATAATATACATTATGGAAAGCCTTTGAACATAGGATGTGTGCTATTGTGGTGCTAGAAAGCATTTTAGTAGTTTAAGGGTTGCAACCTCTTCCTGAAAAAAAAATATTGGCTATAGTTGTTGTGAGGGTGGAGCTATAAAACAGTGGTGCTACGAAGGGTGGAGCCATAATGCAATGAGTTAGAAGTAGTGAAGGCTGGACGACTGGAGCAGTGTCTGACCACCTGTGATATTTACACTCACGCTTCTGGTGACTGATGTAGAGCCCACGCTTCCCTCCTTTGATGTTGGTGGCACAAATGTGCACAGTGCACCATCTTAATATGCATTTTTATATTCTGGGAGCTTGCTGCTCCCCGTGGCCACCATCAGTAGTGACAGCTCTACCCGTGAGGGCTAGGGTGACCACATTTTATTTTTTCCATTAAGGGACACAGTATGGAACAGATGAGATCACATGCCCAGGCGTACATTATATATTAGACTTCTGCACGGGGCCCAAAATCATATTGGACTCATTTTTTGTTGGTTTTTGGCTCATTCGTTTTGTAGTCACCAAATTCGGTTTCCTGCCCTTTGGGAAAGGGGGCTATTTTATTTGGAAACAAAATTTGTTGCCCAAAAAATGCCATGTCCTCTGTCCCTTAGTCCTGCCTGTGCCCTCTGCATTTTCTCTCTGCATTGTATCGGCCCCTACTTGCTCACTTAACTTATGCAGTCATTTTCTGGTCTCCTCTAATCTCTCTTTGCAGAAGCAGAGAGACCATGCAGACAGGAGAGATGGGAGAGGGCAGTAAGGAAAGTGGAGGAGGGGGTCAGAATGTGAGATAATGTCCTGCTGCAGAGAAAAAAGACAACAGAAGAAAGTGAGGGTGTATTTGTACTCAGTGCCTGCAATAGAAGCTGTCCTAAAGTATAATATGACAATTGCTTTTCTGTAGTGGTAAATTCTGAAATTGTATGAAATATATTTTTACATTTTACTTCAAAAAAGGAAGGTGTCCTTTACTGAGGGGGTGCTGGATATGTGAGACAGCCTCCCAGCAGAAGAAGCTTGAGGTTCACAGAACCCCTTGAGATTTGTACTTTCATTTAATGTAATAAAGTTGTGTTTGCTGTATTTGCTAATACTTAATAAACAGCACCTGTTACTTTTATTGGACCCACTTTAAACCTTAACCACATTTTCTGGGAAAGCTGCCAAAAATACCAGTCCCGGGAAATATATGAGAGTCCACACTGCACAAAAAAATACTGGCCTTTAAAATACCGGCCAGGTGGCTACCCTACCTAGATGAGTGAAACTAATTGATCCTTTCTAAAATTTCAGGCCATCATAATTATTCCACATGAAATTGAAGTGCCATTTATCAACAGATTTCTTCATTACATTGTGTCTTTGTGTGTCTTTCTCACTGGGATATTTCCCTATGAATAGAGTGGCTAGTGAAGTTATAGGTTAATTCAACTGTCCAGACCTGACTGAGGCAGCAGCCCTTGTACAATAACACTTGCAAAACAACTTCTATATTCACTAATATACAAGCTGTTGGCAACCTGGAAGTATTACATTCAGGTGAGTAAGGATTTGCCTTACTCATAAAATTAGTACACCTACCCATATGCGACTAAATTAATAAATAATGATAGGGTGCTTGGATGGAACACATCCCCTTACCTTCAGAATTTGAGGAAGCATGTTTGTTTTACTTTATTTCTTAAACTAACCCATACCTCCCCAAAGGGTATTTTGGTAATTTAACCCACCTCCCACTCTAATGAGCAGGGGGGCATAGATATCCCCATAGGTTCTTACACATAACCCTCTCCTGACACTAAGCACATAAAACATCCATTCCCCTGGATAGGGGATGAGAATTAGGGGGTTCAACCAGTATACAGGGTAGGGACTTTGGTTTCATTTGTGTGTGTTTTGCACCCCGACTGGTGAGTCGTGTTGTGACTGGTGCAACTGTGCATTTTCCCCTGAGGAGCACATTAACTTGACCTAGGAGGGTGTTGTGGCCCTGGTTGTACAATTGCCACCATCATAGCCATTACCAAGACAACCAATGAGGCAGTGCAAACACATCATGCCATGATTGTATTGGCTAATTCTATCAATCACTTATTCTATACCCTTCTACACCCTTCTACACATAGTCCCTTCCCATTTTCCCTGCTGAAAGAGGGCCAAAACGGGTTGTAATAGTGCCACATGGACATGGGCGACCAAACTTGTTTAAAGGGATTCCTGCAAAAGTTGCTAAAAACGGTGTTTGGATGAACCTAAACACACAAGTCTACTAATATATTTATACGAGGGATGCAGAATATTATCACTTTCTTCACGACAACGGGCCATGTTTCGGGAACAAACGCCTAAACTCTTGCGCTTATGCTCCTCTGTCAGCTGCTTAGGCACCTACCTGGCATACACTTTACTGAACTTAAGGCTGCCATGAATCAGGGCATAAGCATAACTACCATTCAGCTTTCCTGCAAACATCTTTGAATAAGCACACACGTGGAGATAAATGTGTGCTCCCAGCATACCTTCTACCCACAAAAATTGGTGTTTCTCTTTGGTGAAATTTGTAAGTTTTCTTGTTTTTCCAAGGAGAGGTATGAAATCATCTATAGGTATGAGCTAATAAAATTACAATGTACCTAGCTTAATAGCTTGGTTGAACTATTGAATGATGCCTACTTGAGCTCTAAAGATTCTACCACTACTACTCATCTATTACTACCATCTCATACTGTAGATCAGACTGTTAAGTTGTCTATTTTCATATTACCATAAAAATTAGGAACTCTCCACAGCACACCTGTGCCCCATTCTCAGGATGTCAGGATGAGGGGGCAGACTCTCAGGGTCACACAGTCTGGAGCTGACTCCTTCCTATTCTACAACTCTGCGCTCATATCAATTTGTACTTTTGTTCCCCGTATGTTAACACATTCAGCGAGTCATTACAAAGAATTTTCACAACGATGAAATAAAAGGTTAATATTTCAAGACATTCAGGGTTGGCTTATTTAGAAAGTTCCCAGGTATGCTGCCCAGTTCCCACTGGAAAAAAAATTATATTAAATATTATAAAAGCTTAGCTCTGTGGAAATATTTAATCTTTGCTATTTTTTGTGGGGAAAGGAACGAAGTTTGTTTCAAATTTATGACTAGTCCTTTTAAATATTTTTCTCCTGGATGGCTTCCACTATCACCCTTTGTCACAGTTAGGCCTAGAAAAAGACACAGAGCTTTGAAAATGTATCAACCGTATGTTTCTTATCCTCTGCTCACCCTGCTAAAATATGCTTGAGTCAGCACAAATAAACATGTATTTTTGCCTCGGCAGACGAGAGTGTATTGTGCCAAAACTGACTATAATATTTGTGGATTTACATTCCCTTAAGAATGTGGCTAAAAGATAAAATAACATTCCTATGAATTTATCTGTACAATTGTTTATCAATTAATATGTTTTTTTGTGCTACGATTTGGCACATAGATGGCTTAAGAGATATGGAACAAAGGGCTGTATGCTTGTAACTTAGTCTCCTTATAATGTTTTCCCTGCTGTTTCTCACATTTTCATTGGGTCCTTTAGGATGTGGATGGATAGATGGATGAATAACCATATCAGCTGAAACGTATTATAGTGGAAACGCATGGAATTATACAGTGGGAAGTGAAACACATAATAAATCCAAGTGACTTAAGTTCACCCAAAACCTCCTAGTATTATATGTGAAAACACTTTGGATTCTTCTCAAGTAACCACTGAAGAAATAAGTTAAAGAAAGGAGATGTACATGTTTGTAAGGTTGCTTTTTAAGTATTTCTTGTATTTCTTCAGGGATTGCTTTATTTGAGTGTATTAAAGAACTTCAAAAACTCATGG
Source organism: Spea multiplicata (assembly GCA_009364415.1). Classification (NCBI taxonomy): domain Eukaryota; kingdom Metazoa; phylum Chordata; class Amphibia; order Anura; family Pelobatidae; genus Spea; species Spea multiplicata. Next base: position 14,895,549 of record VKOC01000005.1, read on the forward strand.
ATGTTTCATCATAATCCAATTCTCCATCAGGGATTGTGTTAAGTAATATAAGGAAGTCACGCTTCCCTGTGAGTTGCATAGCTGTGAGGGAAGATATTTCGTAGTTCAGAAGACGTACTTGTTTGCGTTCAAATTAGACAAATTTAAATGTACATAATACCGGTATTCCTGCTCTAATTAGCAGTGGTTACAAATAATTCTCAGATTTATTTTAACTTAACGCAAAATGTAAGCATCTTAACTATATGTGCTTATTTCTAACACACATTACCTTTTTCTTTATTTTACAGAAACACCACCACTTAATTGTATGTGAATCTGTGAATCATCCTCTTCTGTACGGCATAAAAATCACTTGTCACCTTGAAATATTCCACTGTGTCATTTGCAGCAATATACTCAGAAGCAATGAAGAGATAGAACGTTTATAACGCTGATCTTAAATATTCTTTATGACGGAAGCCTCCATCACTGGGGCCACTGGGGAGGCCTGACTGCCAGCCTCCTCCCTACTGACTATGGGCCCTGGGTTTGTAAAGACTTCTGTGGCTTCCCCCAGCAGTCTATGATCTCATCACTGGCTGAGGGGATTATCTCCAGCAGACAGCCAGGATCTGCCACCAGGGAGTGACCACCATTGTTTTAATTTAATATCAGACCCCTCCACCCCAATAATGATAATGGTGCATTATTATGTTGTGTAATTCAGTCCCCCCCCCCCATTGTATTGTTAATCCCGTTACTGCCCCTGTTGTCTCTGGGAGGCAGATTAAGGGGGCTGTTTGTACCCCAATATCTGATTTTTTTGTTAATGTGTGGTTTGCTGGATATATCCAGCGCTGTGTGTGAGAAATAAATCAGTCTTCGTTTTGGTTTTACCCTACACTGGGTCTCGGCTAGTGACCGGGGAACCGGGCAAAGTGTGGTGTCCCAAGCTAAGGGAGCACAAGACAGCGGAGGTAGTCGGTCGGACTAGCCAGCTCCATGACATTCTTGAATGTGGTAATTATAAGGATGAAACAGAAAATACTTAATATCTTTGGATACTGACACTCTCAAATTATCTTTTGCTACCTTGGGTGTAATACAGGAAAAAGTCTTTGACCAAGGAGTGAAGGAAGGAGCTGCATACCCCGATGTGGGGAGTAAGGGCCCAGAAGAGGAAGATATTAACCTGGTGTTTAATATGGCCTTACCACTTTCGGAGCACCTGCCCACATCTTGAATTGATAAAAGTAGCAATAGTAAGCAAATAAGAATAATTCAGCCCATCTAGTATCTCCATGTTTCCTACTGTAAAAACCTCTAACCTTGGAAATGTCTTATATTCTAGATAGCTGCTCGCAATCTCCATTCCAGTTCATTCCAAAAGTGTTCAATGGCAGGGCTCTGTGCAGGAATAAAAAAGGGATTTCCCCAAACTGTTCCCAAAAACTTGGAAGCATAGCATTGATCAAAATGTCTTGGTGTGTCCCCTTCAGCACACTGCTGAAAACATGGACTGGATGAGAAAAATAAGAATGTGTTCCTAAGTCTTTGATTTAGGATTGTCTATAAATCTGCTTCCTTCTTTAGGAATTATATTTTGATGACCAGTAGCATCCTAGAAGGGCTAAAAGAATGCACTAGAACAAACACAATTTGTACTGTTGTTTCTTTGTTGCATCTTTCTGTGTCCATTACAGAGGCATAACCATAGAACGAAGCAACGCCCATGCTTGTGGTTTCTCCTGGTCTCAGTCAAGTGGAGTGCTGAGATATGATGTAATATTCTAGGACTTTGCCACTCTCAATGATGCAGAAGCCACAGATGTTAGCACCACTTGTCCTCCCTTACGTCAGATACAAATTATCTTGCATGGAAACACGCAAATTCCGAAAGCTGCAGTTGGCATGATTTAGGCATGAAGAGTGGGCCTACAGTCGTGTAAAAAAGTACAACCTCTTTGAAGTCCATGGTTTTACACAGCACAACATAATCACAATAAAAAAAAATGTTTGTTTACTTTTTATTTGAAAGTATTCTTACTTTACAGCATTTTCACATATCCCTAAGACTGTTGCATAGTGCTGTATGTGAATTGCTATAGTCATCTTCTCTGGCTTACCAACAAAGTTATGTAGTTGAAGGTAAACACTGTTATTCCTTGTGTTTCAGAGCCACTGACCACCAATATCTAGCAGTGATGATTACATGGGGCTAATAAGATGGAAGATTATTATCACTTCCTTTGCAAAAAAAGTCAGATACACAGAAATGGATGTTGGCTATACAGTATAATACGTTTTTAAGGCTCATACATACGTAAAACATTATCAAAACACAATCTTTGAATATATGACTCATTTATATATCAACGATCCTGATACACTAAGCATTTACCAGTATAGGGACTGCTGCAATACTGGCTTCAGGATTAAGGAAAATATAAAAGAAATGCATGTGACGTGAAAGTAAAAGACAAAAGAAATACAGAATTTGACAGTAGATAATAACCCTTATCTTTAGCCCATCTACTCTGCCTTCTCTTATATTCAGGACAACCATATGGCTATACGATGAACGTTTAAATTCCTTCACTTAAGTAAAAACAAAAAGGAAAAAGGATTTACTTAAGTAAAAAGCAAAAGAAAACAGGATAATATAAGAATATATTGTGCATATGAGTAAGAATTAGGGATCTGGAATTCCTAATTAATATCTTGCCCTACTTTATGTCCCACTTAAGCATCTAAATATAAATCTACTATTATTCAGGAATAATCTGCATTAAAAGACTGCTTTGACTCAACCAAACCTGCTCTATGAGACAATCAATCAAAATAACTTTTTTCTATTAACGCCTGCAGTGCGTGATTTCAGTGAAGAACATGGGATGTTTGGCCAAGCCACACCTTTCTCAAAAGAATATTAAGCTCAATGGACTTAATCATTTTGATGATTCAGAGGACCCACTGATTTCTGCCCATAGAAGCATAGCATTTGATGGCTGATAAGACGCAATCAACCCATCTAGTATGCCCATTTTTCCTGCTTTCAAGATCTTAATCAGTCCTTGGTCTCGTCTTACTGCGATTTTTGTATGCCTTGTAAGATATTTAAATGTGCAAATCAGATGATGGATTTGTGATTGCAAAATACATCTGGTTTATTGCTAACAGCAGCTGCAGATATTCAAAAGTATGTATGCTCACTGTACAAATCACCCTTGGAAGACACATTAATAGTAAAGAAAGAAAAAAAGGATTGTGCAATCATTTGGTCACAGGAAAATAAAACTATTCTTATTAGTTATTGTTAATTTGATTAATATAAAATGACTTAACTTTGTTAAAGGATAAAAGTAATGACAGCCATTCTGGAACAATTTGTTCTACTAGGATTATTGAGACAATAGCACAATACCCCAGAATCTATATTTTTTACAATGTTCTTAATATGTTCTGCCAGGCGAATTTTCAAGCATTCACTGGTGCTGTCTTTCCAAGTAAAGTTTATCTAATCCAATAAATATAGTAATATAATTTATAACATAATATAGTTTGTATTTGTCAACACTGGTAAGACAATCACTAGACTTTTTCATTTTGGTTTTTTGGGCCATGGTTTTCGGACAACAAATTTAATTTACGGTTAAAACAAAATTCAGAGGGCTTCCTAGAGCTCTTCCCAAAAGGGCTGAACCTACGCACACACCCTCTCACCTGATTAAAGTAACCACAGATTGAATGGAGCACTGAACCAGGGGTCTGTAGAAAATACACGCTCCCACCACAGGAGTTAAGAAAGACAAGAGATGGGGAGAAAGGGGAGAAATAGACTTGCACATTCATTTTGGGACCCATACCATTTATGTGATCAGAGTAGTATCTGACTGGAGGAACGGGAATCCCCAGAGTGGCCAGTAATGCACATAGAGTTGTGAAGAAATCTATCTGGGTAGGGGCTAGTGATGGGGTAGCTTTTCTATGCCGCCAGTAAAGTGTGGCCCTGGTCCTAGTCGGCCTAGGACAAGATACAGCCTTGCCCCTCTGTAAGTCCTTGGTAGTAAATAAAATCACACTTTACTTTGGTAGGTGCGGTGTACTAGATTTTATCCCTCTTCGAGCGAAGATGTTCTGTGTTGCCGCTGCTACATGTGGCTTATTATAGTTTTGACTATTGGACAAAAGAAGGCTTTAGACTATTTGGGACGGGGATACAAGGGGTTATCTGACTACTTTTTCATGCATGCCTGCATGAACAACTAGAGGTTTTGCTGGTAGAATAAATGTGCAACTGTCTTAAACTCTACTCTTGAACAGAAACACACTGTGTTTCTGCACATTTAAATGGCTAAGTTTGCCACCAATATTTTAATGATTTATTGTTTTGTGTTGTTCACAAACTAGAGGCTTTGTATCAACACTGTAACTGTTACTGACTGTCTCATCCTCCAACTCTCATCAGTCTGCTACTACTACTGACAGGTTAAAATGGCGTCAGCACTCTTAGATATTTCATTTTGTGCTTTTCCCTTATAAATGGTGAGTGAAAAAGTAAAGAAAAAACACCCCACAGGTTGTTTGGCATCAAACCATCAATCACAGCCATAACTATCAATGAGATCATCCCCCGATGATTTGGCTCCTTCTACCTATCAGACACTTGACCTCATCAAAGAGCACCAAAACAGGTTGTAACGGCGCCAAAATATGGCAAACAATTTAAAAAATCTTAACATTTATTAGATTTTGCAATTGTTTTGTTGGGGACCCTCAAAATTCTTATTAGTTATTTGAGATTGTACAAAAGCTAAAAACTCACAAATTTTGTTAAAAATAAAGTTTGTACGAATCCAAATGCACAAGTCAACTCTCCCCACATTTGCTCTTCCTAAGCAGCAACCCTGCTTGCCCTCTCTAAGTGTTACTCTAGACATGCAGGGGCATGTGAGGTTATGTGACCCTCCATCCAGCCATTGGTCTCTGTAAGTCTTCTAGATCTGTCTTCTAGCCAGAAAATGTATTAATGGCCATGTTGGCAAGATATGGCCCTGCATTTATTAATATTGTAAACCTCAGCTTATACATTTAGATACACATGTCTAGTCCATGATAACTTCCATCAAGTTCTAATATACCTGATAAATCAAAATTGTATAATCAGTACTCCAGTCCTACATTAAACATCTTAACACCTTAAAATATCAGAAAATAAGAGTGAAAAGGTTTAACTGAAGCTGTCATGTTGTACATCTCTTACTTTGTTTCTTCCAGATCCACTTTGGTGTGTTACTCTCCAGAGGAATGCCTGTTTAGGTTTCTCCTCCTTCCCTGAGATTATGCTTAACCATTCTCAGTCTCAGTAAATCATTCCCTTTGTGATCCATTATGAGACCATTTTGAATTACATTTATTTGGAATTTATTGATTTACAGTATAATTTATAGGATTTAACATTCATTACTATGGGATCATATCTGGATGTGCTTTTAGGTTTCCAAAATGCATTATATATATCATATATATAGTATATAATATATATATATATATATATATATATATATATATCTTGTCCATGTGGGGCCATTGTTCTTTCTTTCAAAGACTGATGTTTTGTGATTTATTTGTGTATGAATCTTTGTGACAGTAAATTTTGTCCTTTTTCATACACTATCCCCTGATGATGTTTCTTTCCAAGCTTGTACGCATTAACATTTGTATAAATATTATGCCTATTGTTATTTATAATGCGCCTCCTTTGTTTGTCTGCTTGAAATATTAACATATTATTAGATATTAATAGAATGTGTCATAGAACATTGAACAAAATAATAATAAAGTGATTTATCTCACATTCAGCACAAGATTTCCTAGGCTACATTTCTTGTCCATACTTGTCCTATGGGATATGTATATCAACTTGGTAGAGAATTCACCATGTGTTATAGTTTTAGCAACAACTGCTGCATTGTAAATTAACCTTTCCCCTTGACAAATTTAAATATATTTTAGCTAATGTTGGTATTTGTATGGAATGAGTTTAATTTAATCATGAAAACAATCTAACTTAATTTCCACCGTTGCAGAAAGGTCAACAAACAATATTGTTCATTTTATAACTGAAAACCAAAATATTGTGCTTTTTATATGACCTTCGAGTACAATTTTCTCCACTCACTTTTTATGAAACAAATCTCTCTATTTATTGAAGTTATGTTGAATTTGTTGAGTTATGTGGCAAACCAATTTACTTTATGCCTTTTTTTCAATCCCAGGTCAGTCCCGGGGTATTATAACAAAATGTATGGAAGTAACAGATTCCAGACAACTTTAGGTTCATGATACTTATACAGCAAAATAGTGTGTTTTTTGAATGTATGCTCTGTAAATGTAAGTCTATGTGTCGTTTCCAAGTTAGCGTATCTTATCACGTCCATAGTCAATGGTCTGCCCAGAGTTTGAAAGTGATTTGCTTCCTATTTGTTTTTTAATTCCTTTAAAAAAAATAAGATCATATTAAAGTGTTTATGGGATCACTATACAGTATGTATATATATGTATGTATATATATATATATTCTCATATAGAATATCGGTACAATGATTATCCACAAAACGTTCAACTTCAGCTGTGCCTGGGCACCCAACTTTCTTGGCATACTCTGTAGCTGTTGTGTAAGTTGTGCTTCAGTTATCCCCTGTATTTCTTTTTATTTTCTGGCTATCACTAAATATGCTGGTCTAGCAGGTCAACACAATATAAAGCGTGTTCTACAAAAGTTGCAATAAATAAAGATTTCAGACTGCTTGTTGCGAAACTCAACTGGAAACTCTTCTAAATCTCCTACTATTTCCTGTTTTCAGCTGGTGTCATGAGATAAGATTTGGATAGGCAGCCAATCAGCAAGCAGTGGAAGCTGTATGCTTTGACGCATCTTTTCAGTAGATCACTGTGAGCTTGTGTGGCTTAGAGCCCAACACTTGCACAACACATTTGTGGGGTCTTAGCCTCCAAAATGTTTTCTTTCAGGTAGAAAATGCACGTCTTCACAAATACAGCATTTCTGATGGTCCGACTGTTCAGGGTTACAAATCCCATTTCTCACATGATTCTGGAGGAGTCATTATAAATGTGTGACATCACACTTACTGACTTCAGCATGTTTTTTTCCTCAATGCTGTCAAGCTGATCTAACAAAACATTAATGGGTAGCATATTGATACTTTTACCTCCTATCCCTGTCTAAGGGGATCATATTTTTTCTCTACTTTATTAAAGCTGCCGATCAGTTTTTAACCCTTAAGGACAATGGGCGGTCCCTAAACCTATTGAAAATAATGCATTTTGAGCCCGTACATATACGAGCTTTGTCATTAAGGGGTTAAACGGCTTTCAGGATTCTCTTCTTTGCATATAACTGTTAATGCAAAGTATCTCTTTAGAAGATTTCTGTTGCACCTGCAGGACATGTTTGCCCTAACCCTACCTATTTTGTGATCCCATTAGGCAATCATTATGCAGTAGTGGTGGGGGTGGAAGGAGAGGGGGGGTGGTACCATGAATGGGATACATAGTTGGCACCCTAGGTCCACATTGCCAACCACATATCACTGAAAGAGTTAAATCAGTATATACACTATAGTGAAAGGTTTTTAGCAATGTTTGGATTGATTATCACTATCCAGGTTAAGTAGAAGAATGTGGACAAAATATAAAGAGAAATAATCCTTTGTTTATAGTTTATTTCCTAATATTTTAGAGTAGTATAAAAAGGTAGTAGTACCTGGCTGAATGAAGGATGTCCATTTGTAAAACTTTGTCCACGTAAACAAATAAATAATTATTTACAATTTTTGGCAAACAAAATTCTTTTTTTTCTGACTTCAACAAAATTAAAAATAAGCAGAAAAGAAAAGAAAAATAACATCACAAATAATTTACACAGGAAAAATATAGTACAGTATGTTAATATTAACATCATTTGTCCCACTTTGAAATTTGTGGAACAAAACCTCAGACTACACATCAATTACAATGCATACATTTAATGAAATGAGCTGAATAGGAAAAGGGCATTACAAAAACCAAATTTCAAACAAAAAATCATTTTTTTAACAGAACAGTTAAATAAAATGCAGTGAAAGCCAGATTTAGTCTAACAGATAAAATAACAAAATGTAGGAGAGTAAAAGAAGTATTAATAAGATTTTTTCTGAACTAGTTACCAATATTATGATTCCCTTCTATACATCCAAAACCTTTTTTTATATTAAACATAGTAATGAGGAAATTAATTATAAAAATAGTAAAGTATAACAGAGTATTTTATTCCTTCTTGAATATGTCAATAATGTTTAACAAAAAGTCTTATTTACACCAGCATTCCGTGAGTATAAAAATGACTATGACCAAGCAATACATTAATGTGGTATAAATTTCTAGGTGTCAAAATAAAATCACCAGATTAAGCCTAAGTGCCATACGACTGAAAAAATACTAGGAGGTTACGTATAATAAAAATGACTCCAAAGCAGGGTCTGAAAAGTGGTCTTATCATCGTAGCAATCAATGCTCCTGCATACTGGACCACTCCACTGACTACTATTAACCCCTTAAGGACAATGGGCGGTCCCTAAACCCATTGAAAACAAAGCATTTTGCATTTTTGTACGGGCTTTGTCATTAAGGGGTTAAAATCAAACCACGTCACACACTTTGAACTACCATTACTTGCTATTATTTAGCCTTACTTCTCACACCAACGGCACTTACAGAGCTAAAGTCAACGAATGTCTGGGATAGAGTGACGGTGCTACAAATGAAGTGTTAACAAACCAATGTAATGTTAGCTGTTAAAAAGCACATTGTGTATACTTTTGCATGTTATATATAAGGCTAAATTGTTTAGATTTTTCAGTTTCTAAAGACACAGGAAGACAGCTGAACTATTTAAAAAAAACGAGCTAACTCTTGGGGGTGTTATCTATTTACACTCTTTGCATTGTTACGTACACAACAAAAATTAATGATCGATCCACCTAAATTAACTAAAATCCTTGGCAGATCACAGGTAAACAATATAAAGTTATAAAGTGCCATTGTATCCTCTGTTTTGATGGCTATAATCAAATTCCCCTGTACACAAGTTTTGGCCTATGATGCTACCAATAGCTGTGGAACATTTGGTTGGACATATCCTCTTGAAGGAAGGCTCCTGCCCATAAAGATTAGGTTATGTTCTTTTCCGGTATGTGTTTATTATGTCCTATTGTGTTAAAATTTAAACTATTTTACATTTTATTTTGGTGTGCAGTGCTTAACACTGTGTTAAAGCTACAATATAATGGAAGTCATAGTAAAGTTCTTCTGTGCATGTGATAAACAGATTTGCTGAGGGATTTATTATGTAGAACATCTACATATTATTACGTCCATAATCGGAAAACATTTCTTCTTTATAAAACATGCCATAGGAAGATTTAAGGCACTCTGGATGAAGACTGGGGTGATAAGCGTGGGCACATTTACCCAAACATTTCAGGCTCAGCATAAAAAAATATTACAAAAATACACCTTATAGGTGAGGTATAGATGGAACATTGGGAAACTAGGTTGAACAATGCATAACAATACATAGAATATAGGCTAAAGCGGCTTCCTATGGTATCTTTGAAAAACAGGCTTTGCATGCATGTGCTCAGACCACATAAAGGCAATCTGGTGTTGAGTGCTGGGGTTAATAATCTCTTTAAATAAACCCTTGTAGCATTGAAAAATTACTAGATCCACCTGTGTTATGAGTTTCCTCTGGTCTAGCCTAATTTGTTATTTAAATATATCATGAAGCGTGTTCCATTAGCATCCATCTGAAACTTGCAAGCGTCATACCTAAGCTGCTTAAAAATATGAGGGTTGTGGGAAAATGTCACTGTTTTAGTAAAGACATAATTTTTTTAAATTTTTGGAGCATTATTAAGGTGTTCGTTTTTAAAGTAGATATCACACATTGTATCAAAAGCACTAAGTACACTTATGGGAAGGTCATGTTTTTGGTTTTTTTTTTTTAAAAAAGGGTAATGTGACACAACAGCATCTTAAGAATCTTAAACTATCAATTATATCATCCTGGAATAAAATGTATTATTTAAATAAATTCTTCAAACTTCAGGTAAAATATTTTAAAGTGTATAATGTAGAAAATTATATAAGAATGAGAATATTAGTTACATGAAGGCAATAAAAGAGTATGTCAAAACATGTACAAAACTTGTCCAGGAATTTGCATTTTATATTCACGTTTAATTTATCTGTTATTACTAAAATATCATCAGAGAAAGTCTCAAAAATTCACCCATCTCTATGTTGCTGGTTTGTCAACATAAGAAATGTATAAGATGTCATTTTTGTTCCTCTTCTCTCATGAGTCTGATGTTCACCCTTTGTTCCTCTTCTTTTTGTGTTCAAAATGTTCTTAAACAATAGCCCATCCCTGTTGCCAAGAGGTAAACTAAATTACATTTGGAGGTGTATTGGGGTGAGCTGAGGTGTCTTGGTCGCACAGCATGCTCAGTTCACCATGAATCTTAGAAATCTGCAAAATATAAAATTTTCCAGAATGTGAAGCTGGAATTCAAATAGTATATACCAGCAGAATGCAACATAAATACACCATTACAAGGACACTTTTCCATTTTTTCCACCTGGTCTCTTGTTACAAATAAAAATAACCTAAACAATGCTTTTCTATTATGTATGTAATTTATATATACCTTTTAATTATTCAGTGTTATAACAAAAGGGGGTCCTCATGTGCAATGAGCAATACTCTTCTGCCTGTCCAAGTCCAGCTTCTATGGAGGATACTGCATAACATGGTTTTGATACCACTAAGTACTAACAGCATTGCAAAGGATATCTGTACACCTATTATATTAAATACCCATTCCCCCAAGGGATAAGCAGGCTGATGGACTAACTTATTTTCAGCTGGGATTTTTCATTCCAAAAAAATGAATTGGTATTTCTGCAAACACAAACCCCTAAACACAAATGCCCTCTGTCGTATAAGTAAAGGATAACATGCGTGATTTTCATGTACTAATTATTTAATAATTAATAACAATTTAATAGTGATTTGGAACTTTTGCATAAAACTACAAGCATGGTTTATGTCTATACTGTTTATTTTATTTTATCCCTTCAGCATCGATGGAGAATGGGGTGTTAGATGAAGCAGGAGGGGTTTTTATTTTTATATTGTAGATTAAGATTATAATTAACAACACACAATCATTATATTTTTTGTATAATGCATACTAGTTATGATTTTTTTGTATATTTGAAGCAAATGTACTCCAATGCATTTTTATGCTGATTATGCTAAAAACTCAGCAGATGTTGAGAGACTAAATCCTCCAGAGATTCCGTACAGTTACATTATAAAAAGAATTACTTTTTGGATGCACACAGAATGATGACTTAATGCACTGTATAAACATATGGAGTTATTAATGAGGACTCATAAAGAACAGGCTCGTTTCAATCAAAAAGTTCTTGTGGGATCAGAGACAAGTATTAAACTCTGGCCAGCAGCGTTTCCATGGAAACACTACTTATTTTCTCAGGCTCTCCACGTCTGCACTTCTTCCCTTTTTATAAACCGTATTTAATAGTGAATTCTGCCCTTCCACATCGAATTCTACTTTTTTATCCAGACACAAGTTCTTTATAAAAAGTGTACACTAAATGTGTACTGATCAGTAAAAATATTTCCTTTGTATGTTTTTTTATTATGGTATCGTAGCCCATTTGTATGTGACATAGCTATTTTTTTTCTTTAAAAACAGTTTAATTTTACAATTTTATTTACGAAACTAAAAATACAAAAACAAATTGGTTCCAAGACCATTTCAACACTGTACAACAGTGAACCAGGGTAGTCAGCATTTCAATGCTTCCTTTTAATTGTGTACATTTTCAAACATAAGTAGAGTACTAACCTTTACATTCATATTTAAGATCAGAAAAAAAAACCATTTCTTGAGAAAACACAAAGAGTCCCAGCCTTCCACCTGCATATGTCTTGTCGTATAGAGGCCCAGAGTCTGCCATTATCTGTTTTCCTTCATACACAACTACCCTGTAAGGCAAAACAGTCACTTTAAGCATACATATATCAAAAAAACTTTAAACCCCCCAAAACCACAAGCTGTAACAGCTGTCTGATGTTACTGATTTATTGGCTGGTGACCAAGAAATGTGCAAGCCCCACCATGAAAGCTTCTCTTTGTTGGGCCAGATCTATCATTTAAAAACCTCCAGTAGAGCCCCTTAAAGTACTAAAATATTGTTTTTGAGATTATTAAACCTGCAGCCAAATGGAATTCTTGAAACTACATCTCACACTCTAGTATGTCATCCATTAACCAGTCCAGGTTTTAACTTTTTCCACCAAACCCACCCCTTAGTTAATCCAAGAGTTAATACTCCAGGTGCAATGATTACAAATATTACTATTTTGTTGTTGTTTGTTACCAATGTACTTTGTTACTTTATATCTCATACTTTTGAATAATGAACCAAATAGCCACCAAAAATAGATGTATTTTCATATTAGAAATGTGTTAAAGAAATCTTTATCAATATCTTATACAGAAAACATTACTACACTGTATTCATATAAAAACAACACAGACTTTTAAGAAGCCTTTTCAGTTTCTGTATGAAAGCTGTATTGTCACTTGACAATTACGTGTTCCCAGCTAGAACTATATCTCAGGCAAAGTTTTACATTATAAATACATTATTTCTGGGGTAGCATTAGGAATAATGCTTCTAATTGTACAATTAGTATCAAAAATAGTAAATTCAAAAAGGGACTTGAAGGGAGTGCCTTTAAGGATAAAAAAAACGCTGGCATGTTGCGTGCTGACAATGTTGTCTCCTGATGGTTAACATACCTAATAAAGCCAGTCCTAGGCCTGTGGGTTAGATGCCATCTGTAAGCTGTGTAGTCCTTCCAGCCAATGTTTTTGGGGTCATGCCACAAGGTTCTTACCTAAGGAAAAAAACCCCAGAACATTTCTTTATATGTCATAGATAAATAGTCATATAAAATAACAAAAAGCATTTAACAACATATTAAGGTCAACCTATCTCTTTCTTGCAACATGTTGGAATGTAAACATTCTATATATATGCACACGCTAGTTCTATTTCTCAATCTCTGAATGGAAACTGAACACACAGCTGGGTTCCGCTAGCATACGTGTCTGAAGATAAAGCAAAAGTCACAAATGAAATAAACAGCTTGTAAGGGAACTGAACTTTGATGCATCTTCAAAGCGCATTATCACTGTTTTGCATAACCTTTAAAAAGCAACAATGTTTTATAGAAATTAATTTGATAGAAGTTAAGATTGCTGAAATTAAAGGTAAGCTTGCTTCATACCTCTCCCTGAGTGTTTCCAGTGTGCCAAAGAGCATTTCTCAAGTGTTCCCCAGTGCCCGTGGTTGAGTTGACAACTTTTAGAGACACACCGGAATATCCATAAGCTCTCGAAGGCTTGTCTTCCCAATACGTCTGGGTGGTCTGTTTCCACATGAGAACGTAGAATCTGCTGCTGGATTGATAGCCAAACACAAATCCTGCGTAATCATCATCACGATCGGTGTTGACGTAAAAGGTGCCACTGAAGTCAACTGCACTGAATTCATCAAAGCCTGTGCATCAGTGGAACAAAATAGTTTAATGTGCAGAAATATTATAATCAATAACCTAAATATTCTAACGCCACGCAAATATAAGCTGTATTTTCTATTATTTTCTTATTTTGTGGCCTATACGTTAAATAGTAAAGATTTATAATTAAAAACATTACACTATTTAGATATTTTGAAGAGCGTTCTTATAAAAATAGAACCATTATTGATTTTTTTTTTTGGCTAAACATCAAATGCACCTACCCACTGCAAGGCCAGGATCTGAGTTTGCAGTCTGTACCAGCTCCTTGCCCTGATGGCGAATAACCCAGTTGGGATCAATTTGAGCTGTTCCCTTTGGATCTAATGGAACCATCTGGAATTTCCTAAAATCAGTCTCGCTAATTTCACTGTTCTCTGGGCAGACATCAATTATGTCAGGTACGCTGTCATTATCAAAGTCATCCTTGCAGGCATCTCCCCGGCCATCCCCTAAAAAGAAATCAAACCGATGTTAGCAGAATATTTTTTATCATACATGTACTACACAGCATTCTCCGCTGTTGAATAGGTTGCTGCTTGCACATGAAATTATGCATTTTTCCACCCACCACCCTATCAGTCAATATGCAACTCAAAGCACACAAACTGTTCACTGTGATTCATTTTGTATGACAGTTGTGGTCACATCTATCACAACAGAGCAGTATATATCTCTGGGCCTCTATCCTAGTAATGTTGGTGGCGATACCTGGTAAAGTCAGATGTTCTTGATTCATTATATTATGGCATGCAACAAGGTATGTTATTTGGCTGTGACCGGCATAGAGCTTTTATCCTGACAAGGCTGCCTGCAGCAACATTCCATGACTGATATTTAATATCAAACACATATTCTTGTAGCCGTTCTATCCAGAAAAAGATACAGTAAATCACAAAAAAAGCTTTGGGCCATATGAGCGTGAAAAAAAAAACACCTTTTATAAAATAGTTTTCATTAAAAAAAAAAAGCGCAACAAGAAAGGGAACGCAACTCTAAAACACAAAATTGACATATCAATAGCGGACTGTTTCTTTTATTAGACCAAACTACCAACTGCTCTAATACAGGCATGGAATCTTGAATTAGTGCTATCTACCTATTTGCTTAATACTTCAGAAGCAGCAAGTGTCCACATCCTACACACTGCGTCATCTGCTACGTAAGAATAACCATGCGCTTATCAGCATACATTTTTTCCCAGTGCGTTCCTCAGCTCTGTTTTAGCTTTGGATACGTTTTTTGTGGTCAAAAAATAAAATATTAATATATAGAAACATAGAAACAAGAGACATCACTATTTTACTACGCAAACGGAAAAGATCGATAACAGTGTGCTATCACCTGTGAAATTCAGCAAAAATTTCAAAAAGGAATTTTAGCAATTTAGTTGATTTTGTTTTATCAGAGAGTCATTATGTTCTGCACAATCTCTATTATTTAGAAACATACTTTAGTGACTGGTAGCTGATTCCCAAGAGAATCCAAGAAGGCGAGGGCTTTTCTTTGGACATGCTACACTTGTATCTTCTTTAAGGTATGAAATTACACTGCACTGTTTGTTTAGTAAAATGGTGCCAGTCGGATCCCCATATCTAATGTTTATACTGTGTATTCTTTAGAGTGTGTATTTACTTGTAACAGATACAAGCTTCTGACCTTTTTAAAAATGTTTATTCAATATTTCCAGAAAATCTTACACAATTTTTGTTCAGCATACAGACGCATGGAAACATAGAATTTGAAAGCAGATAAGAACTACTTGGCCCACCTTGTTTGTCCGTTTTGCCTGACGTATAAAAGTTATATCTTAAACAGCACTGTACCATTCCTAAGAAATGAATATAAAACACACTAAAATGTTTCTTACCATTGGAATCCTTTTGATCTGGGTTATGAACCAGTCTACAGTTGTCTCTGTCATCAGGAACACCATCGTTGTCATCATCTGAATCACAAGCATCCCCTCTCCCATCCTTATCATGATCAGCCTGATTAGCATTGGGAATATAGGGACAGTTATCTAAATTGTTCTGGTGTCCGTCATCATCAATATCTTGGTTGTTGTCACACTGATCTCCAACAAGGTCATTATCCACATCGGCCTAAAAGTAAACAGCAATAAATGGTTGTGAAGGACAATAGGGCAGCTGCGTACACAACAGGTGTCGTGCAAAACACTACAATTATCTTGTTAGCTATACTTGGTACATTTTCTCTGTGGTAACATGTTCACGAACACGAAGAGAGATTGAGTAATCTTCAAATTCACAAAACATCTCAAAATATTTTATACACTCATCACTTTAGCATTCAGGTTTTTACAGAATATAGTTTGAAAGTGATCAATCAAAATATGACTCTTAGAATTTTAAGCAGAAGGGGACATTGTTACTCAACGTGTTACCAAATGCTCAATATCGTTAGCAACATTATCTTCACTAGCTGCATAAAAATGTTTCAGAGTGTTTTCACGGACAATGGGCATTTGTAATTTACACATGGCTGAGTTTGTATGCGAGCCATTCTTAAGGTGAACTGCGAGACTCGGAATTTCACATTGAACTGCCTTGTCCAAACACAGCCCTTAGGCTGTGAATGACTGCCATTGACTTTCGCTGCTCAGCTTGAAGGTACACTTGTGTGTAATTCTACATTCCAGAGCTAACGTCTTGGTTAAACTGAAAACAAAATTATCGAGCGCTGCACTTAAGCCTAGAGACTGTCAAACTTCTAATTAGCCCATTAACTCGGTGTGCAAGACACACCATGGTTATTTTAAGAAAGGCTTTTTTTAAATCAGTTGCTGTTTAAGGAGTAACATTACTTGTGCTTTCATTGATTAGACTTTTTTTCCAAGCATACTATACCTGATCTGGATTGTGCATCAATGGGCAGTTATCACACTGATCACCAACTCCATCCTTATCTGTATCAGTCTGATCGGTATTGTACACATATGGGCAATTATCCCGCTCATTTAAGACGTCTAAAGATAAAGATATGTGAGATATAGCAAATCAATAATAGTCTATAGTTACTTTTAGAGGAAACAACATTTTTTTTTTTTATGTACAATGCTGTATTGTCCTAAATATGTGTGCCCTGCGAAAACCTTTAATATTTATCGTAAATCATATTTTTTATTCCCAATGCAATGTCCCGAATTCCAAAATTGTGTAAGGCATATAACTAAGTGAAACCTATATTCAGATTATAATACTAATAGAGTCCACTACAAAATAATTTTAAAGCTACTAGTAATTTACATACAAGATACTTTAAAACAAAAACAAAGAATACATTTTTAAAAAAACCTTTATGCGCAGTTACAAAAAATAAAATATGGGTCATTAAAAATGTCACCCTTATTACAGTGTATATTGCAATAGACTCCACTAAACAAATGCGGATTTTTGATCAACACTTTGTTGCAACAACATACCATCGCCATCAATATCCACTGAGCAAGCATCACCCTCTCCATTGTTATCCGTGTCGATCTGAGCAGGGTTGTGCACATAAGGACAATTGTCACAGCGATCACCAACCTCATCCTTGTCGTAGTCGAACTGACGGGGGTTGTACAACAGAGCACAATTATCCTGCAAAAGAACATGGTATATGTTCAACAAAGCACCTAATGATTTGTATACCTTACACTAAGCCCCTATAGACAAAAACATATATTTCAACATTCCGATATATATATTCGTAGGAAACTAAAGAAGTCAAGTAATGCATTCCATTAAATGCCCAATCTGGCCAGTCGTTTTTCCTATTCCCCACGCTAAGATGTTTCTAAACATCATGTTCATGTTTTATCATGATTTTAATCTATAAAGATTCTGTTTTATTTATTCAGACAATATAGTCATATTGCTCACATATTCCACACACAAACCATCATATACACTGCTTGATGTGCCTCTGTGCTTCCTATAATCTAACCTTTTTATGATAAACTTGGAATGTCAGTCCCTTACCTCCCCCTTATAATGACACATAAATCTAACTCTTTAGATTTACAAATAAAATGTTATCACAAAACTTTTTTGACGGGCAGAGAGAAACCAATACATTACATTTTGAAAACACTATGAGCAAGCTTTTAGTCTAAATCTCTCTGGAGCAGTTTGACGACATTGAAAACGAACTGGTGGTCCTAAGGCATTACTCTGTATTACATAAATAAGAAGTAACTGAAGAAAATGAAAACATGTCCACCTGTACGATAATAGAGCAGTTCACAACGCAAAAAAATGTTGCAATTGAACTTAGTAATGCTAAAATATTTTTAATTGATGTATTTTTTCTCAAGCTAAACTAAATTAAAGCAGTTTTAATGGGAGTCAGATAATCAACTCTGAAGTTCCTATTGTACGTGCACACCTAGTCTCTTCTTGAAAAACAGACAAAAAAACCAGACTTCTTGAAAAAAGACATTTGCTTGCCAACTAAAAATGATGGCAATCAAGACAACTTTTGAAGGATCCTACCAAGTCAAACTGACTGTCAAGTTATTTGTGAAAGATTCAAGTTTTGCTCCCAGGTTCCTTTGGGCAAACCTTGTGTTGGCAAATGCCACAAAATCTAGAGGTTTCCAAAAACGATCAGTAACTCTTTCAGTGTTGTCTAGTCAGATTCTGAAGGAAATAGATAATTAGAGAAGGGTGGGAACTTCCATATTCTCTCTGGACTAATTGTGGTATCTGTACTGGAAATGGTATGTTTTTTATGGAAAATTCTAATAAAAATGTTAATAAGCGAAATTCCACCAAACTGACTGTTGCGAGTTTGAGAAAATACTGCAGGAGGCAGGAAGTGCACTTTTTTTTAGATTTCTCCGATCCCTATAGCAGCATGCATTTATACTATGGCGAAAGAACATGTGAGAAAAAAAAATATGAAATGATCTGCAAAGACATTTTAAATTGTCCACAAAACTTAGAGACTGGCTGAATCTTCTCTACCTACCATGACAATAAGATATGAAGGATTTAACCAATTTCAGACACAATGATTCTAAATGATATTGATCAGTCTTATGATTTATTAGATCTGCCTAGAGCGGTTTGAAGTGAGCGTGACTTGATAAGTATGGAGGAGATGAGGTTTATGTTTGAGCTTGTTGTCGGGGGTGTATTTATCTTGCAGTAACTATCCAAAATATGTAAAACCAGTAAGCATTTTTCGAAAAAACCCAAACAACCTTCTGCTTGCTGGGAAGTTACGATAATCTACATTCTGTGCCTTTTTGTATTATATTAACTCTTTAGTGATTATTAATTCCTATATTATAGCAAAGAGACAGTTTTGTTTACATTTTAAACAAAGTACTGAAGGGGTACAGGTCAGGTCAGGTTCTGATTGCCTCTACATTGGAATTTGTCATGATTGTGTTGGGTTTAGTGGAATGTTCATTTAAGGCTGCTCGTTCAACTGTACTAGAGAAACTAATCGTGACCAGGTTCGCTGCAAGTTCACAATTTCAGCTGCAGAGTCAAGCTGTGGAAAGTAGCTCAGCTCTGACTTAGTGTAGTGGTCTAGACGTTTGGTCCTCAAGGCCCCCTTTCAGTGCTGGTTTTCAGGATATCTGCAGAAATCTCCTTGTTTCTCCTTTACTGGCACTGGTGCAATTAACTAAACCGCCTGCACTGAGTACATCTGATACTGAAAACCCCAGCAATAGAAACATAGAAGTTAACGGCAGGTAAGAACCATTAAGCCCATTTTTCCTGATGCAAAGACACGGACCTTAATCAGATCCCTAGATTAAGGATTGCTTTAGAACATTTGTTCACGTCTTTTCAAGGGCCAATGAAGAAGCCTTCTCCCTATTATATAGCCTTTTCATTGCATCTGAGTAAGCATACCATTGCTGGTACTAAAATGGTTAACTCATATAAATATGACCTTGCCAGAAGACGAAGAATGCATTGAGCTGAATTAAAAGTAATTGCTTCAAATTTCCTATGTGCAGGGGGATTACACTGTAGAAGAATTATCTTCACATTGCACTACTTTTTGACAAATGTTTTCTTAAGACCAACAGTCAGACATTAAGAGTTAGGTGGATATACATATTCAGGCATTAACTACTTTGGAAAAAAATAATCTCAAATGGATTTACATGATATTCTTCGATATATTTACCGACAAATAGGTGGTATAAAGAATTTGTCTACATTGTTGGATATTTATTGCACAATAATTCCATGCTTATGTTAAATAAGCATCATCGTCATAAGGCTCAATGACCATTTGGGTAACAGGAACAGGAACCTAGATGGTAGTAAAATTTTGGTCTTCTATTCAAGTAATAATAACATTTCCCACATTTTGGTACACTGTAAATACACAATAATATAGCGAAAGGTAACTTTATTGTCCAAGGGTCCTATTTGCAATATAACTTCCCCAAAATTGAGCTGGACAATTTAAAGAAGAATAATATATTTTTATTTCACTCTGCCCCAGCTAAAATCTCATGATAAATCAGGCTAAAAACTGACAGCAACTAAATATGTTTATTCTGGCACTATGTTGATACTTATATCCCTATAGAATGAAGCAATCACTGGGCAGAAATACAGCCTTTACAGGGATCTTTCATATACGGTTTGATTTTTACCAGATGGGTTCACTAAGTTCTCATCTAAATTTTCACATCATGGCTTATAACATTTTCATCTGTAATATCCCTTGTATTTGCGTACAGTATGTTTCTAGGGAATTTATATTGTGAGTTTTACAAAATACAAAATGTATAATAAAGTAATCTGAGTGTAACATAATATCATAATTCTTATGCTTTTTAATTTGAAGGAAAATGTATTATAACCCTAGAAAACATAACATGGGGCTGTTTTCCTTTTAAACAACAAGAATATTTTGTGAGCCTATTTCTTATAAATTGCTATATGATTCAGGTGTGTTTCAAGGAGTGTAACGGATGATGGAGCCCTACTTTAAGGAAATTCTTGGGACCAAAATTTTATGTTCACTTAGAGGGGTTAAATTGTGATATTTTGTATTTTCACCCTCTTGTTTCCATTTGTATGTATATTAAGAATGCCTTACTGTGTAGTCTACATTTAAGTGTTAGTTCCCTGATCCTTTACATCTCTATTCGCCATTGTCGAATGTGTGGGGCGATTAGTCTGGAGCCGTTGTTGTCTACATAATCCTGTTGTTGTCTACATAATAACATAAGTTATTTATGTAACTCCTTTCCTGTTTCTTGTGTTTGCAAATTTACTCTCATCTGGTAAAGTGGCTACAAAAACTATGCCCAGTCCCAAGTGCTTTCTTGCATCCTAACTGTTGTGCGGTGACTGGTGGCAATGTTCTTTGGGAGACTCTTTTTCCCCAGAGGAACACCATTACTCTGAGAATCGTAGTTGACTTTCACTACGAGGAATGTCGCGGCAACAGGCAGAGATGTCCCACTGGACCCCTGGTTAACCACTGTGTGGACACATTTCATGAGGCAGACATGTTGGCAGCAGGCAGCCTCACATTTATTGACCACTGGCCTTAACCCATTTTAACCGCCAGTCTAGCCCTGATGCACAGGATATAGAGTATGATGAATCTTCATGAAAAGGGAATGAGAAAGATCAACAGAGACTTTCTTTGAACAGGAAATTGGATATTCACTAAACGTCTAGTCTTGTCATGTTTGAAATGTCATGTCTTCTATTAAGTTGTGTCAGGTTGCCGTTCAAGAAGAAGAGATTGAAATGTGTCTTCCCTCTCACTTAAAAAAATTGTAGCATAAGTAAAAGTGTCAGTACTGTTTTTATATACACAATAACACACCAAGAGAAGATCATAGATAGATAAAGGCCATGCTATTCATTTCAAAGAATGCAGGTTATACAAGTGGGATTTCCTAATACAGCTAGTTTTTATACCATGGTTACTGGATACAAAATATGCAGACTACAAGGACAAATAGTGGCTTCCTGTCTAAAATATTATAAAAGCACTGAAAACACTAAAATTACCAAAACGCCCATTACATCTACATACATAGTTAAACTACTACAAGTGAGATCCTCCATATACGTTTAACCTACTATGATTGGAGGTATTACTGTGTGTTCCAGGTAAAATGTCTATTCTCAACTTACCTTTTCATCATCCACTCCATCATTGTCATCATCTTTATCACAAGCATCACCCATGCCATCCTTGTCAAAGTCTTCTTGTCCTGAGTTTGGCAGAAGGGGACAATTATCCTGTGTAAAAAAAAAAGAAAGTAAGCAAAGGACCCAGTCCAACAAATAGTTTACTGACACTATATATATATATATATACGTTTTGTAGTGTCTGCAACTTCAAGCCATGTTATTATTTAACAGTTTAACTTTCACATACAATAGAATTCAAGCACAATAATTCCTTTATAACATACTGCAAGATCATCATGTATGTCACTGTTACCAGGAAGGAACTACCATATAAGAAAATTAAGCAGCCCTTTTAAAGAGCTTAGGGACTATAGAAACACCACTATCAGGTACAAAAATATATATTTTTCAATGAAACAAAACAGGTCCTGACAGAGACATAAAAAGATGTGAGTACCTACTGGTACTATTTGTTGCACTTTAGGCTTAGTTAATGAAAATTCTATTGTTATCTATTTTTTATCTTTTTTATATTTCATCTATTTACCTTACTGCAGTGATATGTAGCATTAGTAGCACAGACTAAATCGCTATTTGGCCATCCATCTAAATCAGAGTCTTCTCCACAGATAATACCGTCCCCGGCATAACCTGTTCGGCATTCGCACTTGTAAGATGGGTCACTGAAGTGGCCAATGTAGATACACTCTGCATATTTGTGGCAGTTGTGAGTTTTGTCTTTGCATGGGTTTATAGGCTCACATTCCTGAAAGTAGATAATTCATATAATTAAATGTCCCTTTCATCTTCGATGATAAAATAAAAGTATGTGTTAAAGCTGAATTGTATATCTGGAATGTTCAAAAATATCACAATACATACAGGATTCATCTGAGTTTAACATATTTGCTGAAACTACTAAATAAACAACATTTACTAAGCTGACCACGTTCAAATCTCTTCCACCAGAAACTTTCCTTTTTCCCCATTCTCCCTGTCTTCACAGTGTCTGATGACAGATGTTGCTCATTTAAAATGCAGAAAACATTTCATCTCAGGCTGCTAGAGCAATCAATGACACAATGACAGCTACCTTGAAGGCCTTATGACCTTATTTTAAAACAAAGAACACATGCATACCCTTGTGTGGTCCCTAACTGTGCTTGTCAAAATGGTTTCTTTTTATAGCTAGTTTGTGATCTTGTGGCTACCGTTCTTTAAAGGAGGGGTTTCCAAACTACAGCCCACAAGCCACATCCGGCCCGCCACAAGTTTTTATCTGGCCTGCAGCAAGCTGCTCAGGCAGCAGGGCCAGACTGTCCTACAGGGATACCAGGACATTTCTTGGTAGTGCGCCTCATCTTGGGCCGGTCTTGAGTCCGCCCCTATATGAATATTTGATATTTGATATCTCCCATCCACTGTATATGTGCAAGTCAGCATCTGTCATATCATATGATGCCAGGCGCTCATGGGCAGACTCGCGGAGCAAGACTGCAAGGCAGGCAGACTGACACACTCGGCCAGGGACAAGGAAAATAAATATGCATCACGGCATGCTGGGGAAGGGTATGCAGGGGAAATAATAATGGGTACAGAGATGGAGGAGGAGGATTTTGGTGCAATACGGGTTGATGATAGGGATTGGAAATGAAGGTGGGGAGGAATTGATGGTGGGAGGTATGAATATGGAGGTTGGGGGACATGACTTACATGAATTATCATGTGGGTGTAATGATGATCAGGGGCAGCTGTACACTTACATATACACACACAAATATTGTAACACCTTGCACATACACGCACACACAGCCACTCCAACACTATACACTTACATATGCACTTTTTAAAATTAAAATTGAAGATCTTGTTAGGATATTTATTTTTAAAAAATGTTTTAGGCTTTTTTGTTATGCTATGTTTCTTACTTGATCTATACCTGCAATGCAGGTGTAAAGTGCAAGAATCATACAATGCTGATTACCCCAAAAATATCCCCCAAAAAGTTATTCATTTCTAAAACTATTTTTCCCTTTGGCCTGCAAAAGTGTATAAAATATACTAGTATGTGGCCCTTGTACTAAAATATTTGGAGACCCCTCCTTTAAATTGTACAAGACAGAAATGTGGCTTTCAGATTCTTCAATTAGTACTGTAAGCTACACATACTTGCTTTTTCTGCTTGGCTACTTCGAGACCGACACCAAAAGGCTGGTTACCCTTGTACCGTGGTGGACATGGAAGACAGTGGAAGCCAGGATCTGTATTTACGCAGCGGTGAACTCCACCGATTTTGAAGCAGGCATCTGTTACCAATGCACACTGGTAAGAAAGGAATAACTCTTGAGTATTTGGGGAAAAAACACATTTAACAGACAACAAATATTGCTAAACAGAAGGTTATACCTCATCCAGATCCTCACAAAATGTTCCATTACCAATGTAGCCTACAGGACATGCACCACATGACCAAGACCCATCAGGGTAGCTATTACACTCTGCTCCATGGAAACAAGGATTGGACAGACATCCATCTAATAATCAAAAAGAAAAGATTGTGTTCATAAAACAATGAAGCTTCAACCTAGGAAGTATTTCACTTAAACAGATGACCGACTAACTCATAGGCAATGGGTATTAATGTTGTGTTCCTATAACGCTTTCTACTTGTGGTGGAACCCAGTGCCTTATTAATTAAGGAATCATAATGTTTCCTGAAGTAGGGGGTTTTAATGTTTAACCAAATTGAAAATACATTGTAAAAAAAACCCCAAATAATAATATACACAAATGTTCTTTAAAAATGCTCTGTAGGTAAGGAGTATGGAACAACGTGAGTAGGCCACATGTATAAATGGGTGAAGCATGCTTGAAAATGAAAAAAAATAATTGTGTGAAAAACAGAGCAAACTGAATTTCATTGATACCTTGGGGGGTTATGTATAAAAATATTCTGTTGAAAAGTGGTTTTATCATAGCAGCTGGCAGAATGTTCTAATATTTTGTTTAAATATCTATAAAACGCTAGTACTAATCAGCCAAGAAATAAAACTAAGGATACAGTAAATTACCTAAGATAAACAACATTAAAACAACATTCTCTATTATAATTTATACAAGGATTCTGAGATAAGCCTCATGGTATGTTTATCAAATGTAATTTAATCTAGCTGTTTACTCCATACCAGTATTGTATTTAGCCATGAAAGTAAAACTCTTTATTTAGACCCTATTTCCCCAGAGGTGTTTTGTAACAACGTCTAACAATAATGGATGAGTGAGTCATGGGTAACAGAATCTGCTTTCTATGCGACTTATATGATCATCAGAATACTGCTAAGCACCGTAATATAAGAAAGGCATTCTTTGATGAAACTGTATAATATTAGCTCATATTACAAAAAGTAACAATGTGTGTACGTCTGAATTATTTGTTGAACGAGATCCTTCTGAAGTCAGTACAAAATGCATTAGCAGCTCCAAGAAAATGAAGTAATGAGGTGTGGTGAGTTTCACTTGAGTGGTAACTTAATTCAAACTTAAGTTACTGGTGATTTAGTCAAAGACACTTATATTTTCTTAATTACCTAAAAAAAAATCTATAGCAATAATTACATTTTGGGTGGAAATATTTAGTCCAGTTTGGGATGTTTTCTTTATTGGAGTGTGAAATGTTTCCTTAATATGAATTCCATCACAGACAAAACCAAAATTATTTTAATATGGCTGCCTTTTATATACTCTTTTAAGTGGGAGTTATACACAAAAATTGAATACCGTAATTAAACCAACAGAGACAGAAACAAGGTAAAGCATTATGAAATAGGTTCGTGCGATTTTTCTAGCAATGCCAATTGCTAAATTATTAATACACTGAAAAAACATAACACATCATATTATAAAATGAGAGCTCAGATAAACCTACGTGATACTGATTTACTTACCAATAGGGCAGTCTTGCTTATTGCATATATCCTTCTCTTTGGTATCTCCTGTACACTTCTTCCCACCATACTGTGGTTTGGGGTTATTACAAAGTCGAGACCTATCTCGTAATCCTCCTCCACAGGTGACACTACAACTGGACCACGGAGACCATGGACCCCATTGACCATTAACTGTAAGAGAAGGAATTGTATTGTTACATTTTGTCACAGAATGTTATAAAGTCAATGAACCATTTCCATATGGCTCTTATCCCTATGGATACTATTCCTAGTAACAGATTTTAGTGTATCAGATAACAGGACATTCAACCAGTTAAGTTAAAGTACATTTGCCGCTTTCCCTAATCGTATATGCTGTAGTTCAGGAGACTAAACAACTTGATGGTGTGCATCAATCTAAACTAGAATCTCACCTATTGACACCTTACTTTTCATGGAATTATTCCCCCCCTCAATAAAATGTTCCTCCCTCTTTCTCAATTTATTTCTTCTCTTTTGCTAAAGGGACAATCCTAAACAGTCTCACCAAGGATCAAGGCACATTAAAGTATTTTAATACTTTATGTCCTCCCCAGAAGAAACTACGTACATAATCTCAAGATTCAATTATGGCTGCTAGAGGAAGCCAATAACTGGAAAGAAATGTATCAAATGCTTCGGTTGCCTCTCCTGGTTTACTTACTATATATATATATATATAGGTATAGATTGTAGTGAATCTTACTTGGACATGGCACTCCTTCACATTGTTTGGTTTCACGTCCAGCTCCTGTGCAGTTCTTTCCTCCTAGTTGTGGTTTAGGAGAGTTGCACAAGCGAATGCGAGTAATGTTACCAATACCACATGTTACAGAACAAGCAGACCAGGGAGACCAATGACTCCATCCTCCGTCCTGACGTACTTTAGAAAAAAAAAGAAAAAAGGGGTTATGTCATAATTAATAATCAATGGAGTAAAGTGAAAATAAAACTGCGTTTTTGATTTGTAATGCCATTATTTCCTGAGCAGACTCTTGTAAATGTGACACAAATTCCACCTAACAATTATTAAAATGTAACAATTATAACATTTCATGGGATAGTTGAGGCAATTCTTTACTTTATAAGAAAATGCCAATCTATCAAACTGTTCCTTGGGGCTCCGGTAAACACCTGAAAAAGACAGAATGCATCCTGAATGCTTGGATTTAGTTTCGCTAATCGTATATCTTCTTTAAGCAAAGACATAATTGCCAGAGAGTCATTTTGAAAGATGATATCCCAAGCATTTCTCAAGAATGTGTGAAGACACTTGTCAGTTTTCACAGTCAACATATAGCGTCTCGTAAAAGACATCTCTTGTTGCTACTAAATAACATGATCCACATTTTACCAGAGACCCACTGAGCTTTCTATTTAATTCTGTTTTATTTTTTGGAATATGAGACACACTTAAATATAAGATGGATCAAAGTCAAAAAATGGAGAAAAAATATTTCAGTGCAAATTTTGAATTTACATAAAGGTTCCAGCACTTTGAAAATTGAAGACACATACGGTACGAATGCCAATAAAAAACTGAAGAATTGTTACTACTATAATGAGTGGAAAGTTTTTAGTTTTTGTAATCTGTGAATGCTAGAAATTCACTGTTACAACTGTCAAGAAACTAACAAATTGATTGAACCTCCATTAAACCTTTCAGTGCCATGGTCAATAATTATCAAAGGAATACCATTGCTAAGCTGCAGGTTCCATGTACTAATACCTATTTTGCTTATACACTTTGTACATAATGAAAGTTATATATATACATTAAAACCATGCATGGTCTAAATGGTTGGCACTCAATGTGTTCAATATAGTTTATCAGTATTGCTTAGACCACAGACACGAGGGCATCTGAGGAATCAGCGAAGTATTCCCCAAGCCTTTGCTGGCTTTTCCTCATGTCTTCAGTAAAGAATAGCTATGATGGGCCATGTGCAAGCATTAAAGGTCAGCCATGATAACACCTTTCAGTTTATGGTATGTAAGAAGAAGTTAATATTGTTTTGTGTCTTGTAGATATTCTGTCTAATATATTCTGAAAAATAAGGTATAAAACACTAAAAAGTATTAACTAAATCATGTTCAGAATATATATTTTTTTTATTTGTTTTCTGTGTAAGGAAATGAGGTCATGGATGTGTGGTTTTCTCCCTTAAAAAAGTGTGCATTGGGCTTAAAATTGAAGTCAACTTACTTCGGAGGTCACATTTGCCAATGTTACATGTCCTGGTTTGGATTGATGAACCTGCGCAAGTGCTACTGGTGGCATCACATGATCTTCCACGCTGCTGAGTTCCAGAGCCACAAGTGACGGAGCATTCTGTCCACTCAGACCATGGAGACCAACCAGCTTCACTATCCATGGCTAGAAAAATTATAAATAAAATATAAGTACATTATTATAAGCAGGTTATACACAAAAATACTTACACAAGTCCTTTAAATAATGATTCTCCTAACACCAATTGTTCCTTACCAGCTTTCCAACATTTCTTTAATTCCAGACTTCTCAGAATACAAGCTACAATCACATTATGCTAAAACATTTTCAATCAGTATGCTTCATATACAGAGCTATTATGGTGCAAAGT
Organism: Spea multiplicata; assembly: GCA_009364415.1. Taxonomy (NCBI): domain Eukaryota; kingdom Metazoa; phylum Chordata; class Amphibia; order Anura; family Pelobatidae; genus Spea; species Spea multiplicata. Next base: position 14,923,981 of record VKOC01000005.1, read on the forward strand.
TGTAAAGGTGTTGTAACAACTATAGGAGCCAATAACATTTTCAAGCTCCACTTGGATTCAGAATGAAATTTTAGGCTCAACTCTGTACATTTATGTCTTCTAGGAAGCACTATGTGGAGATTAGTATTTCTCCACAGACCAAGATTACATACATTATTGATGTTCTTTTTAAAAAATATATACACAAAAGCATAATAACTGTTTTGTTAAATATTTTGGAAACTCTTTACATTCATATGTCAATACATGTAATTCATTCAAAGTAGATCCTTTAAATTAGAAGTGGTCTGAATAGTAATCTGGTAACAGCTGGAAAGCCACATGTTGACCACACGCAGTAAAAATACCTCCCTTGTTAGACTATGTAATGAATTGTGTTATATTTCAAATTGCTAATCTTGAAAGTTCACAGCAGGGAATGAAACTTACGAAAGCAGACTGGGCAACACTCTCCCTCAATGAAAGAAGGGCTATCGCAATGCACAGCTGGGCATGTGATCTGATGACACACGGTTTTGGAATTCTGCATGGGATATAAAAATAATTGTAACCACACTTTACATAATGAAGGAGTGACAGAGGCTTGCAACAATACACACAACTCTTTGTGGTGTAAGGGGTATAGTAATTATCGCGGCCTGTAATCAGGAAATAAGTTCAGCTGCAATGGCAATATATCATTTCGCCTACTAGGCATTGCACAAAAAAATCGTACACAAAATTCAACATGCATTAAAAGAGGCAACTTGAGGTTATGTATGAAAAATGATTCTGGTGCAAAGTTTGGAAAGTGGTATTAACACCATGGCAACCAAATGAATAGCCCAAACAGTTGATTGCTATGGTGATAAAACCAGCAATGTATTTACTTTCACTAGTAAATAAGTGCCAGGATATGATGTAGCGCTTTCTAATACAATCTATGGAGTCTGTACTGAGCCAGCACAGCCGTCATAGTTTAAATAGGCTGGTTGGGAAGGGGGACACCAGGGAGTTATCTGCCCCGCCGCCCCTCTGTTTTGCAGTAAGGGGACTGCCGCCCACTGGATCTTTAAAATTTCCACCAGAATCACGTTTTACTATCCTCATTGTTCATTTTTTCAAACATTTCCTACTATTCAAGCAGCCTTTGAACAAACATAAGATAAGTAGGTTTTTTTAAAGCTCATGCTTTCTTTTCTTTTTTCCTGCACTAGTTTAATATTTTGTTTTCCAACAAAAATGCCCTAAAATGTCCTAATGATTAGGCAATATACTAAAGCCTGCAATTGTGTTGTCTAAAAAAACATCTAAAACAATCTGTTTCCGTTTTACTTTTAATTGTTGTGTTTCAACCCAGATTCCATTTCCAAATTATTTATTTTTAACAAAGACAGATTTAAATCACATATAATATTTTCCAGAGCATTTTAGCAACTGTTGTAGTTTATAAACATAAGTGGATTTAAACAATTTAACTTACCGTCTGGATCTTATTATCATTATATAGTAAAGGTTAAACAGACATCTTACTGTTACAAGATATGGTTGCCACCTACCGGTATACTTTTTGATAATGATGAAAGATGGTCAAAAAGTGTGTAAAATTCTTTTATACAAAGCACAATCTTATTGACCCTGCATATGCAACAGAATGACACTGCTTACTGATAATTGGAAAGTATAGTCTCCAAGCTAGTAAGCCATTTATGTAATTACATATTAAGGCTGGAATGTCTTACCTGACAGGTACATTTGGTGCAGCTGTCCACAATCCAGTCTTCATTATCGGCAAAGAGCCGTCCATCTTGCCAACACATGGACTGGTTCTTCATGGTCTTGTTAGGCCCAATCAGTTCCCACAACACTTGGTTCTCTTCAGACTGAAATAAAACATTTTGCTTACACTCAATTTAAGGTAGGCTTCTAGAGCAATATATTAAAAAATACTAATGATATGATATATTAGTCATGTAGTCATGTATTTTCAACTATTAAAACATATTAATCTGTAGTTATATTGAACATACCACTTTTTGTAGGTTATCAAGCAGGTTGTTAACAACAATCCGTAGGCCAGACAGCTCCGTAAACATGGTTCCTAATTCCTCACAGGATCGGTCACAGAAGTCCACTTGTCGGTCTGTCTTCTGCCCAACATACTCAGTGCTAATGGGGTTGAGGTGAAGAATTTCTGTTTTCTCACTAATGCTGTTAACATCACCTACAAGAAAGGGAAATAAAGGTATTTTTGATGTGTACTCAGCTCCAAAAAAAGGATTTCTGTCCCTGATTTGAATATTTTGAATCCACATGTCAAAGAACACTAGTAGTGAAGAAGGAAATGGTTTGAGTGGGGCATCAGATGTTTTGCATTAAGAGTTTCTCTTGATAAATAAGAAATCGGTCTCCAAGTCATGTTAAATTACGTCAACAGAACTTTGTCAGAGGAAAATACCATGAAACTAAATGACACAAACAGAGACTGAAAATTCCTTGACAAGTTACACACATTGCATAAACTTTTTTTATGCGTTGTTTGACAAAAGCCCATTTGTTTAATACTTTTTCAAGACAATGTTGTTATATTTAATTAAATGTCTGACAAAATATATTTGTGGATATTATTAATTTACCAGTATTTTCAAAATTAAAAGCAGGAACAATATTTTAAAAAGAATGCAATTGCATCCAAATATCTGTTTTTAAATTAATTACTTTTCATTTTAACTAAATCCAACTAAAGCATCTAAGTTTACTTTTGATTACATTGTGTTAAATGTGGGTATTTTTCTAAAGTGGAAAATTTGGAAAAATTCAGATGCTCCTGAATGGGGACTAACCTTTGGTTGGGCTATAAATGTTGCCCATGCGTGGTTAGACTGAGATAAACTCAGTTATTTGAGTTTCCAAGACTTTCCAACCATAAACAGGATAGGGAGACCATAAACAGGAATTGTTTTTACTTGAGAATCAACCTGAGATACATTGACTACATTTTATAATTGATGATTTCCAGTGAAATGGAATGTGGCTCCAAACAGAGTGGGGCCCCAGTCGATATGGCTTCAGGAAGGGCATGTCAATCAAGTCCTTCCAAAACATCAGTGCTGCCATGTGAGGGTCCTGCACAAAGCTATCATAAAACTCTGCACTGAAAGTGTTAAACAGAATGCTTAAAGATTCCAACTGCAATACATGTTGTTGAAATTAAGGTACTCTTTGTGGAGCAATTACATCTACTGACAGCTCAATAGAAGTATCCTTGGCAATCAGGGACAAGTCCATAAATCAGAGGAACTGTCCATTGTGGTCAACCTAGCGTACTTATAGTGATTTCCTCAACTAATAACAGTTCCGCAAAAGTGCTTAACTTAAACTTGGTTTTATACCAATGCAAATTACTAAGATTTGTTTATTCTCTTTGCCCTAGTCTCAGACATCTCTAAACTTTTTAAATGGCTTCAAATTAGCATTGATATTTCATACTATATGTTTTTCTTACAGATGTAAACCACAAATCCATCTGCCAGAAGATATCCTTTTCTTTACTTTTGTTGTGTTTTGTAACTTTATTCTCGTCAGTGTTATCACCATAGCAACTGTCCTCGCCACAGGAAACAAAGAGGTTTAAATGTCTATTCAGTCATAGAAACAATGAGCTCTAGAAGACTTATGAATATTCATATGCATTCCATGGATGTCACATGAAATCCCAATACATATTAATTTCTGCATTTACCAACATTTCACAATACAAGATGTTTGATTGTCAGTAGTTATTGTAAAAACATTTGAAAGCAGTGTATTGCCATAGAAACAGCTTTAAAATATTTACTTGTCTTGAATTTGTAGATTCGTTTATTTGCCATTCGCCAACATTTAACCTATTAAAACCGCCAAAACTGATTTGCTCTGGATATCTAGATGCAGACTGATTTTATTTACCTTTTGTAATTAAGTAATGGTAAACTTGTAGTATGAAATGCATTTGGTGATGGCCCCAACCTTACTTGCTAGCCCCATAACTACCCCTATAATTCCAACGTCTTTTAAATAGAGAGAGACAATTCACTTTTTTGCCCCTTCTGCTTTAGCCCTATTATGGGACAGTGTGGTAAATTGTTGACTAGCCTGTTCTATGTGCAACAAATTCGTAATCTATCCCCCAAAGCATGCAATTCATATAAGCAAATACATTTGAAAGACAAAAATGTATCTTTTTGAGAGTAGGGGCAGCCAGTCACAGAGTTCAGTTAGCAAATATGTGATCTCTACAGCACATATGCAGGAAGCATACTTAAGTACATTTCCTACTTTCAGCAGAGGCAGCCAAGGGGAGGAGACAATGATACAGAACTTTAAAATACATGCACCAAATTGCATGTAGTAAAAATGCATTGGAGTCCGTGGAATATGGACTCCAATAAATATTTCATATGAAAAAGACTGGAGTGCTCTTTTAACACAGGGTTACCTAAAATGAAGCTGCAGTCACTCGCAGCTGCTGTGGAGCTACTGGGATGTTCAGGCTAAAATTCCTTTCTATAACAATCCTATTAATTTATACACAAACACAGACTTTATAGTGTTACAGGACATCCAGTATATTAATCTGGATCTTATGCACATTTTTTTAGTGATCAAGAACTTTATAGCCTTCCAACTACTAATGATTAAAAACATATGCATCTCTCATAATTTACACACACACACACAGCATAGACTATTAAATTATCAAGCAGGGAGCCTGTGCTGTCTGATGTACTTTATTACCTTATTTTTATTCCTACTGCCATTCCGTAGTTGCCAACGGTTTTAAACATTTAAATATAATCCTTGGAGTTTGATTTAGACTAGTATTTAAACACATGCACAAAGTTGTCACATTATTTTAGCCCAACAAATCATTCTTTTTCATACTACCGTGCTTCATACTACTGTTATTGTGATTGTGTTGTTATGATTAGTTTGAAATAAGGCAATATTTATTAAGATACCTTACATGATACTACATATAGACAGCGCACAAAAATATTTATTGTTGGCACTGCTGCACACAATACTAGCGACTATTAATTACTACTGCAATATTAATAACATATATGGAACAAATTTGGTTGTGTAAGAAAATGGTAGGATGTATGTATCAATCAGACAATATAAATACTACAGTACGTCAACCTAAAGTCAAACAGGACTCAAAAGGTAGACTTCTAATAGCATTATGCATTCCCATAGTTGGCCATAACTGTTAACAATGATTGATTAAAAACCTTGACTTTACTGATATTATTTTATCTGTTTTGCAGCCCAAGCAATATGTATATATGTGACAATTTGGCTTTAATGTTTTAACGTGCCTGAACACCAAAGTTGTCTTGAAAGCTTGCACTGTAGTTCTAAAGGTAACATCATGACTTCTTTAGCCCAAACGTTTTACCAAGTTGGTTTTAGCTACGTTAATTCCAGATCTAAGTTCCATCTAAAATGTGTTTTATTTCAATACATTTTTGGATGCAGTTAAGAGTGTGGGTGCCTGGGGATTTCTGGGGGTTCCTGGGGTTCCAATACTCAGCCTACTACCTTTTAATCTGTGTGATGCTATTAAACGTTGACATATTCGTTTTTATCGATCTTTTTAACTACATTGTTTTCTAGCCCAATATACACATGCCCTGTTAATTATAAACATCTTACTAAAGATAACAAATAGATATAAATCTAAAAAAATGCAAACGTATAAAACAGCAGTGTCATAGCCAAGGCAGAATTTGTTTTTAGAAGCAAATTTTGGCCTTTCCCCGTAACAATTCTAGAAAAACGAAAGCGTCATAAATCACTCAGGCATTCAATGATAACAACACATTATACATCTCTCCAGTCTTGTGTCCTCAAGAGCTTAACATATGGATTTGTCTTCATTCTTCTTCATTGATAGATCCCAAGGGATCCTAAAGTGCAGAAATCCAAGTATTTCCCTTGGAGACCAATATGTCTTCAGTTGACATATATTAACAAAAACTATGTTGCCTAACATATGGGTAACCTAACACTAAAAAGGTATTTATAAAGAAAACAGACATGATAGAGAGCAGGGAGTTCTCCAGTTGTAATGAAATTAAAACTCTTCTTATGCTTCCTTTATTAGCATATCATTGGCTTGTGAATCATCCCAGGAGTAGCCACAGTATCTTTTTGAACAGGATATTATGCATTAGGTTATTACAACAGGTTTTAACAATGTAAATGCTGTAGACCAATATATATATACACCAATTCCTGGCTGGGACTCACACATCAACAGTAGAAAAGAACTAGCCATTGCGGAACCTCCTTTAATATTTTGGTCCTCATTCACGTAATGGGTTTTGTTATGTTGGGGGCTTGGACATAACTGGAACACATCTATCATGTCTAGTGGTTGAAGCCAAAATCATTGGTGCTAGGTGTCCCAACCTGGCAGGCATCTAATACGGTAGTTTGCATACATTGATATATTCGACATAAGATTAGAAATACAACAGAAACTATGAAAATATTGTAATTGAAGAGTGGTAAAATCCTCATATTTTATTTCCATAATCATAGGATTCTTTTTATAAGACTGTACAAAATACTAAAAGTAAAATGCTAAAATACATGGTTTTTACGAGATACATCTTATTACATATATGTTTATGATTTTGAATAGCTGCTGACACAATCCTTCTATTGTTTAAATGCAGCAATTACTTGTCTTGAAAGGATGGCTGGGATTGCAGCTAATATTAATCTGTTATCTTTAATTTGTATAGACAAGACTTATTTTTCCTCTTATCTTTCAATAGTCAAATTATTTTAAAGATAATTAAGGTTCCTGTGGAATTACAACCTTCACATTTCATTGCTCTTAGACAAAGAATACAGGAGAGGGAGCATTGCCCCTTGACCTACTGCCAAGGTCCAGAAAATCTAATGCTCCTTTAGGGAATAAAGTTGATAAACAATCTTGCATTAAATCTACAAATATCCCTGGTAAGCACTGGCGTGTTAAACTATTTGAAAAGTTCAGCATGCTTAATAGTGTTTTCTTTTGGCATCTAGACTCCTGAACATTTCTGCTTCAGATACATGAACCGAACAACACTTGATAATGTTATAATGTTAGATTTATACTGAGTCTCCTAACTTTGTATCCTGTACCGCAAACTGAGTCATCAGTTTGCTATGTGGAATCATAATAAAAATATGGGGAGTACTGACAGAAAAAAAATAATCAAAGAGAGGATTTAATGGGCCTTTGGAGCTGTTCTTTCATTTTCTGAGGCTATCCAATTCATTAGTAAGAAGAGTGATTCACTTTCTTAAAGGGGCACTGAAGCCATCATTTGTACTCCCATTTGCAGAATCGATATTTGTGAAATTACATTGCACACTAAGTTGCCTGTGATGTAATTGGGGCAGCGTTCAGACCTCCAGTATACTTGAAGGACACGGGAATAATGCATAATGTTTTCCAAAAATATAATGGAAAAAATTTGAAGGGTTCTCTTTGATGCATATGACAGCCATGTGTCTATTAAATAATGTTTTTCTCTCTCACAATTCATTGATAAGAACAAATCTCTTCCTATGCCTTTGCCTCCCCTACCCAATCGATGGGGAAATGTATCTTAATTTCCTGTTCTTAAGGTCTGCATGACAATTACTCCCAATTAAGTTATCTTAACGATTGTTAAAGTGTCAACTGTTAACAGCCCTAAAGAGTGAGGAAGAGCTGGCTTTGCCACTCTAAAACAGATTTCAGCTTCCATGAGAAAAACTTCATGTCAAAAACCAAAAATACAAACTATAGGTAGCTTTAATAAATTAATTTAGTTAAGAACCAAACGCAGTGATGGTGACATTTCCCCTTTGAGGCATATACATTACTAAACATTTCAATGGTGATCATTTACCTCATCAATCCTACTTAAATTGCATTGCGTATACTGACAAAATAATAAAAATCAAACCTCATTTAACAAGATAATGATGTGTTACGTGCCCCCGAGGTAGATATTTAACAATTGCAACAAGAAAAGTGTAGAGGTCACACATCAGTGAAGAGAGAAAAAAGATTAGACAACTAAATTACTGGTATCAAATTACGGAAGACTTGACTGTTTGGTATGCATGGAAATATTTGTACCTGTGTGGCTTAACTGACAGCCTTTCTTCTTTAGAACATCTTCGATTGGAGTATCAAAAATTAAGTGAACACTTTGAAGCAGTCCCTAAAAAATGAATTAGAAATACATTAATACAGGCCATACAGTTGAATTGTTTAGCAACACAAGGCACATATTTAAAAACACTTAACCTCCCAGTGTCAATTATAAAGCACAATGTATATGTAATATATATGTAAGTGCTATTTTTTTTAGATTTTTGAAGTTCACCAGTTGGAATTGACTGAAAGGCAAGATATTGGGTAGATACTGGTAATCATCGAAACCATGCCATTGCTGGAACTGCTTGCACCATTTTGAACTGAGGAGTGTCCAGGATGACCCTCCACAATGCCAGCAGGTGACTGTTAATGTTAACACATCTGTAGACAAAGTTAAGACCAGTTCATGGGTAGATCTTAAAGGCGCAAAGTGTTGTTTAATGAAGTCTGTGGAGTGTAACTAAGCTCATCGGGAAGGTCAAAGAAAGATCTCCTTGTAACCAGCCCATTGTGCACCTGGACCTTGGCTTGATCAGTTGAGAGGGCCTCCCTAGGCCTAGTCATACCACTCGATACACATGAGACATTCAGCTGTGAAGGCTACTTTGCAACAATGTGACCATAACAATACAGCAAAAAAAAAAAGTACACATAACTGTATGGAAAGTTACTCTAGAATATAATAGAAACAAAGAAAAATTCTAGTTCTAATTAAAGATAACTGTAGTAATTCCATTTTTATGATGAAATGTTGCTATACAAAATGCACCAAATGGGGATGTAGATTTAACTGTGACAAGGGTGTTGGTGTCAGCACCCTTGAAACAGCAATTACAAATTTATGTGAATTTTATATAAAACACTGGTACTGAAGCACATGCTCTTTTTACAGTGGTGCAATTTTATATTATTTTCATTTAATCATTTACAATATTGTAACTATCATGCGTAGAAGACCCATCGTTGATATCTATTTACAGCCAACAGGTTGTCACAGGGAAAGTAAAAAAGGTTGATATACTGCTTGTTTAGCTGAAAAAGGCTTACATTGTTTGCTTTAGTGACTGCCCTTTAAAAGTGTAACCTCAGCCACTTAGGGATCTTAATATTTTACCCAAAAGGCTTCCAAACAGTGTGTCTGCGAGGCTTGGAATAAAAAACTTCACATTCTGTTTTGCCAGAATTTCTGGTTCTGGATGTCCTACAAAAATAAATGAAACATTTGCTTACCCTAAAGTGGTTTTCTCTTATTGAACCCTTAGCCAAATACATTTTGTTGTTGTTATCAGCATTTAAATGTTCAAAGAATGGCTCCTCCAGGCGGAAGCTGTCAATGAGATCACAGCCAACGTAGAGATTGAAGTTTTCACCCGTCACCTGAACAGTAATATTTTTCCACTGTGAGTCTGCCAGGTCCACGTCTTCCAAGGATATAACATTCTGGGACCCCTCTACCCAATAAATTAGGTCCAGAGTATTGGCTCTCCCATTTGAAACAAGCTCAAATAGTCTGTTGGAGATGCCAGGACCTTCCATAGCAATTATGGTTCCCCTGTTTTGTTTATCTTGCCTGAAAGTGGCTGTGAGAATGAAACCTTCGTTTAGCTGCATCAGCGCAATAATCTGCTTCATCTTTTCAGCATTAACGGGAGGTATTTGATCAAATCGAAGGAATCTATATGCGGGGGAACCTTGATCCGGCCCCCGGAACATTTTGGCTCCTACTGTCTTTCTGTTTATATTGCTGATTCCGATTAGATCAAATGTTGTTTCATCTTCTTTTTCCTCTTCATCTAAAAATACAACATATTGTTAGAAATGTTATGTGCCAATGGTAACAATCTGCTAATGTAATAACCAGTTAACCCATTGTTTTATAGAACTTTTAGGACTATGATTACACTTCCATCCACAAATTTCATTGAATTGGCGGACTGAAACTTTTGTGGACTAAATTTAATGCTACTGCTCTCCTTTAGCTGATGACAATAGATGTCTGGCATAATAAGATGGTAAACCCCCCTTCTATTACACTTTTTTCTACTTTGCAAATTACAAAATGTGCTACAACACTTCAATAAGAAAATTAAATCCCTAAAGCACAAGCTGGTAGGTAGGTTAGCAGCAGTGTTGCAGTTTCAACTTGCCAACTTCATTTTCATTGATCAAGCCCTGTGAGCCTCTCCAGTAAGAAGAGCTTGGTCTATCAGCATAACGCATTGAGAAATCAGAGAGATTTCCTGATTTCACCAATTTAACTCTACATTATACAGGGCCGCCCAGTCCCATGTGCAGTAGAAGTTCACCCGTGCTAATCCTGAAAGGTAAGGTCAATGAGCTGACCCTCTACATAAACATGTAGACATTTAATATTGTCATACTTTGTGAATAAATTATTTTTTTAACAAGTAATCTATATCTATTACCTTGAGCGTGAAGTGAAAAACAGCAAGATAGCAAGATGGATAACCACAACAGTCTTCTCTGTAGCATAACTCCTAGAAAAAAGCATAGTCAGGGAATTAGCACATAACTCAGTTGAGATATATTGAGCGCGTGACAACTGAACATCAACTAGAGCTGTGTTTTCAACCAAATGGGCAGGCATATGAATCCTCAGACAGGCACAACAAATTCAACAATGAAAAGTGGTAGCCCCATTCCCATTATCTCTGGTAGTACTATGGAAATAATACATACATTCATTTATAGAATTCCTCAGTATCATATATTACCTATACAAGATTTTTACCCTGATTAAGGCAGATCCACATATAACCTATTTGTCTCCTGCTGTTCCAGGACTAATCCAAGTTACAAGATTTAAGACTTAACATGAGAAAACACACAGATCTCAGAATAATGTTGATTCAGCATTTGATGCAAAACGGTCCAGTTTCCAAATGTTCAGCCAATGATTTTCACAAGGGTTTATTTATATAGGCACAGTAAAGTCACATAAAAAAACCTTACATTCACAGCAGCATTCATACACATATGTTTTCAGTCTGCAACTTGCAGAACCTATTTTTGTCATCTGTGACAATAGCTTCTGTCTTTGTCAATGCTTTTTGGGAAGCACACACTCAATAAAGCAATTTGATGCAACAAATGACCCCTGCGGTAGCCACACAGTAGCACCTGCAGTTTGTGACTAGCCCTTACATGGGCAGATGATTAATTAAACCTGCACATCCATCTCCATCATCTTATGGGGTGGGGTGAGCCATGCAGGATCAGGGTTAGGTGGGTTGGATCAGGGATGGTTTAAATAGCTGTTTTAAGACACATCATTTTCACAAATTGCTGTCCAGCGTAGCATGCCTAACTGTCCTGCTTTTCTACTCTAGCCTGCTGTCCCCACCGAGCTCTAGCTCTGTCCCACTCAATGGGACAGCGGGATACAGGACCACAATCTCAATTTCATTGTACATTAGAGAATGTGTACTACGCATGTGAAGAATTTTGAACATGCACTGACAATCTGCCTCCCAAACCCCATCTCCTGACGTACAGATTCGACGGGAGTAGAAGTTTGGGAGGTATGATGTAGGTAAAGTGTGGGACGGCTAACCTCATAGAAGGGAATCATAGATCTAGTCTGCCCATTTTTCTTGACATAGAGACTCAATCATTAATCAGTCCTTGGTCTTCTCTTAGATTCAGAATATCTTCATGCGTATTCCATGTACGTTTAAATTCCCTCACTGTATTAGCCTCAACCACTTCTGATGAGAGGCTGTTCTACTTACCTACCCACCCTCTCACTACAGAAGGGCCAAGGTTGTCACTCGTGGATAACAGAGCTTCTCTATCTAAAGATCGAAAGATATGGAGATTTTCCACGTACGCCTACAATTCTGGTTTAGATTTCTTTTATATATATATGAATAGAAAATATCAGTGAAGTTGGGTCCAGCCTCTAGTTTGAGAAGATCTGCTCTTTTATGGGTTCGCCGGTAAAGCCATTTCAAAAGGACAGACGTGCCCCCTCGCAAAGCCACTTCCTCAGTAGAAGGAGCGCTCCATGTAGCCTACCCTAGGAAATTCACATGCATGCTAATAAGAATCGCCTATGATCTGCGTATCCAAAGGCAAAGGCAGCTTTTAAGGGACTATAAGCAAAAAATATAGATGGCTCCTTCTCTAACAGAATTTATTATTAGAGACACACCAAGACAGGCAATATGTATGATCTAAATATGGCTTAAAAAAATCCATCATAATGATAACATTTTATGTGGAATCTCTTGGCCCAATCATTATATGATTGCATTCCTTAACCAACTCGGACTACATGTTGGCTTTTGATTTGGAGACACGTTGCATCTCCCAAAGTGCCTTTATCATAGAAGATGCCTCAGATTCATTTTTTAATCAGGCAATACAAAGAATGTTCTATTTAAAGAATATATATTTCAGATTCCAGTGCTATTCTTGGGTTCAGCAAGACTCAACTAGAGTTAAGAATCTATGAAAACAGTTTGTATAGCAGCAGTGTGTGCCTCAGGTTCTAAATAACTTTGTAAGTTATAGATAGTCAGTAGTTTGGAGGTATTCATGGTATGTTAAATATAAAATGACATGTCCATATAGCCTTCTCTTTCTATGATTTCTGACACAATATTGCGACCAATCTATTACATCTAAAATGTCCATGTTAACAATATCAATGCCAGGAAACCACATTGGATATACTGGTAATGTTACAGTAAAATAGGGAAAAAACAACTTATAGGAATTAACCATAAGTCATTCATACATATTTAAAAGTGGTGATTTTATATTTTTACATGATAAAAACAATTGACCGTTTTAGCATTGAGAATATACACAACTCTAAACATGTTTTTAGTTATGAGCATATATTAAGTTGGTTATATTACAGCATAATTTTCCTATGTCCATTAAATAAATGTATGTATATATTATTGTAACAAAAACATTATGACAATTTTAACAAACGTAACTCATTTTAGCAATTTTTAAGACATACTATAATAATAAAGGAAAGCAGGTGAAAAAGATACCAGTCTTAACGTAAGATTTATAACTATCCATCATACAAGGAAGACAAGGGAAGACTTGATTCATATCTACTGTCAGCCTGTCCCAAACACATGTAGCCAAAAGGGCACAAAGCAATTAGGATATCACACCTGTACCCCTTGCACAATCCTTCTTTTTGCTTTGGAAAAGACAGCTTTAACAAGGATATGTATTGGAAAGTTATCTATTTTAGACAGCATTTCATAAGCATGATTGTATTATATAGACAAGAGTGGGATTTAATTAACATTTTACCAAGTGAGGATAAAGCCATAAATGAAAGCAATTAACATTCCCAATTCATCTTATCCTATTATTTCTTCTGAATATGCGAATTTGGCAGAAATATACTATATTTCTATATATATAGGGCACAGAGGGTGTCTGATGCACATTTTCCATTAGCTGGTAAGAGGGTGATCTTTGACCTCTTAGTTATGGCCATATTATAGCTGGATGTTTATCATACTGGATCAACCATATTAAGAGGAGACTCTGGTGAGGAGACTCTGGTGTAGTAGAACCAAAAAGCTATTACATTGGCCCTATATGAGGTGTATCAATCTATGCTTTTGGTAGACAACAGAAATATAAAAATAAATCTGAATAAAGTTGAAATGGAACATCAAGTTATTTCATAATAACACAAGGGGAAGATTGTTTTCAGTGATTTAATCAATTATTGTCATATCTCCAATCAGACAGTCTGCCTTAAAGCACTGCATGCTTTGTATTACAACAGCATTACAGATAGATGGATAGATAGATAGATAGATATACCTGTCTGCTATAAAAAAGAACACTAAAACAAAAATGCCTTCAAACTTTACAGATACAATTGCACTTCTCTAATTGTGATCTGTGATGTACCCTAAATTAATAGTTGCCCTAAGTATGTATTTGGTTTCCCTGTAATGCTTTATTCAATTTTCAGAATGTTCCTGAGGCTTCAAAAGATCATCTTATTTCTTTGATCTTCTGATCATTTCATCAAAGGAAACATAGAATACACTCAATTCTCTTAATTTCACCTCAACACAAAAAAATAATAAGAAGCTACTTGTAGTGTCATGATTGCTATTACCGCTTGTGAGAATCAGATGTCTTACACAAAGTGCTTCAAGGCTAAATAAATCCATTCCAAATGTAAACAAAGACATAACAATACACTTCAAATCTATATAAACTTTGCGGCTATTCAATCACAGAGACAGCACAATTTTCCTTAATTCTTTGGAATGTAGTCTGCAAGCCCTTAACTTTTAAAGTGTATGCTTCATAATGACATAGTAATTAGAGAGACGATTTATGTAATGCGAAGAAGGCTATTTTCTTGCCAAACTGATTACATCCCAATACAACCAACTTGGCACATGAACATGAAAGTACACATGTTCAGTTATAACAAAGGAAGCCACTAAGCACTGCACATTAGCCAAACTATTTTCAGTGTCAGATCTTTAATTAAGAATCGACTGTGTTGTGTACACAAAGCTGAAAGTCATTACATGGTATGTGGTGGTACACTGTCAAGAAGTATAATCTTATCTCAGATGATTAATGTTACTATACCATGCATACACAAAAGCTACCAGTTCACCCTGTTTTGGGCCATCACCTGTTACATAAGCTGAGGTTCTCCAGTTTGCCCATATCCATTGTGGTCGAAGCTTGCAAAAATGCTGAGTAACACACATGAACTCCTAGATAATACATAGGGAAAGACACTGATGTCCTACAAGCATTGACAAGCTGTCTTGAAGTGTACTGGGCTGTTATTTCAATGTGACATTGTTGAAAACCAGCCTTCCTCTACTGTAGAAATGCATAGTCTACTTACTAGCAATCCTCACATATATTGCATGGAAAAGCATTCCAAAATCCGCAATGCATTTTATTTTAGTTAATGAATCTAGAGCAACATATCTCTGTTTTTATATTATTTTTAGCTGTTGTAATCTGAGGATTTGTCTCCAGCACTGAAATCAGCCCATATAATCTTATGTATAAAAAGTAAATCAGCTGTACTTTACGAGTACATTTTAAAACGTAAAAAAAAAAAAAATTATTCACTTAAGGAGAAGCTGTATTTAGAGAGCTGCAGCACCCTGCCTAGTCCATGTCCCAACACTCCCTGGCACTGATAGGCTGCTTAAACAGCCAATAAGTGGCAGGAAAGTGCTTCCATTTAGATCAGTGGGAGTACTTTCCAATCATGAGCCTCAACTGCCAACCCTGGAGCTGACAGTAAGTATATCATTTGTCAGTAGAGGTGTTCGGGCGAACACGTCTCTTCCCCTTGTAATAGCTGATGGGTGCAAATGCATACGGTATGTGTGGATTCTGCAGCATCCCTTCATGCATTTGCATCACATTCATTTAATAGTGACCTCTCAGCAATCACATTAATTAAAGTGCATACAATGGCTGGAGTGTCCCTTTCTTATTATCTTAAGATAGATTATGGTGCCTCTAGTGTAGGAAAACTTAAAAGCTCACTAGGTGATCCAGAAAGAATGTAACAGTTTACAAGGACATGCTGTATACAATGACAGGCATTCTTTGATATGAAAGGAATTCTTAACGTGGACAAATATTTCATTGGTACAAATTTAATTCTATATTTTGAACAGTAATATCCGCAAAATCAGCCACAACAATATATTCAATTATATGTATGTATGTATATATGTATATAGATAGATAGCTAGAAAGATACACAGATAGACCATATATACGGTACCTTATACTGTCAGAGTTTAAGAATGCAAATAAAAATATTGGCTATAATGAAAGGCAAATAAGCACATGAATTATGTATAAATCATGCAATAACATTTACTTTTGTACATTGTTGTTAAGTCATCAAATAGCAGAATATATATATATATATACATATATACATATATATATATATATATATATACCGTATATATATTGTGAACTGGCTTCAATCAAATTCACAGTGTAAAGTCATTAGGGTAATCTAAAAAATATACGCATAATGTCTACTGGACAATCTCCCACATGGAAATGTATCATTAAAATGAAATCCAGCTGTTGATTCGCATCCAGATCTTATTGTAGTAGCTAACTCATATAGTTCAGTTTCACCCTGAACCCCTTTAGGGCCATGGGAGCTTTTTTTTCTGTACAGCCAGCAAGAAGAATAAAAGAAACCCTAGACGGACCAGCCACACCAACCACATACCCCAACAGTGAAGGGATTCACCTATCCTAAAAAAAAAGCCATTTCGGTACAAATCCAGTCATGGCCAAATAATGAGCCATAAAAGCTGGAAATCCCTGGCATATAAATGGTATCAGAAGAACCCTCCAAGGATCCATAAATAAAGTAGTTTATTCTACATGCTGCAGAAACATGCTGGAATCCCAGAGCAAAAAAAAGGAATGTCTCAAGCTACTGCAAAATCACCTTCTTAAATGCCCATTCTGCATATTATTTAGAACTTAAACAATTTCTAACGATCGCCAGGCATGTATTTCATTACCATTATTCACTGCAGCTGACATAAATCATTTTACCATTTTAGGACACAAAAAGTAGAAAAAGCCCATTTCTTAAAAAGGTGCCCATCTGGCACTTAAAGGGTTAAAGAAACTGTGGTCTTCCTTTACTCCAGTTACATATAAATGCACACAAAACACTTTGAAACCCCCCTATAATAAAATAAGTTTACATCTAAGTGAGACCAGATGAATCATAGCATTATTCAGAAAACGTCTTTGAATTATACTTTAAAGTTATATAAAACAAAAGAAGAAGAAAGTAACCTGATTTTGGAGGAAAAACGATTCAAGTTCTCTTCTTTCTTATCCAATCCAAAGTGTGTTAATAATTATTATTTTTATTTTTTTTTTAAAAAAAAGGAGACCAAAAATGCCTTAGATTTCTTATATTCTCCAGAATGGGTAAGTTTTACTTAAGGGGAGCCTTGTCTAGAATGCATGAGGAAGAAAGGCTCAAAGCCATTTATATAGTCTGCTTTCCATTCCATGCTGTCAATCACTCCCATAAGGAAGCACTTTCAAGAAAGAAAGAAA
Organism: Spea multiplicata; assembly: GCA_009364415.1. Classification (NCBI taxonomy): domain Eukaryota; kingdom Metazoa; phylum Chordata; class Amphibia; order Anura; family Pelobatidae; genus Spea; species Spea multiplicata. The sequence continues at coordinate 14,941,268 of VKOC01000005.1, forward strand.
AAAAAAAAAACATCATTCCTCTGTCTGATGACATAATCCTCCTTAGACCTGACTGAATGCTCTGGTCTTCCTGAAGGTGATGTTGAAGCCTGCCCCCTTCTGTGAATAAGGAGGACATTCCCAGTCTGGTGAGGAGGGGTTAGATGGAGTCAAAAACCTCCTTGGCTTCTTTTGTTTCGTCAGAGAAAAGGATCTATAAATAACGAGGGATTTCTTATGTCAGAAGAAGATTTTTTTTAAGAAAAACCTCTTACAAAGTTACAGAGGCATTGATTGGGAAGGATCTCTGACTTATTTTTTAACAGAACCATTAGAAAAACTGACAAAGGACAGACAGCTCTAGACAAACTGTGACTTTCTGTGCTGGGTTACCAAGGGAATGTTAATGGATGTTCACGAACCATCTGAACTCCTCACTGCTTAGGACTTTAACTCCCATCATACACAATAAGGCTCCTGATGGCCATATGATGGGTGTTGTAGTTATGAGCTGCAAGAATAAATTGCTGATGGGTTCTGTTTTTGTATTTGCTTTTCACACACTAGGTTAAAACTCCATAAAGTCTTAGAACTTTTAAACACAGCAGATTAATTCATGTGAAAATAAAAACAATTCTAGTAGAAAGTGTCATAACATAAATATGTTAAGTAACTATAATACAATTATTATTATTATTATTTGTTAGTTAAATAGCTCCAACAGTGTATGTAGTGCTTCTTACAATACATATATTCAAAGCAAAAACTGGAGATACATGTTGTGTTGTAAAAATATTTATCTTAGTAGATGTTGCTACCTGGCATATATTACAGACATGCATGTTTTAATATTGCACAGTGGCTAAATATTTAAGTTGCTGTTCCACCTATTCTGCTCAATGCAATAGTTTTATAACTAAATGCAGCATCAAAACATAATACAGTTTCTTCAGACAATGTCTTTTTTTTGACCCCCCCCCCCTTTGTGGAAATGACACTATATCTCCAAAACTTGTTAAGTGATGCTAGTATTAAAACTATATATATGGAGGTAGTTCCTCTTTAAATTCATACTTATGGGTACATATACTTTACACACGTGCAGAGAAAAATAATTTCTAAGAAGTTTTAGCAACATCAATATTTCTGTCCTGTTTTGCTACTATTTATAGGAATCACAGCTGTCTTTAGCTGAAGAGACATAGACAGAAACGGTCAGCTTTCTGCATTAAAAAGATATTTAGGAAACTTAAAAGGGACAATCCTGCAATCGTACGCACTTTGTTGCATATGATAGCTGAGTGGTCCCTTTACATTTTCATGTTGTCTCATTTTTCTTTTTCTTTGTGAGTACTTAAATAGGTATTCTTCCAAAACAGAGTCCCTTTAATCAAACTTGGGAATTCAGTAAAGTGGGTGAGTTGAATTCTCAGCTCCTGGAATATTCACTAAGATGTGAGTGCGTGCAAGCTGGCTGTATGCATGAGTTTACAGTCAGTACAACACATCGGATTGCATATTTACTAATAACGCTCAACTCACCCATCAGATTTGGTGAGCTCAGTGATTTTTCCGTTCACTGTCCTGGAACCCAAAGAGTGCATTGGATAGCTTTCATCACCCTACCTGGGGAACTTAGTGATAAGGGGCTGGCAGGTAGGTTGAGGTTTGTACTTCATATGACCAAATATATGCAAATACCCTCCCTAATAATTGATTGTAGGTGTTTCAACCAAACCAAACATGCGTATAAAATCAAGCACATAGGCATGTCATTTCCATAGACAAACATTGGCAGTAGAATGGGTCAGTGACTTTACTGTTTGTAAGCTGGAGAGAGATGGAAAACACTAGTAAATGGTTTTTACCTGACCCCAAGGGGTTAATATAAGTATATATTATTGTTGGGTGTTGTGGGGGTAGTGTGGAAATAGAGTAGGTTAGGCAGGGGTTAAAAACCACAATAAAAAAATCAAGATTATAAATAAAAATTATAGTGTAGGGTTTTAAAATCAGGACAACTTTTATGCAACGTACTTTGGTGTTTTTCACTGTGAATAATTTCTATTCAGGTAAAGTGTGAATAAATGTTTTCTTTAATCCCATTTAGAAAAATCATAGAAAATAACATGGTACATACAGTGTATGAATAAAGGTATTTTTTTTTTTTTTTTTTTAAAACCCTACTTGCCCCCCCCCCATGTGGGTTTACTAAATGAGAAATAATGGTTGTAGAATGAATAGAGAAAACATCATAATTGCTCTGGTCATATAACTTAAAAAGACGTGGTCTTTTCTGCCCTGCTATATCTGCCTCAGTCCACTGCAATTGCTAGTATTGTTCCAAATGGCCTCCGGAAGCAAGATCAGCAGAACAGGACAAGCACTGTGGGAGCCTCGTGATATGGGTTTCAGAGCTTGACCAATTTGGTCTGGTTTCAATGCCAAGCATCAGCTTGAGTGGTGTAAAGCACACCTTCACTAGACTCAGGGGCAGTGGAAATGTGTTCCCTGGAATGATGAACAGGGGCATAACTATAAACCACCGGGCCTCGTGCGAAAAAATTGCCCCTGGCCCCCCAACTTCAACAGCTAGTCAGTGCCATCATTGCCCCCTTCCAACATACAACATATTTAAACACACACAAATTAAACACACTTTCTCATACTAACACACCCCACTTAGACAATTACACATATATCTCATCGTGTGACGTCACGTGACCCTGATACATTCCTGTCTCCCTGTGCCAATTCAAAATAGTTTAGAAAGGGCCCTCCCAATCTGTATCGGTGCGGTCCGGGTTGGAAGGGCCCTTTCTAAACTGTTTTATGCTGGTATAAGGAGAAAGGAAGAAAGGGTCGCAGGGGTCACACCGGGGCCCCTTAGACGTATGGGCCCGGTCGCATCTGCAACCACTGCAACCCCTATAGTTTCACCAGAGGTGATGAATCAAGCTTTACAATCTGGAAGTCTGGTAGACTAATCTGGGTTTAGTGGATGTCAGGATAACACTACCTATGGTAATGTATAGTTCCTCCTGTAAAGTTTGATGGGTGATGAATAATGGCTTGGGGGTGTTTTTCAGGGTTTGAGCTAGGCTCCTTAGTTCGAATGAAGGGTAATGCTAATGCATACAAATTCATTTTAGGTAATTATATGCTTCCAACTTTATGGCCCCAGTTTCCTGTTCCAGCATGACAAGTTTGGTACTGAGGCCTGGACAAACCTCATTGAACACCTACCTACCAATATGCCTAGTGCCTACTGAAAAGTTTGGTCTGGGACAGTTTTAGTGTTTGTCCTAGGCTCCTTAGTTCCAGTGAAAGGGAAATGTTAATGATATGGGTAGTGCATATGTGTGTGTGTGTAAGGACAGTGTCTGTGTGTGCATATGAGCAGTATATGTGTGTATGTATGGACAGGCATGTGTACGAGAAGTGTACGTGTATATGTGTGTATAGGCAGGTGTGTGTGTGAGGGCAGTGTATGTGTGTGTAAGGGCAGTGTATGGTTGTATGAGCAGATATGTGTAAGGGCAGTGTTTGTGTGTGTGTAAGGGGAGTATATGCATGCAGGTATAGAGAGGCAGGTGTAAAAGCAGTGTGTCTGTCAGGGCTGTGTATATGTGTGTGTAAGGGCAGAAAATGTATGTATGCATAGGCAGGTGTGTTTAAGAGCAGTGTATGTGTGTATAAGGGCAGTGTAGGTGTCTGTGTAAGGGCAGTAAATGCATGTATAGACAGGCGTGTGTGTGTGTGTGCAGGCGTGAGGCTGTAGGCTTACAACCAGATGGGGAGGGGCACAAAATGTTATTCTGCCCCAGGGGACAATAACTGCTGCATATAATATATATTTTATTATTGCAGTTAATCCCACATCACGGTTAATGCAGCAGGGCGGGGCAGGCATGGGACATCGTTAACCTCACCATACATACATAGTTTGAATCTGAGTTGATTAGCAGAACTCTGAAGCACCATTTAACTCCAGGCAGAGACAGTAGCATTCCCACATCTACAGCAACTCTGGCCTTCAGAATGCCACTCTAACTATTCCTACCTTCCATAAAGTACAGGGGATAGAGAGTTCCCTGGGATGTTCCCAGACATGGGCACAAACTCTTACTGAAATATGAGAGGCAATCCACACATACTAATAAACCTTTTTAAATATTTAATAAAACTATTACATTAAAAATTCCAATTCCGAATTACCAAATAAAACAAAAATAGATAAATAAATTCAAGTAATAGGTAGTAGTCGCTCTTATCTGTGTGAAGAACTTGTGAGTCTTCAATTATTTCTTCCAATTAATTCACACATAAAAAATAGTGATCTCTATTAATATTCGCAATTAGATGTGGACTTAAGACCCAAATGGTTTCTTTTGGACTTCTGCAAAAGCGTAAATGATTATAGTGATCTGCTGTCAGATATGTGAGCAACATTGGCTAATAACTTGAAATTTAACAGACTTTTGTAAGTGGAAAACTTAATCCAGTCTGCTCGTGGGGTTCTGGAGTCACCAACAATTAAAAATAATTAGCTGTCTGCAGTAAACTACCGTATATTCCGGCGTATAAGACGACTTTTTAACCCCAAAAAATCTTCTTAAAAGTGGGGGGTCGTCTTATACGCCGGGTACTTACCAAGCCGGAGGTTCCCGCGAAGCCACCAATCTCTCTAATCACTACGCGCCGGCTATTGATGCCGAGCGCAGGGATGCCGTCATGTCCCGGCGCCCGGCATCAATTGCCGGCGCGTAGTGATGAGGGAGCAGGAAAGCCCGAGGTCTGGCACTTCAGACCTCGGCTTCCCTGCTCTC
>VKOC01000005.1:14952887-14967382 GCA_009364415.1 Spea multiplicata
CAAGTTTAAATGATCTACTCTGACTGGACCACTTAGCTCTACAGTTGATTGGCACTGCTTTTTGCAGCTCAGGTGTCAATAACAACTTCTACTGGGTGATATATATATATATAGGTAGTAGAAGCATTATTAAACACTTATCCACATCTACCAGAAACCTCATGGTGCTGCCACAACCACAAGGAATTCTGGGTAGGCAAATGCAAATAAGGTCAACAATGATCACCTTTTGCCTCTATATTCACTTTATACATGGATCCTTTGAAGGTAAATGCCTGCTGTACAAGACAGCCTTTAGACAAAACCCGGGTAAGAGGTGCAATAGCCAGATTGCCACTCCTGGACAGCTGTTTCATCCCTCATGGGACTCGTCAGCATGTGATTCTGGCTTACTATTTGAGGTTTGGGGAAGCACAAGCAATACCAATAACAAAAGTTATGGCGGGTAAAGGTGATGGAAAAACCTTCCACTTAAAATTAAGGGGTATCCCTGCCGGGAGGAGAATCAGCTTTAAGCCTCTTCCTGGCGCCGGGTTTCTAAGTTCCTTCACCGGAGCGACTTCATCCCCCTTGCTACATTACTCCCACATTCCCTCCAACATTTGTCCATCATCAGATCAAACACTTCTTTACGTCCATTGCCCCATTACCCTCCATGGACAGGACACTGACACCTCTTGAATCTATCTGTGCGGATAATGGCGCATCCTCTCACCTACTTTCTCGACTCTACAGAATATACTTAGACGGTTGCTCTTCCACTAAACCTTACTACCTGAGTCTGTGGGAGGGCGAGTTGGGTATCTCTCCCGACTAAGCCACCTGGGACAAGGCTATTACACTCACACACAGCTGTTTGATCTCCAGCAAACTCCAGGAGTCTGCCTACAAGCTGTTCACCCGTTGGTACAGGGTTCCCGTGGACATACACCGATTCGCCACCCATGTCCCTCCTAAGTGTTGGAGGTGTGGGTCCGCTGCGGGTACCTACCTTCACTTGTGGTGGGACTGCTCTTTAATCAAACCATTTTGGGATACTGTCCTCCGCATAATACGTTTTGTTGATGACCCTGATATCTCATTTGACCCGGCTAGTGTGCTGCTCCATGTGAATGATGTGCCTCTGGGTTCCTATAAGCGTAGCCTTACCATCCTTTTTCTTACCGCCGCTAAGGTGACTATTCCCAGGTTTTGGAAACAATCCTGTACTCCGAATTCGGCGTGGCTCTCCCGGATTAACTTTATCCATCAGATGGAAGAGCTGGTAATGTCCTCTAGGGGTCTTGAACACAAACATGTCCTGAAATGGCTACCTTGGCAATCATTTATTACGTCCCCGTCATTCCCCTCACTTATTTCTAACAATCCAGCTGTCTGAACGTAATTATATCAAAAAGCCCGACCCCCTAAGCTTGCCTATTATTCCCTGTGACAACTCTCTTGGAACACATAACGTTCACTAATTTCCGTATACCATACTTTCATACACTCTGGTTCCCACGTCTCCACCGGACGGGACTTGTGGTCCCATTTATTTGAGTTTCTGTTTTTTTAATTTAATGTTTGTATTGAATATTCATGGTTTTAACTACTGCCTGTGTACTCAAAATGCTCTGGCATCCCTCTGCCCGGTGACGCTAGTCTTGCTAATTCGTCATATAATTCTGTATCCTCTCTGAGTGACAGCTACTTTTAAAAAAATCACGCGAATTGCCCTCATACTTCCCACTACAGAAAGTAGTTTAAATTTAGGGGGAAAATATTTCCCGCCATGCTTTTCGTACACATCACGTAAGTGTAAGTTCGCGCATACGCACGTCCTTCGGTCTAGGCACCTCCCCAAATCCGAATTGGTTCGCGCTCTGGCTTTTCACATTCTACAGGTCGTGGGGCCCAGCTGAACCACGCCCCTGTGACGGCAGCGCGCGGGGTTTACGGTCCGGAGGAGATCCGGGGCAAAGGGGGCGGGGCTAGCAATTGAGAGATGGCGGTTGTGGTGTTGTAGACACGCCGAGAGACTTCATAGGATAGCCTGCTTCGCGTGGATATTATGTGCGTGAAATTAATATTGTAAATATAGAGATTTCTTAATTCAGCAAGGAGTTTTCAGGCCGCTCTTGTGTCATACAGGCCCACCTGACGTGTCCTCCTTGTGACGCATTGGAGAGAAGGCCAACACTCCACGAGCTCCCTGTTCCCACTCCTCGTCCTGCGATGCACTGCCCTGTGTAGACAGCGGGCTATAGCCGAGAAGAGCAGAAAAATCCGTCTGCTCTCAGGTAAAATCATTAGCTATGACTGAAAACCCTGTTCTCGTGTGGTTTGCTTAGTGGTGTGTCTCGCATGTCTCGCTTGCATGGGTCCTTAATACATCGGTGTGCGTGGGTTTTCTATAAACACGAGCCGTATGCATCGAGGTGTCCGTGGTGCCAGTCATGTGTGCATCTACAGGGACCCGACCCACGGCAATCCACTAACGGGTCATTAACGCCACCCTTGCATCGTCCCCCCCCCCCCCCTGGGTGATGCACTACTGTATACATTTAAACGTTCCAATGGAGAGCTGAGGAATATCTGGATTTTGCTTCTTCGGTGCATTGTGTGCTGTCACGTGAAGGAAACCTGATTTAAAGCACTGCTGTCCTCAAAGCAGGACCGAGGGGGGGCATTTCACGAGTGATTATTGCAGTGATCTGACCCCCCCCCCCCCAAAGAATCATGCATAGGAAAGTACTCTGTGTTCCTTCAAACTGGAAAATAAAAAAGATAATAAAGAACTTAACTTAAGTAAAAGCTGTCGTTGCCCTCTTCTCATTGGCCCAGTGGTTCTGGTTACATATTGATTGCCTGGAGCAGCCATTGATTGACAGGAAAGCAATCCATTGCAATGAATGGGAGCACTTTTAATGCATGCGCAAGGAGGTCTTACACAGACCCTCATCTGCATCGTTCTGTGCCCACACTGGCTGGAGATGTATATAGCAAGTATCTGGGGCTGTGGAAAGATAAAGTTATTAGAGGTCAAGGATCCCCCCTGTGCACTTGCAAGGGGCGCACCATAAAAATATGAAATGAAAGTGAATATAATGAATAGTGTCTTTTTACGCAATGCCTTCCCTGTGTAATGCATTGTGTTGAATTCCTGAGATTTCTTGCTTGTCCTATCACTACATTAATTGAGCAAGGGGCATACGATCCCATCTTGCCTAGGGTTGGCCCGTTAGGGTTACGTGGCTCAATTTTGGCAACATGTTTAATACTTTTTTTTAATATTTGTTTTTATACCAAGGCAGCTCAAAAATACTGCTGTCAGTCCAGGTTTACAGAGCATGATAGAGACGTTTTCTGTTATATTAGTAATGGTTGTCAATTATATGGGCGATCATGTCCTTTGGGGTCAGTGAAATGAATTGATCATACCTTTTGTGAAATTAGAGTGGGATTTCATGATAAACTGTGCTTGTTTATGCACGCAGCGCCTGTTTATTGACGTCATTTGGCAGTGCCATCCTGCCCTGTTGGCACAGCCGGCAACTTGTTCTCCACCTGTGGTTGGCGTGGAACTTCTATGGTCCTTGGGGTACAGACCCCAAGTTAGCTTAAGAGTCTTGTGTAGCAACATCTGGCAGTGGGTCCTAGGAGTAGAGCTGGAAAAAATCTTACAGAAATAAAATGTTTTCACGTGCGTCCTGCTGTATAAACAGAACAAGGTTTTCCCAGGAATTATCAGATCCTTTTTTTTTTTTGCCCGACTTAATGTCCACATTTTGACCTCTGTCTTAGAGCAAAATTTCCAATGCACATTATGAGGTATTCTAACATTATGAGGTGTTCTAACTAAACATGTCATTATTCTAAGCCTAGAATATGTTCAACAGCCACAAATTGTCAGCATAAGAAAATATCATTTGGGAGATCATTTTTAGAATGAAAGTTCTGTAGATTTAAAATGTCAATGCAACTATCGTATGCATTAAAGCGCATATGATGGCTGTAGTTTCCATGTAGAAACTACACCGTAACATGTCGGATTTGGAAAGGAGACGGATCTGGTTTGTGATAAGCCTTAGGATAGTTTCCCCTTGCTGTTCTAATATATGCTATTATTTTGTCCACATCTTGTAAGGTATAAGTCTTGTGGAGTTTATAAATTACAGCTACCTTGGGTTTATTTTGTAAGGATTAAAACCGTCAATTAAATATTGTGTTTAAAAATCTGATAAATACTTCTGTGAATAAGGACTTAATACGATTGTTACTGACTTGATGATCCCCAACAAACGTTACGGCGATAAATGACTGGCCAAGGAGAAACGTCTCCAGTAGCTATAAGTTCATATTTCAAATCGAGATTCTCACTAATGCAAACTTTTTGTATTCGGTGGAACTCGGCTCCGTGTGATGTTGTCAGAGCTGTAACGTTATTTACACCGGTAACATGACTGTTCATGAAGCGATGCTTTAACCGCCTGCACTATTACGCCGTTAAAGCTATGTTTTGATGCTGCTAATGCAAAGCTTGAAGAAGTGGCCTAGAAGATCTGTTTGAAAACATTACACCATCTTTGGACATACACCCTTATATATTGTGTAATATGGATACCACAGCCAGCATTGTCTCAGGTTTTTATATAAAAGCGTTTAAATGCTTGATTGCGAGATAGCCCTCCTATTCATAGTCTCCTCTGGATTAGCGGTGGCGAAGTGTATACACCGCTAAGAGTGTGGATTCCGGATACCTTATGTTTTGTAGTAAAGACAGATTTTATAGAATTGTCCCAATCCCGTAGTAGTTCTTGGAGATTGGAACGCCACACCAGATGCATCTGTATTTTTTATACAGTACTTTACGGCTTAATGTTGAGCTCTTCTGAAGCCAGCTCAAGTTAGTCCGGAATCCGTCACACAGCGGATACCCCAATGACTATATGGATACGCCACATGCACAACAAAATGCTGTGAGATTAACAGATTGGGCAGACAGCATCTACTTTGTTATTGGGAGGTGCTATTTTATTGATACATTGCTCACAAGACTCGGTTTTCCTTGTGTATATTAAATATAATATTCTGTTGCAGGACGGCGAGATGCAGCATCAAGCTGCCCAGGTCACCAGCAGCTTGCTGCAGTTTCCTGAGGTAACCGTAAAAGCACTACAAGAAGATGAAATAAACCTCGATTCAATCCTCCGTGGTAAATTTACCACCGGTGAGTGCAAAAGTCTTGCGTACTCGTTTCCCTTGTTCGTTGGAGACTGCTGTGTTGTATTGGGGTCTTAAGGCCTCCGTAGTTTCCAATAACATGGTGAAGACCATATTGACCGTAAGTGATATAACAAATCACTTAAATAAAATGCACTTAGTGTCTGCGTACCTTGTCTTGTAAGTTAAAACCCTGCTAGCTGACATAAATTTGAAACGTTTATTAAAATCCCCAATGTACCCCAATATATATATAGTCGAGTTTTTAAAAGCCTAAGTGGTGTGCACATCATTCTAACAAGTATTGGTGGCAGATGATTGTAATTTAAAGCAAATTAAAGTTTTGTGCATTCTTTTCTACCTTAAGGGAGAACTGGACTGGCCTGGTTGGCATGTGGACCGCAGTTGGAAGTGACTAATTCAGTCACAGGCGAGCGCCTATCCGCCTATCATTTTAGCGGTGTCACTGAGCGCCCCCCGACTGTTGTAGCTGTGAAAGAGTTCTCATGGCAGAAGAAGACTGGACTACTTGTGGGACTGGTGGAAACAGAGGGCAGTGTTCTCTGCCTTTATGACCTGGGGATATCCAGAGTTGTTAAAGCAGTTGTTCTTCCTGGATCAGTACGTATAACTTTTTTGGTGCTTCAATGATAAAGTGTTTCTGGACGCTTTTCTTTTATGTTCATGTGATGAAATAAAATGCAGAATACAGCAGTGTGGTATTCCTCAACATGAGAATACCATTTTAAACATAGATGATTATTTTGTTGATGTATGAAGCTGCTTTCTTCTATTAGTGTATATTGACATTTTGAATACAATCTTGGTTTTCTTCCTAAGCATTTGGGCGTACATATCCAGTAACTAATTCCAATTTTCTCCTCTCTCTTTAGGTAACTGCTATAGAACCTATTATTAATGTCGGAGGTGCCAGTGTCGGTACTCAACATTTGCATCAGAGCTTGCGATGGTTTTTCGGTGTTGCAGCTGTCGTTACTAATGTCGGACACGTTCTTCTAGTTGACCTTTGCTTAGATGATGTGTCGAGCAATCAGGATGAACTTGACGCTTCAGGTACATCTTCACCAAAGGATTTTCTTTAAAATTCTTTACAGTACACTACAGTACACTATTTTCTAGGAGCTCTTACACATTTGTAGTCATTGTTGAATGGGTAAGAAAGTAGGAAGATTAGTTGCTATAGGCCTTCTCCTGCATTTCATTAGTTGATGGTATTTGAGGAGCCATAGGTTGAATCTATTTCCCTAAGTGGCAATCCAAACTTTTTTTTTCTTTTTATTCTTTTGTGGGTTTTTTTTCTCATGTTGAGCAATTTCAGAAATAAATATAAATATTAAAATAAATCAAGTTATGCTGGGGTAAAGGTTAAAATCCTTCCACTTAAAAATTAAGAGGGGGATCAGAAGCCTTTTTACACTGTAATCTACACCCACCAGAAAAACCAGAAGGCTAATATGCCTACCATAAGGCAATAGATTTGTGTAAATACATGTATACTTGAAAAACTTTTTCTATTACAAGTTCAAGTTGGCCGTATGAAGTTAACATTTGTTTCCTTCTAGACCTTGAAGTGATAAGTGGAATTCCAACAGAAATCCCTAAGTTGAGAGATGCTGCAACAAGGGAGCGTCGCCAACTTTGCCTTCAGTTACTTGCACCCTCTGGAACTACAATATCCACAGTTAACTATATAAGTAAAACGAACCAACTGGCTGTTGGTTTCTCTGATGGATATCTTTCTTTGTGGAACATGAAAACTCTGAGACGAGAGTGAGTAAAGTGTTGATTACTTAAAAGCGTCGTGTTCAGTCACCCTGAAAATGTGCTGTTTTCCACCATTATTTAAAACACCAAATCTGTTATACCATAATTTTGGCTTTCCTAAAACCCTTAGATAATTTTTCATTCTTTATAAGTTTCCCTATTTGGTCGTCGTCCTCACGTTCTGCAGACTAAACAGTCGTAACATACTTAAAACTCCCCCTTAAATAATACCGCATCTCCTTTTCATTTGCAGATATATGCAATCTCTGCTTTCCTTGTGCCCACACGTACTATATCAGTTCCAGAATTGTTTTCTGGATTTCTACCCTGCTGCTCTTGCACCGTAGAATTTCATAGCTTGGATCTAATTTGCCCACCTTCTTTATACATAATCCTAAATAATAACTTTAAAAAAAAAAAAAAACTAGAGTTTTACTTTATATTCTGGACCATCTGTTCTAGCTGTAATTTTTGGAGGCGCAACCATTACATTCTCTAGTGGATTTCCCTTAATCACGTAACCTTACTTCATGCAATACCTTCTATATTTATTTCTCATACCTATAAAGTGTTTGTAATGCAACTTTATGCTAGTGTTTTTTGGGGTTTTTTTGTTGGATTTTTTTTGTCTCTTGTATAATTGTAGAGTTTTTTTTTTTACTTTTTTTTTTTAAAATTTTATTATAGATACCATGTTCAGATGGAAGGAGGGAGGGTTCCTGTTTATGCCATCACTTTTCAAGAACCCGAGAATGACCCTCGAAATTGTTGTTACCTATGGGCTGTTCAAACCAGTGAAAGGTAAAAATACTTTATGGAGGGTAGTATGGCAGTCACAACTGTCTTTTACCTGGACAGAGTGTTTCAATTTCAGAGTCTTCTGAAGCCATGGGAATTTATTTTGTTTTCCTGGGCGAAAAAAAAGGAAATTTTCAGACAAATTGGGGGAAAAAATGTGCAGTAGTTTTACAAATTGAAAATAATTTTGTTACATTGGGAACGTGAAATGCAGTGTATATAAAAGGGCAGCGTATTCAGTAAATAAAATGTAAAATGCTCTTTGTTACAAGGTCTGTATATGTTAAATAAAATAAACATTTCACTTATACATGAGAACAGCATGTTGATTTCACCATTTTACTGAGGATGAAAAGAAAAAAGTTTACTGCCATACTCAGACTATAGGTAAACATTACACATGGATGGGGGGGAAACATTAATAGTAATTATTTAGGTAAAGGTTATAGAGATAACCACCTAGTTGTGTTCCAAGATTGTCTTGTTTTTAAGGCAAGAAAAATTGCAATGATTTGAGACTTTACATAACGGCTTTGAAGTTTTTTATGAAGGTCTTCATATCATATGGAGTGTAAATACCATGTCATAAGCATGTTACTTATTGTAAAAGATCATTTACAACCCTCTTTTATTTATTTTTTTTAAAAAGGACGTTTCTCCCTGATTTTTCGGGGGGGGGTCCGGCCCTCCCATCTCCTGCGGGACCACACAGCATTTATTTTAAATATACAGATGCAGTTATCAGGGATTGGATTACTACTCTAACTCTCCAAGGCAACGGGGTTCCTACTTACAAGCTTTTAATCTTGCATAGATTGTGAAAGTCTGAGGTCTCCTGTAGTTTTCTAAAAAATATTCCTTTCTGCATGACATCGGTTGTCTTTTTGTGTATGTAGATGACCTGTGCATTAAATGTAATGGAAATTCAACTGCTTGGATCCCTACTGTTACAGTGCAAATGATCTGAAAACAGATTGTATTGATAATCTGAAAAACCTTTCCATTTCTTTAAAGTGGGAGAGATGTCAGCTTACACCTGCTGCAGATGGCATTTGGTGACAGAAAATGCTTAGCGTCAGGACAAATCCTGTATGAGGTAAGCAATAATCCCTTTAACAAATATGCATTCTGTCTACGGCTGCATTTTTTTGTGCTCTGCAAAAATAGCAGTTACAATATATTTTGCCCTGTTTTATAGATTATTAAAAATTGGTCCTAGATATATGATCTATATTCATTTTGCAGAATGTTCTATTTAATATTTGGTCTAAACTTGTCCACATTTTCCATCTCTTTAAAGAACTTGGAGTATTGCGAAGAAAGGTACAGCTTGGACCTCTCAGCTGACTCCTTATCACTTAGAGGACAGACCAGCACCAAGCTACTTGGCTGCCAAACATTAGAGAAAATTCGTGTTCATGGGGAAAGAGAAGATGGCGTCCATGAAGGTTTGTTTTTGTAGTTCTGGCTAAACACCAGGAGCTTTAAAGTATTAGTTGTTAACATCATTAACATGGTGGCTAAATGGTCGCTCATTTGGGAGGACATCCCAGATTCTGCAGTTGTCCTGAGTGGAGTCCCCACAGGGATTGGCAGAAAGCTTTGTGACTCCCATTTCCTAAAGTTCCCCTTAGACTCTATGGACTCCCGCAAGTTGGGGGTAGTGAGTAAAATAATGTAAGCTTATGGCAGTGCGCATATCTTATTTTCTGCTTGTATTAGTCGTACATTAACACACTAAACATATTTTACTTTCAGTGACCTCGCCTGATACCAGTGTATCTGTCTTCAGCTGGCAGGTGAATACTTACGGACAGGGCAAACCTTCCATTTATTTGGGAGTGTTTGATATTAATCGATGGTATCAAGCCCAGATGCCAGACTCTCTAAGGTAAGATAGCCTTTAGGCTTTGAGGTGGCGGCATGCTTTTCCTAAAACAAGTGATCTCTTTTAAGTACTAAGCATTTTCAGAGTTTGTTTTGTGAAAATATATAATTTTTTTTAGGTTATAGGGGTCAGTTTCTGAATATGGCAGTTTGATTCTTTTCTTATGATAACGTATTCAACTTTTTAAAATGCATCTAATTTCAGGCCTGGACAATTTCTTCGCAACTGCTCCTATTTTGCGTTTTGGTCTCTCGAAGCAGTTGCGAACATGACTCAAGACAACATTTTGGACATTGTTTTGCATGAGCGTAGTTTAAGCCGTGGCGTTCCTCCCTCCTACCCACCGCCTGAGCAGTACTTCTTTCCAAGCTCCTACAATTTTGGTACGTATTCAAATAAATCATGAAAGCTTACATATCTCTTTAGATTTAAAAAAAAAACCTTGACCTCTCATTGCAACTGGAAGTTTCTATGTTAAAGTGCAATTGATAGACTTGTTTATCCAAATATGAGAATTTAATTATGCACTTAAAGCAAAAGAGGCATTAATTTCTCTTCTGAAAATGGCAGTAACCCCTTGAGGCATAAACGCATCATTCTCTTACACTAATGAATAGTAGTGATCTGCTTGTCCTCGAGAAATGCAGTATATACTGCGTCCGCTGGAAAGCAAGTCAGACTCCCCTTCAGTATTAAGCCAGTTCCTGCTCCGTGTCGTGCTCTGTTAGCACCAGTTCTACTTTTCTTTATCTAGATTTACTAATTGGTGTTAGCATTTCTCTTTATGCCATCAAATAATCCATCAGCTTTTACTAAACTGAGATACACCTTTCGCAATGTTACATGATGCCTCTCCCTGCACTTACATCTTTAGCCTAACCCTCCCCCTTCCAATACAAATATGTTTCATGCCAGTTTGTGTCTTCCGGGTTATTTATCTCGTATGAAAATGTTATTTTAAATAATGTAAGCATGGCATTTTGAGAGCATGTCTTAGAAACAACCCCACAAATTCTACCCAGCTTGCTTTACCGGTATGTTTATATAGTAAGATGCTGTTTTTTCTTTCCCCCCTCCAGATGGCACATGTCTGCTGAGCAGTGGAATTGTTCATATTACATGCACTGGATTTCAGAAAGAGGTAATAATACTTTTGTCCACAGCTTGTTGAAGAGCAATCTCGTATTGAAGGGTCTTGAATGTATTCATGGGCTCTAAACGGTATTACTAATTAGCAGCATTTTATAGATATCCACAAAAAATGCAATAATTACATTTGAAGGCTGCACACTAACAACAATTTAAAGAATCTCTGGTTTCTTTTGGCGTTCCCGCACCAAAAACATTTTTCCTGTTAAAATATATTTGTGGTATCTCCATGTTATTAAAATGATCTCACAGAAGGTACCTTATAATTAACCTGCGTCTTTGTGTGAATGTCTGTGTATATACAGTGGTGTGAAGAAAAAGTATACGCTCCTAGGCTAGAAATTGGCCGCAGTTGGGTCATGCTATAGGACAACGATTCCGAGCACACCAGCAAATCTACAACTATATGTGGCAACATGCCCGTTCTTTGCATATTTGGCCAAATAATTAAGCTGCCCTGCCTTTTATTTTCCAGACCTTGCACTTTTTAAAGAATTCTGCATCCTCTTTAAACGAAGCGGTTCCTGATGGCTATAATCGATGTCTTGTAGCGGGCCTGCTTTCTCCAAGGTTGACGGATGTACAGCCTTCCAGTTTAAGTCAGGTAAGCTCTATACTGTACGCTCTGGGGCCTTGGGCCTTCTGTTTTACATGTGACATCTCCATCCAATTCTATTTTTTTTTTCATTCATAATCTGCTGTTGCTTTTTTAGGGTTTCTAAGTTTAGTATGTGGGTTTCTGTTGTGAAATATGCATAGCTATTAAATACAAGCCTTGCTCTATGAAAAATGTTGCATCCTTAGGTCAGAATATGCCTACAGAACCAAGTGATGACCATGATTAGCATTTGTGCAGTGGGTTCAGCCCCTAGGCAAATAAACTTACATTTTGATTTGTCCCTAGAAGAGTTTACTTTGTGTTTTTGACATGCATAGATTTCTGATAAAGTTCTTATATTGTGCTCTTTATAGGAGGAACAGTTGCAGGCTGTCCTGTCAGCGGCTATTGAAACTAGCTCGCTTGGTCTCTTAACCAGCTGCATCAAGGGATGGACTTCAGAAGGTGACTACATTTTCTTTGCATTGTTACACCTAAATGTAGTTGCTTACTCTATGTATTCAAAAAATTGCACTTTTTATTATTTTAAGAACAACCAAGGTCTGCTGCTAACCTGCGCTTTGTTCTGGAGTGGACTTGGAATAAAGTGGTGTTTTCGAAACAAGAGTTTGATCGACTATGTAAGTAGCCCTTTTGTGTGAATTAGGTCAACGGGTTATTCGCAAAGTAATGTTTGCCTGTTTTTAATTCTCCGTCCCTTCGTTTTTCTTTGCTTCCAGGTGTTCCTTTGTTTGATGGGTCGTGTAATTTCATCGATCCTCAGACTCTTCAGTCTCTCCATCACTGCCATCAACGCTTCAGAAACCTGACTACCATCTTGAATTGTTTCCTTACAGAGGCACAGGAGCTCACCCAACAAGGTACAGTATCATGGTGTAGGTCAATACTGCACATGGGAAACTTTCAGACTAACATCTATGACGTGCATTTTTTAATGTTTCTGTGTTTTTCACGTGTCTGACGGATCCGACAATAGAAATCTGCCCCCGCCACCACTTTACTTGTTTTCAAGAAAAGTTGCCATTCTTATTTACTGTGCTTTTGTCATTGCTGTTCCGGAGGGAGTTCCATCTGGTGGGGGGTTTTCTTACCCCATTAGTGGCCTTGGATAGAACACACATGCTCCTAATATGAGTGTGTGAGTATTCCTTTTATACTGAGCAGAAATACAATTTTAATGCTTTGACATATCAAGTTCTAGTTTACGTAGAATTATAATTGAGTGTTGGGATTGAAAGGTTTTTTTTATCTTATTTGTATTCACAAGTGATTTCACAATCCTATAAACCATCCTAACTCAAATTGTGTTAATTAGAAAGATTTTTCTTATGTATCTTTTTTTTTTTTCTCCCATTACAGGGCTTATTGATCTGACAAACAAGCAGTCAGTGGCAAAGCTTTTGGCTCTGTATGCCTCTGTTGTTCTTTGGTTCTGTCGTTCAGGCTTATTACCCGACACTGCTGGTAAACAGTCATTCAATTTTTATTATTCAAAGTTATGGATATTGTTAAGCTTGTTAATTGATTTACTTCATTGTTACTTTACTGTTGATGAAAACTTCTCAGTTGCTGTGGTCTGTGTAGAAATACTGCGCCTTCTCCATGTGCATTGGGGTTTTACATGTATAATGGCATGTGTCCAATGCGTTCTCTACAAGTGACCGATGTATGCCATGTTCTAATGGAAATATGATAGTACTCAGACCAATTCAAACTGGGTCTCCTTAAATATTCTTTGAATTCAAGTACAGTTTCTTCACTGATCCTCGAGAGAGGAAAGGCCTTTTTATATTTTTGCAAAACAGAAAACATTCATTTTAGTAACTTTATCCCCATTCTCCCTTTTTATTAGATGAAACCATGCAGTTAAGCAGACCGTATTATAGTTACCAACGAATGCAGCAGTACTACTCTGATCGACGTAAAAAACTAGAACACTTGTCTAGGTAAGTCTGGGTTTCTTCAACTTGAAATGCAATTCTAAGATAGCTGCTATCCCTATTATGTGAAGTGGTCCCCAGCGTACCCGTTTCTTTTGTATGTCTAGTGTGCGTTTTACTAATGTATATTGGCTGCGTTGATATCGGTGGTGCAGGTATTTAATTTGTTTGACGGTCATGTGGTAGTTTTGCTTGTATTCTAAAAACCTTTCATGAACTTATTTTGATAATGGTTTGCCTTTCAGAGGAAAATGGAATGCCAGTTTGCTAATGATCGATGGAATGATTTCTCAGTTTGGGGACAGAATTCAGAATCTGTGGAGCAGGGATGGCGGTGGTACCGGAAAATACCCCCCTGCCAGCTTACACGTAAGAGGTCTTACTCTCATCAGCTATGGTCTACGTCAGCGCTGTAATTAATCTAATCACCTATTTATTCACTTGCAGGCTCTTCTTGACCTATATCTCATAGAAAATGTTGAAGAAATGACTAAACATGCTATTGTATCC
Organism: Spea multiplicata; assembly: GCA_009364415.1. Taxonomy (NCBI): domain Eukaryota; kingdom Metazoa; phylum Chordata; class Amphibia; order Anura; family Pelobatidae; genus Spea; species Spea multiplicata. The sequence goes on from VKOC01000005.1 coordinate 14,966,779, forward strand.
TTTTTATATACATAACTGGTATAGCTGCACTAACCATGAAATGCAATCTCTACAAAAACATCTTAAGAAAATGTATTTTCATTTTTTTTTCAATTTTTGTTTTCCGGAGCAGGAAAATTAAAGTGGGATTTGCAATTTTATTATAGACTTATGGTGAAATCTTAACCAGACATTGGATAAAAAGGGTAAACAAATAGTGAAACGCTTAACTATGGTGCCAATTCGATAATAAAGAAATGTATATGCTAGTGCTGCAACAACTAATCGATAAAATCGATAATAATCGATAATGAAATTCGTTGCCAACGAATTTCATTATCGATTAGTTGAATCGATTATTATCGATTATAAAATGAGGGTTTTTTCAGAGCAAACGCTCTGAAAAATCCCCCTCATTATATAATCCGTTTCAGTGACTCACCGTCTCACAGCAGCAGCTCCTACTTACTCCCCCTCCCTGTAATCACCGTGACAACTGGCCCCGCCCCCTCCTTCTCCAGGCCAGAACCACATGGCTGTGACACTCATCTAACTGTAAGTATATGTATATATATAATGTGTGTGTATGTATATATATATAATGTGTGTGTATGTATATATATAT
>VKOC01000005.1:14967482-14978770 GCA_009364415.1 Spea multiplicata
GGTATAGCTCAAATAAACAACACATGGAAACAGCACATGCAACTGAATGAGATTAAAAAAACTTGTATTTGCAGGTATACATAAATAATGTATGGAAACATAGCATTGCAGGTATAAACCAGCAGAACACACAAACCCAGCATTGCAGGTATATATCAACTGGAAATCACATGTACACTCAGCACTGAAGGTTTAGATCAAATAATCAACACATGGAAACAGCACTCCAGGTATTGATCAACTGAATAAGACATACAAATCCTATATTTGCAGGTAAACATAAATAATGTATGGAAATATAGCCGATACAGATGAACCCTCCCTATCTACCACATCTGCCTCCCAATCTATCCTATGTACCCCCTCTCCCTCCCAATCTATCCTATGTTACCCCCCTCTCACCTCCGCCTATCAATTCTATACCTATGTACCCCCTCTCCCTCCAATCTATCCTATCTACCCCTCTCACTCCCAATCAATCCGCATGCTATCCCCCTCTCACTCCCAATCTATTCCATCTACCCCCTCTCCCCTCCCTATCTAACCCCCTCTCCCTCCCTATCTATCCCATCTACCCCATCGTCCCTCCCAATCTATCCTATTCTACTCTATCTCCCTCCCAATCTATCCTATCTCCCTCTCCCTCCCAAATCTATCCCATCTACCCCTCTCCCTCCCAATCTAATCCATCTACCCCTCTCCTCCCAATCTATCCATCTACCCCCCTCTCCCTCCCCTATCTACCCCCTCCCTATCTATCCATTTCTACCCCCTCTCCCTCCAATCTATCCTATCTACCCTTCTCCTCCCAATCTATCACTATCTACCCTTCTCCCTCCCAATCTATCCTTATCTATCCCTCTCCCTCCCAATCAACCTATCTACCCCTTCTCCCTCCCATCTATCCTCTCCCTCCCAATCTATCCCTATCGACCCCTTCTCACTTCCTATCTACCTCTTCTGACTCTCTAACCCCCTCCTAAGTTTCTACCCTCCCCCCCCTTTGAAGTTCACTTACCTTGGGCTTGTCCAGCGGTGAGATTGCGAGGTCTCTCTATCCCTGGTTCTGCCGGCTTCACTGCTGGGCGCCGGATAGGACGACATATACCGGCGCTCGGCTTGAAATGCCGGCACTGCGACCAAGGCAGAGCCCTTGCGGTCCATCAATATTTATACATAACTGGTGTCTGTGAATAATGAGGTGATATTACTTTGATATTTTCCTTAAATTGCATTTGATAATAGATACAAATTATTCAGACTTGTGGAAGAAGTTGGATTAAGTAAACAAACCAAGTTTTTGTCACGGTCCGCAACGTAGCAATTCACCCGAGTACCTACCTCTCCCGCAGTTCCGGGACCTTGCTTCGAGGTGCCAGCATCCAGCAGGCACCTGGGGCAGGTCCTCCTCAGTATCCCCGTGGCAAGTGATGGGCGGTACGCACGGGGGCGAACCAGTCCCCTCTCTTATAGTATGCCTCCCTGGAGCGTTACGTCATCTGTTGGGGGGCGGAGCTTGGGTGAAGCGGCAGATTCAAAAGCCGAGCACTGACTTCTATTCAGTGCTCGGTTATTGTTCTGGCTGAGCAATTCCTATTACAAGTTTACTTACCTGATTGTCTCTTTGTTGCTGAATTGTGCCTGTCCCTGACTTTTGCTGCCTTCTCCACTCCTGATCCGGCTTGTATGATTATCATCTCCGTTGCTGACCCGTGCCTGTCCCTGACTTTGCTGCCTTCTCCACTCCTGATCCGGCTTGTATGATTACCATCTCCGTTGCTGACTTCGCTGCCTTCTCCACTCCTGACCCGGCTTGTCTGACGATTCTAACTATTCCTCAGTGCCATTACTGCATACTGGGTTCCTCAGTTGTATTCTCAAGATCCCTATGACAGCTTTAGTTGGTCCTTGCCTTTATGAGCCACGCACAACACTAATTCCTAACTCCTTGTCTAAACAGCTTGATTATTTATGTGTAAAAGATATTTAAGCGGCAGAGAAGGTATTAAAGAAAAAGCATCTTCTTTTTTTTGCTTAAGCCTTATGAAGAAAATGTTACCCAAACTCAAGGATGTGTCCTTCTTCAGCCATTTCCAAAATTTAGGCTGGCCCGAAGGGAAGACCCAGACAAAATTCCTTCCCTCCCCCATGGGAGAGCCAGATCTTCAAGTCTCACCCCAAAGGGTGAGACTCTTTTATACGTATCTATACCTTACATTTTTTTAGAACCAAGTTTAAATGATCTACTCTGACTGGACCACTTAGCTCTACAGTTGATTGGCACTGCTTTTTGCAGCTCAGGTGTCAATAACAACTTCTACTGGGTGATATATATATATATAGGTAGTAGAAGCATTATTAAACACTTATCCACATCTACCAGAAACCTCATGGTGCTGCCACAACCACAAGGAATTCTGGGTAGGCAAATGCAAATAAGGTCAACAATGATCACCTTTTGCCTCTATATTCACTTTATACATGGATCCTTTGAAGGTAAATGCCTGCTGTACAAGACAGCCTTTAGACAAAACCCGGGTAAGAGGTGCAATAGCCAGATTGCCACTCCTGGACAGCTGTTTCATCCCTCATGGGACTCGTCAGCATGTGATTCTGGCTTACTATTTGAGGTTTGGGGAAGCACAAGCAATACCAATAACAAAAGTTATGGCGGGTAAAGGTGATGGAAAAACCTTCCACTTAAAATTAAGGGGTATCCCTGCCGGGAGGAGAATCAGCTTTAAGCCTCTTCCTGGCGCCGGGTTTCTAAGTTCCTTCACCGGAGCGACTTCATCCCCCTTGCTACATTACTCCCACATTCCCTCCAACATTTGTCCATCATCAGATCAAACACTTCTTTACGTCCATTGCCCCATTACCCTCCATGGACAGGACACTGACACCTCTTGAATCTATCTGTGCGGATAATGGCGCATCCTCTCACCTACTTTCTCGACTCTACAGAATATACTTAGACGGTTGCTCTTCCACTAAACCTTACTACCTGAGTCTGTGGGAGGGCGAGTTGGGTATCTCTCCCGACTAAGCCACCTGGGACAAGGCTATTACACTCACACACAGCTGTTTGATCTCCAGCAAACTCCAGGAGTCTGCCTACAAGCTGTTCACCCGTTGGTACAGGGTTCCCGTGGACATACACCGATTCGCCACCCATGTCCCTCCTAAGTGTTGGAGGTGTGGGTCCGCTGCGGGTACCTACCTTCACTTGTGGTGGGACTGCTCTTTAATCAAACCATTTTGGGATACTGTCCTCCGCATAATACGTTTTGTTGATGACCCTGATATCTCATTTGACCCGGCTAGTGTGCTGCTCCATGTGAATGATGTGCCTCTGGGTTCCTATAAGCGTAGCCTTACCATCCTTTTTCTTACCGCCGCTAAGGTGACTATTCCCAGGTTTTGGAAACAATCCTGTACTCCGAATTCGGCGTGGCTCTCCCGGATTAACTTTATCCATCAGATGGAAGAGCTGGTAATGTCCTCTAGGGGTCTTGAACACAAACATGTCCTGAAATGGCTACCTTGGCAATCATTTATTACGTCCCCGTCATTCCCCTCACTTATTTCTAACAATCCAGCTGTCTGAACGTAATTATATCAAAAAGCCCGACCCCCTAAGCTTGCCTATTATTCCCTGTGACAACTCTCTTGGAACACATAACGTTCACTAATTTCCGTATACCATACTTTCATACACTCTGGTTCCCACGTCTCCACCGGACGGGACTTGTGGTCCCATTTATTTGAGTTTCTGTTTTTTTAATTTAATGTTTGTATTGAATATTCATGGTTTTAACTACTGCCTGTGTACTCAAAATGCTCTGGCATCCCTCTGCCCGGTGACGCTAGTCTTGCTAATTCGTCATATAATTCTGTATCCTCTCTGAGTGACAGCTACTTTTAAAAAAATCACGCGAATTGCCCTCATACTTCCCACTACAGAAAGTAGTTTAAATTTAGGGGGAAAATATTTCCCGCCATGCTTTTCGTACACATCACGTAAGTGTAAGTTCGCGCATACGCACGTCCTTCGGTCTAGGCACCTCCCCAAATCCGAATTGGTTCGCGCTCTGGCTTTTCACATTCTACAGGTCGTGGGGCCCAGCTGAACCACGCCCCTGTGACGGCAGCGCGCGGGGTTTACGGTCCGGAGGAGATCCGGGGCAAAGGGGGCGGGGCTAGCAATTGAGAGATGGCGGTTGTGGTGTTGTAGACACGCCGAGAGACTTCATAGGATAGCCTGCTTCGCGTGGATATTATGTGCGTGAAATTAATATTGTAAATATAGAGATTTCTTAATTCAGCAAGGAGTTTTCAGGCCGCTCTTGTGTCATACAGGCCCACCTGACGTGTCCTCCTTGTGACGCATTGGAGAGAAGGCCAACACTCCACGAGCTCCCTGTTCCCACTCCTCGTCCTGCGATGCACTGCCCTGTGTAGACAGCGGGCTATAGCCGAGAAGAGCAGAAAAATCCGTCTGCTCTCAGGTAAAATCATTAGCTATGACTGAAAACCCTGTTCTCGTGTGGTTTGCTTAGTGGTGTGTCTCGCATGTCTCGCTTGCATGGGTCCTTAATACATCGGTGTGCGTGGGTTTTCTATAAACACGAGCCGTATGCATCGAGGTGTCCGTGGTGCCAGTCATGTGTGCATCTACAGGGACCCGACCCACGGCAATCCACTAACGGGTCATTAACGCCACCCTTGCAGTTCCCCCCCCCCCCCCCCTGGGTGATGCACTACTGTATACATTTAAACGTTCCAATGGAGAGCTGAGGAATATCTGGATTTTGCTTCTTCGGTGCATTGTGTGCTGTCACGTGAAGGAAACCTGATTTAAAGCACTGCTGTCCTCAAAGCAGGACCGAGGGGGGGCATTTCACGAGTGATTATTGCAGTGATCTGACCCCCCCCCCCCAAAGAATCATGCATAGGAAAGTACTCTGTGTTCCTTCAAACTGGAAAATAAAAAAGATAATAAAGAACTTAACTTAAGTAAAAGCTGTCGTTGCCCTCTTCTCATTGGCCCAGTGGTTCTGGTTACATATTGATTGCCTGGAGCAGCCATTGATTGACAGGAAAGCAATCCATTGCAATGAATGGGAGCACTTTTAATGCATGCGCAAGGAGGTCTTACACAGACCCTCATCTGCATCGTTCTGTGCCCACACTGGCTGGAGATGTATATAGCAAGTATCTGGGGCTGTGGAAAGATAAAGTTATTAGAGGTCAAGGATCCCCCCTGTGCACTTGCAAGGGGCGCACCATAAAAATATGAAATGAAAGTGAATATAATGAATAGTGTCTTTTTACGCAATGCCTTCCCTGTGTAATGCATTGTGTTGAATTCCTGAGATTTCTTGCTTGTCCTATCACTACATTAATTGAGCAAGGGGCATACGATCCCATCTTGCCTAGGGTTGGCCCGTTAGGGTTACGTGGCTCAATTTTGGCAACATGTTTAATACTTTTTTTTAATATTTGTTTTTATACCAAGGCAGCTCAAAAATACTGCTGTCAGTCCAGGTTTACAGAGCATGATAGAGACGTTTTCTGTTATATTAGTAATGGTTGTCAATTATATGGGCGATCATGTCCTTTGGGGTCAGTGAAATGAATTGATCATACCTTTTGTGAAATTAGAGTGGGATTTCATGATAAACTGTGCTTGTTTATGCACGCAGCGCCTGTTTATTGACGTCATTTGGCAGTGCCATCCTGCCCTGTTGGCACAGCCGGCAACTTGTTCTCCACCTGTGGTTGGCGTGGAACTTCTATGGTCCTTGGGGTACAGACCCCAAGTTAGCTTAAGAGTCTTGTGTAGCAACATCTGGCAGTGGGTCCTAGGAGTAGAGCTGGAAAAAATCTTACAGAAATAAAATGTTTTCACGTGCGTCCTGCTGTATAAACAGAACAAGGTTTTCCCAGGAATTATCAGATCCTTTTTTTTTTTTGCCCGACTTAATGTCCACATTTTGACCTCTGTCTTAGAGCAAAATTTCCAATGCACATTATGAGGTATTCTAACATTATGAGGTGTTCTAACTAAACATGTCATTATTCTAAGCCTAGAATATGTTCAACAGCCACAAATTGTCAGCATAAGAAAATATCATTTGGGAGATCATTTTTAGAATGAAAGTTCTGTAGATTTAAAATGTCAATGCAACTATCGTATGCATTAAAGCGCATATGATGGCTGTAGTTTCCATGTAGAAACTACACCGTAACATGTCGGATTTGGAAAGGAGACGGATCTGGTTTGTGATAAGCCTTAGGATAGTTTCCCCTTGCTGTTCTAATATATGCTATTATTTTGTCCACATCTTGTAAGGTATAAGTCTTGTGGAGTTTATAAATTACAGCTACCTTGGGTTTATTTTGTAAGGATTAAAACCGTCAATTAAATATTGTGTTTAAAAATCTGATAAATACTTCTGTGAATAAGGACTTAATACGATTGTTACTGACTTGATGATCCCCAACAAACGTTACGGCGATAAATGACTGGCCAAGGAGAAACGTCTCCAGTAGCTATAAGTTCATATTTCAAATCGAGATTCTCACTAATGCAAACTTTTTGTATTCGGTGGAACTCGGCTCCGTGTGATGTTGTCAGAGCTGTAACGTTATTTACACCGGTAACATGACTGTTCATGAAGCGATGCTTTAACCGCCTGCACTATTACGCCGTTAAAGCTATGTTTTGATGCTGCTAATGCAAAGCTTGAAGAAGTGGCCTAGAAGATCTGTTTGAAAACATTACACCATCTTTGGACATACACCCTTATATATTGTGTAATATGGATACCACAGCCAGCATTGTCTCAGGTTTTTATATAAAAGCGTTTAAATGCTTGATTGCGAGATAGCCCTCCTATTCATAGTCTCCTCTGGATTAGCGGTGGCGAAGTGTATACACCGCTAAGAGTGTGGATTCCGGATACCTTATGTTTTGTAGTAAAGACAGATTTTATAGAATTGTCCCAATCCCGTAGTAGTTCTTGGAGATTGGAACGCCACACCAGATGCATCTGTATTTTTTATACAGTACTTTACGGCTTAATGTTGAGCTCTTCTGAAGCCAGCTCAAGTTAGTCCGGAATCCGTCACACAGCGGATACCCCAATGACTATATGGATACGCCACATGCACAACAAAATGCTGTGAGATTAACAGATTGGGCAGACAGCATCTACTTTGTTATTGGGAGGTGCTATTTTATTGATACATTGCTCACAAGACTCGGTTTTCCTTGTGTATATTAAATATAATATTCTGTTGCAGGACGGCGAGATGCAGCATCAAGCTGCCCAGGTCACCAGCAGCTTGCTGCAGTTTCCTGAGGTAACCGTAAAAGCACTACAAGAAGATGAAATAAACCTCGATTCAATCCTCCGTGGTAAATTTACCACCGGTGAGTGCAAAAGTCTTGCGTACTCGTTTCCCTTGTTCGTTGGAGACTGCTGTGTTGTATTGGGGTCTTAAGGCCTCCGTAGTTTCCAATAACATGGTGAAGACCATATTGACCGTAAGTGATATAACAAATCACTTAAATAAAATGCACTTAGTGTCTGCGTACCTTGTCTTGTAAGTTAAAACCCTGCTAGCTGACATAAATTTGAAACGTTTATTAAAATCCCCAATGTACCCCAATATATATATAGTCGAGTTTTTAAAAGCCTAAGTGGTGTGCACATCATTCTAACAAGTATTGGTGGCAGATGATTGTAATTTAAAGCAAATTAAAGTTTTGTGCATTCTTTTCTACCTTAAGGGAGAACTGGACTGGCCTGGTTGGCATGTGGACCGCAGTTGGAAGTGACTAATTCAGTCACAGGCGAGCGCCTATCCGCCTATCATTTTAGCGGTGTCACTGAGCGCCCCCCGACTGTTGTAGCTGTGAAAGAGTTCTCATGGCAGAAGAAGACTGGACTACTTGTGGGACTGGTGGAAACAGAGGGCAGTGTTCTCTGCCTTTATGACCTGGGGATATCCAGAGTTGTTAAAGCAGTTGTTCTTCCTGGATCAGTACGTATAACTTTTTTGGTGCTTCAATGATAAAGTGTTTCTGGACGCTTTTCTTTTATGTTCATGTGATGAAATAAAATGCAGAATACAGCAGTGTGGTATTCCTCAACATGAGAATACCATTTTAAACATAGATGATTATTTTGTTGATGTATGAAGCTGCTTTCTTCTATTAGTGTATATTGACATTTTGAATACAATCTTGGTTTTCTTCCTAAGCATTTGGGCGTACATATCCAGTAACTAATTCCAATTTTCTCCTCTCTCTTTAGGTAACTGCTATAGAACCTATTATTAATGTCGGAGGTGCCAGTGTCGGTACTCAACATTTGCATCAGAGCTTGCGATGGTTTTTCGGTGTTGCAGCTGTCGTTACTAATGTCGGACACGTTCTTCTAGTTGACCTTTGCTTAGATGATGTGTCGAGCAATCAGGATGAACTTGACGCTTCAGGTACATCTTCACCAAAGGATTTTCTTTAAAATTCTTTACAGTACACTACAGTACACTATTTTCTAGGAGCTCTTACACATTTGTAGTCATTGTTGAATGGGTAAGAAAGTAGGAAGATTAGTTGCTATAGGCCTTCTCCTGCATTTCATTAGTTGATGGTATTTGAGGAGCCATAGGTTGAATCTATTTCCCTAAGTGGCAATCCAAACTTTTTTTTTCTTTTTATTCTTTTGTGGGTTTTTTTTCTCATGTTGAGCAATTTCAGAAATAAATATAAATATTAAAATAAATCAAGTTATGCTGGGGTAAAGGTTAAAATCCTTCCACTTAAAAATTAAGAGGGGGATCAGAAGCCTTTTTACACTGTAATCTACACCCACCAGAAAAACCAGAAGGCTAATATGCCTACCATAAGGCAATAGATTTGTGTAAATACATGTATACTTGAAAAACTTTTTCTATTACAAGTTCAAGTTGGCCGTATGAAGTTAACATTTGTTTCCTTCTAGACCTTGAAGTGATAAGTGGAATTCCAACAGAAATCCCTAAGTTGAGAGATGCTGCAACAAGGGAGCGTCGCCAACTTTGCCTTCAGTTACTTGCACCCTCTGGAACTACAATATCCACAGTTAACTATATAAGTAAAACGAACCAACTGGCTGTTGGTTTCTCTGATGGATATCTTTCTTTGTGGAACATGAAAACTCTGAGACGAGAGTGAGTAAAGTGTTGATTACTTAAAAGCGTCGTGTTCAGTCACCCTGAAAATGTGCTGTTTTCCACCATTATTTAAAACACCAAATCTGTTATACCATAATTTTGGCTTTCCTAAAACCCTTAGATAATTTTTCATTCTTTATAAGTTTCCCTATTTGGTCGTCGTCCTCACGTTCTGCAGACTAAACAGTCGTAACATACTTAAAACTCCCCCTTAAATAATACCGCATCTCCTTTTCATTTGCAGATATATGCAATCTCTGCTTTCCTTGTGCCCACACGTACTATATCAGTTCCAGAATTGTTTTCTGGATTTCTACCCTGCTGCTCTTGCACCGTAGAATTTCATAGCTTGGATCTAATTTGCCCACCTTCTTTATACATAATCCTAAATAATAACTTTAAAAAAAAAAAAAAACTAGAGTTTTACTTTATATTCTGGACCATCTGTTCTAGCTGTAATTTTTGGAGGCGCAACCATTACATTCTCTAGTGGATTTCCCTTAATCACGTAACCTTACTTCATGCAATACCTTCTATATTTATTTCTCATACCTATAAAGTGTTTGTAATGCAACTTTATGCTAGTGTTTTTTGGGGTTTTTTTGTTGGATTTTTTTTGTCTCTTGTATAATTGTAGAGTTTTTTTTTTTACTTTTTTTTTTTAAAATTTTATTATAGATACCATGTTCAGATGGAAGGAGGGAGGGTTCCTGTTTATGCCATCACTTTTCAAGAACCCGAGAATGACCCTCGAAATTGTTGTTACCTATGGGCTGTTCAAACCAGTGAAAGGTAAAAATACTTTATGGAGGGTAGTATGGCAGTCACAACTGTCTTTTACCTGGACAGAGTGTTTCAATTTCAGAGTCTTCTGAAGCCATGGGAATTTATTTTGTTTTCCTGGGCGAAAAAAAAGGAAATTTTCAGACAAATTGGGGGAAAAAATGTGCAGTAGTTTTACAAATTGAAAATAATTTTGTTACATTGGGAACGTGAAATGCAGTGTATATAAAAGGGCAGCGTATTCAGTAAATAAAATGTAAAATGCTCTTTGTTACAAGGTCTGTATATGTTAAATAAAATAAACATTTCACTTATACATGAGAACAGCATGTTGATTTCACCATTTTACTGAGGATGAAAAGAAAAAAGTTTACTGCCATACTCAGACTATAGGTAAACATTACACATGGATGGGGGGGAAACATTAATAGTAATTATTTAGGTAAAGGTTATAGAGATAACCACCTAGTTGTGTTCCAAGATTGTCTTGTTTTTAAGGCAAGAAAAATTGCAATGATTTGAGACTTTACATAACGGCTTTGAAGTTTTTTATGAAGGTCTTCATATCATATGGAGTGTAAATACCATGTCATAAGCATGTTACTTATTGTAAAAGATCATTTACAACCCTCTTTTATTTATTTTTTTTAAAAAGGACGTTTCTCCCTGATTTTTCGGGGGGGGGTCCGGCCCTCCCATCTCCTGCGGGACCACACAGCATTTATTTTAAATATACAGATGCAGTTATCAGGGATTGGATTACTACTCTAACTCTCCAAGGCAACGGGGTTCCTACTTACAAGCTTTTAATCTTGCATAGATTGTGAAAGTCTGAGGTCTCCTGTAGTTTTCTAAAAAATATTCCTTTCTGCATGACATCGGTTGTCTTTTTGTGTATGTAGATGACCTGTGCATTAAATGTAATGGAAATTCAACTGCTTGGATCCCTACTGTTACAGTGCAAATGATCTGAAAACAGATTGTATTGATAATCTGAAAAACCTTTCCATTTCTTTAAAGTGGGAGAGATGTCAGCTTACACCTGCTGCAGATGGCATTTGGTGACAGAAAATGCTTAGCGTCAGGACAAATCCTGTATGAGGTAAGCAATAATCCCTTTAACAAATATGCATTCTGTCTACGGCTGCATTTTTTTGTGCTCTGCAAAAATAGCAGTTACAATATATTTTGCCCTGTTTTATAGATTATTAAAAATTGGTCCTAGATATATGATCTATATTCATTTTGCAGAATGTTCTATTTAATATTTGGTCTAAACT
>VKOC01000005.1:14978870-15008454 GCA_009364415.1 Spea multiplicata
ATTAACCATAGCTGCCCCTAAACACCCCATTAACCATAACTGCCCCAAAATTAACCCCCACCTCCCCTAACTTTCAGTAGCCCAAATATTAAGATATATATATACTTACAGTTAGATGAGTGTCACAGCCATGTGGTTCTGGCCTGGAGAAGGAAGGGGCAGGGCCAGTTGTCACGGTGATTACAGGGAGGGGGAGTAAGTAGGAGCTGCTACTGTGAGTCAGTGAAACGGATTATATAATGAGGGGGATTTTTCAGAGCGTTTGCTCTGAAAAAATCCCTCATTTTATAATCGATAATAATCGATTTTATCGATTAGTTGTTGCAGCCCTACTATTATTTACTGTCTGTAAAATACTAATGTCATAAAAACAGTTATGCAGTACTGCCAATCCAGGACATACTTGAAATTTCATAGAATATATTTCATGTAAAATATGATAGATAAATGTTCCTCTACCAACTTCGCACAAACTCCGGCAAATACCCTTAAATACAGATTCTAAATTTGCATGTTCCTCTTTTTTGTTGTCTACTTCCATAGTTGTTTATTAAGGACATGTAGTGTATCACGTCCTACCCAGGCTGCGGAGCTGCATATCTCATTCTTGCTTTAGTTTCCCTGTTTTGCTTCGATCCATTCCTGGATTTCCTTTTGCTCTGTTCTGATCTTCCATTCCTTGCTTCTGCTTCAGCTCTTTGCTTCTGCTTTGTATCCTTTATAAGGTGTGCCCCTCCTGTGTGTTCTGTTTGTCTCAGTCTGCAGTCTAAGGTATGTCTCAGTGCCATGTGTTTGGATTACATGTTAGGTTTGTTTCGTACCTCTGTCAGCGGGGATTAGCGTTAGGACCCACCGTCATTGGAGTACTTTGGTGTAGTGGTGGGCTAAGCATACTATGGCCGTATGATGTGATGGAATCTCCAATTGTTATCACATAGTTCTAGTCTAGTTCCTGTATTCATGTTTGTCTGTCTCTTATGTACCTTTGCCCTTCTTCCTTGTATCATCTGAGGATTCTGGTTCCTCTCTCCTCTCTCCATGTCCTAGTCAATATTCCTATCCTTGCTTAAAGGAGAAGCGTCCGAGGATTCCGGCTCCTCACTCCTTCCCCTGTGTTCCTTGCCTTGTTCCCTGTCCTTTGTTGTGCCCTGTATCATGTATATCTTGTCTAGTAATGTTTATTCCTTGTCTGGTTCACTGTAGTGCCATGTAACATGTATATCTTGTCTGGTTATGTTTCGTGCCTGGTCTCCCTGTTCCTTTGCTTGTTATGTTTCTGCTATATCCTTTGCTTAGCTTCCATACTCCCTGCCTGCAGCATCCCGCACGTGATTCCTGTGATATGTTTCATGCCTGGTCCAGGGTGCCTACAGGATCTCACTTCATTCATTCTGGACTTCATCTGCTGCTTTATTAGGGCGCTGGTGTTTGGCTGCACCTGGGTGTGTGTGGTCGCCCTGCAACCAGGCCCTGTCTAACTCCACTACTGCACTGTGACTCCTGCACACAATCTTTGGGCGCGCTGGGTCCTTTCAGTCATCTGTTTGGACCCAGTCCGTGACATAGTGGAGTATTTTTATTTTAAATATTCACGTCACGTCTCCTATTTTCTTGTGATATCATCATAGGTGTGGATTTGGTCGAAATCCAAGTTCATCAACAGGAAGTTTTTAATGGAGGAATTGTATCAGCGCTTTTTGGATGGAGACGTCAACGTTGACCATGAAAGTGATCCGTTCTGGGACCCCGTGGGAATTATTCATTTAGGTTCTGCTCACATCTGGCTCCAGTCTCTAGCTTATTGTATGAAATTGGAGGAACAAACTGAGCTTCTTAATTGTGAAGGGTTGGAGGAAGCAATTCTTGTAATAAATATTTCACCTTGTCCCAGTAGTGGAAGGTATAGTAATTACGGTCATTGGCAGTAGTGTATGTCAGAATGTTTATACTTGTTGGGTGTTTTTCTTATTTAACAGAAAACATTTAATTGTAACAAATACACAAAATAATACAGTGAAAGTATATATATATATATATATATAGCAACAGAATCCAAGAACTGAGTTCTTGTGAGCTTTCACGATATACTATATGAGAGAGGTAAATTGAAAAAGTAAATTATGAAATTATAAAATGCTTTTTGTGTACCTACTCCGAAGTTTCAAATATATTCTTATTATATTTTGTTTGCTTTAACTGGCTTTTGTATGTACCACTCCGTCCATCTCATACTCAACAGCTTTCATCTTATATTTTTACTCTTGGTTCTTACTCTGGTATCTTAAAACTCAGATAAATGCTACCTAAAAGAGTGGTACATATTAAAAATCCAAATTCTTGCAATAAAAAATCCCAAACTATATATAATCATAACAACCCAATATATTGTATGCCTATCCTGCAATGTGTGGCATATATAGGAAAATAATAATAGGACAAATGTATTGCACGTGGAGGAGGGGTTACATTTTTACCATTATATTGTTTTTGCCATAAATTAGGCTGAATGTATCCTGAAACAAAAATCTTTCTTTCTTTAAAGTATATAAGCTTTCTAAGCTAGGTTATAACCTTGCTGTAACCTAAAGCAAGGCAGCAAAAATTTACCTAGCTCCAAGGAGAAAGAATTGGCTCCAGCGCCTTGGTAGTCAGAGTTAATGCCAACCTTAGATAAATAATACTTAAGAACTAGAGCTTAATACTTAATAATTCCAACAAAATGAAAGACTCACTAAATAGTAGGTCTTTTCTACTTTTTTTGAGCATACAAGGGTTTTCATCATGGAACCTCTCTTCTTGCAATGTTTATTACATGAGTAACTACTTCCAACAGCAAATATTACATATCTACAAATGCTTCAAAAGAGTACATTTACAGTACCACATTATCATTATTATGTTTCTTTTGTGTGACGATTCCAGGCCCTTTGGAGAAGAAGATATAGTAATCGATCCTCTGGAATTACTAGGAAGAAAAATTGTTTTCCAGATCCATATTTTACAGTGTTTTGGTGTCCGATGGTTAAAAGAAACTAGTAATCGGGGTATTCAAATAGGGTAATTATCACACTTCAATGTATGTTTAACTGACTCACTGTATGAGAAGAACAAAATGTGTTTTCTAAAAGATTATTATTATTATTACTTTATGTAAAAAAAAATACAAATTTGTCATATTTTTAAACTATACTCCACTTTTTTCTGCAGCTATCAGTTTTATGATGTTCCATATCCATTGTACACAAAACCAGTCTGGAAAAATGTGAATCCAGTTATTGAACACCAGCTTCAGTTTGTTGCCTTGAACGTATCAAATGAACTTTTGAGCTATTTACAGAAGAATGCATTGGTTGTCGACTTGTGGGGTCTGCAAGGTATCGTTTCTTTATTTTAAATATCCATTTTTATTTCAACCGTTTTAAGGTGTGCCACAATATCAAGACACAGACAGAGTTTACTTAAAAAAAACACCTGTATACAGTTTGCCACAAAATTTCAACAGCAATGTCGTTCTGAGACCATATTACAAAATAGCATAAAACATGCTTATTATTTAGAAACAAATCCTGCATTAGCTAGCTACAGGATCCCGCCAATGGGGTTATATGGCTAGCGAGAACTCAAAAACTGAACAGGGCCAAAAAGGAGAAATAAAAGTGTGTGTGGATAGAAAGAGGCAAGACAAGCAGGGCGGAAAGTGGGGAAGTAAAGGAGGAGCCCAAGTGCTAATAGAGCATGTTGCAAGTATCTTTTTAATATATTCATTATATGATGTGTAGAATGATATGTATGGATTGCAGAAGGAGGGACTTGTCAAGATGTCAAAGGCTGGTCAAAGAAAGGTCTGAAAGGATAAGATAGAAAAATTTTGTTTTAGTAAATTAATAATTAATAATTTTTTGAGAACTGTATCAGTTGCGTGTTGTGGATGGCCAAGTGGGTATAGGGTCAAGCAGAGAGCTAGAGAGTTAGGTGATTATAGGTTAAGCATTCCAGTGGTTTAGGGGTCAGGGGGAGAAGGGACAGGACAGTAGTTACATAGGGATGCAGAATGTAAGGCTTCATTAAAATGCTAGCATGTTTGAAAGGGGATTGAAACCACACCAGTGGATTGGAGAGATTAAAAAGATGGGTTGTTGTACCAGAAAGAGACTGTAGGAAATGCAGGGGAATGGGGTCAAGTGGGCAGATTGTGAGGTGGGAGGACAAGAGGACATCAGAAACTTAGCATTATGAGGGAGGATATTATCCCTGATGCTATCTAAACAAAGTAAGTTTGGAGAGATAGAGTGAAAGAGCAAAGCATGGATTTGTAGTATTTGGGTATTTCCTCCACAGATGCTTAGCGCCTTCCCTGTTCCACCATGACTATGCCCCTGTGCACAAAGCAAGGTCCATAAAGACATGGTTTGAAGAGTTTGGTGTGAAGGAACTCTAGTGCCGTTAACCCCATTGGAATGAACTGGAACAGAGATTGAGAACCAGGCCATCTCGTCCAACATTGGTGCCTGATCTCACAAATGCTTTACTTGATGAATGGGCAAAAGTTCCCACAGAAACACTCAAAAATTGCCTGGAACACTTTCCAGAAGAGTGGAGGCTGTTGTAGCCGCAAAGATGTGCGCAACTACGCCCATGACTTTGGAATGGGATGTTCGATATGTTCATACAGATGAGATGGTCAGGTATCCACATGCATTTGGTCATATAGTGTATAAACAGATGAAACAAACATTTGTTTTGTTTTTTTGCACCACAGAGGGATGTTCTGAATATGATTGGTCACTGTCAGATCCAGAGAACACAGCAGAAGGCCAGATTTTAATTGACAGTACAAAAACTTTGATCTCCAGCTCAACTCTTGTTGTAAGTAGTTATTACTTTTTACCATTTTATTTTGTTTTCAAATCAGAGAAAGCAAAGACTAGAAAAATGCATGTTACATGCCAAATAGTACAACATGAAGTGTTCAGAAAAATTAGAGGATGAACAAGCCAGGCACTAATATGATGTATATTATTGACTTATGATATTATACTGTCACTTAGCTGCTACTGAATTGTGCAGCATGACAGCAAATAACCATCAGGGAGTAAATATCTATTTTTAATTAGGGTGGGAGATAAATGGAACAGCCTCCCCTCAGAAGTGGTAGAGGTGAATACAGTGAGTGAATTTAAACATGCATGCATGTATAAAGCTATCTTGAATCTAACACAAGACCAAGGACTGCTTAAGGTCTGGTACTCTACATCAGGAAAAGGCAGACTGGGTGAGCTGAATGGTCCTTACCTTCCGTCAAATTCTGTATTTTTGTGTTTCTATTTTAACTGTGCATTTCATTTATTTGAAAACTGAGCAAAAAAGGATATAGCAATACACTATATGGACAAAATATTGGGACACTCTACCATTACACCAACAGCGATTTTATGACAATGCATTCTAAATGCATAGACATTAATATGTAGTTGGCCCCCCTTTGCAGCTTTAACAGCTTTCACTCTTCTGGGAAGGCTTTCCACAAGATGTTGGAGTGTTTCTGTGGGGATTTTTGCTCATTCATTGAGTAGAGGATGTGTGAGATCAGGCACTGATGTTAGACAAGATGGCCTGGCTCGCACTCTCCGTTCCAGTTCATCCCAAAGGTGTCCAATGGCGTTGTTCTTCCACACTAAACTCACCCGTCCATGTCTTTGTGCAATCAGTCATGCTGGAATAGAAATCAGTCTACCCTAAATTGTTCCCACAAAGTTGAAAACATAGCATTGTCCAAAATGTCTTGGTATGTCCCCTTCAGACTACCAAGACATTATGGACAATGCTATGCCATATGGCAATATGATGAAAAGGGTTACATGTGCAATACATTGTAAATTCCTTTTAGGACCCATAACTATTTTTTACTTAGTAACATATGTGAACTCTATTGTTTTTCCTTTTTTGAGGCCTGTTATATTTGAGGCAATTTCAGAGAGATAATCTCTTAATCATCATAGCAATCCTGGGATAAACTCGATGGAAAGAGCTTATAAGATATTTTTGTCACAGAAATATGATTCAGCTTTGATCCTAAAACAACATTGCACTACAAATAATCTGACCACAATTAAGGTTTATTCAGTTAAATCTGTTTTCCAGGATTCAAACAGCCAAATGTCAGAGCTCTGCTTAAAGTTGCGAAAATTAGAACAAGAAACACAACTTCTTAGGGACATAAACAGGGCTCTGAGAGAGGAGAACAGTTTTCTGAAAGAGTCTCTAAAGAAATCACAATCATGCAAAGTTGAATGTAAGTAATAATGTATCTACACATATAAAAAGGGTGGTGGACATGTTTAATACAGTTTCAGAGAGTAATTTGCCAGCAGAGAGACGTCTCATGTGTTTCCCAAGATCTAATTACTTTGGGCTGGTTACGTCTTGAAAAGAAAGCACGTTGCAACCTCTGTTTTAGTTTGGTTATAGTGAATAGGGTTTTGTAGGCCACAATTACTACTTGCTGTAAAAATGAAATAATGATTCTGAATCTTACAAATGGCATTTTAGGTTGTGATAAAATAAGAACGTCCTCCCAAGGCAGTTCAGCTAAAAGTACACAAAGCGTAGTTCCATCATACGAAAGTGGAAGGCTGTCTGTTCAGAAGACCAGCTACGATGCTGACTTTGCAAGAGCACTTAAAGTTTTCTATCAAAGTATGAACACCATCAGGGGGCACTTTCTGCGACTAAAACACTACAAACCACCGGTAAGAATACTAAGAAAGTGTTTATTTCTACAAAGATGTTATGTAGTATATTGTTATAGGAATACATGCAGTATGAGTAATATACTGTATGTAAATATGTGTGACTTTTTGAGGCCTGCAGCATCGAGATATTGTAGGACTGTGTATCGTTTCAGAATGACACAGTAGAAAAGGTTGTTCATATGTGTATGTCCAGCCACCAGAAAATGGCTATAACAGCATCAGTGATCTATTACTACAGTAATCTATTTACTAATGATGGAAAGTGCAAATTGTACCTTCTGAATAGATCATCGATATGACCAAAGTATGTGGACACCTGACCATTACAATTACAATTGTGGTCATGTAAAAAGGAAAGTACACCCTCTTTGTTTTCTATGATGTTATATATTACGCCATTATAACAATCATCTGTTCCTTAGTAGGTCTAAAAAAATAGGTAAATACAACCTCAGAAGTTTTAGCAGTTTACTGTTCTGGTGCATTCAGGTGTGTGTTAACGCAATGCCAATGAAGAAAGACATCAGCAACGATCTAAGAGAAGCAATTGTTGTTGCCCATCCATCTGAGAAGGGTTATACAGCCGTTTCCAAACAATTTAAAGTCCATCATTTTACAGTGAGAAAGATTATGGAAAACATTCAACAGTTGCCCATCTTCCCAGGAGTAAGGACGTCCAAGCAAGTTCATGTTTGGAAAGGTTGCCAGGAGAAGGCCTCTGTTCTCTTAAAACAAACTTGCCAGCCAAGGTTTGCAAAGTTGCTTCTGAACAAACCACAAAACTTCTGGAATAATGTCTTTGGACAGACAAAGCCAAAGCGGAGATGTTTGGCCATAATGCACAGCCCCACGTGGTGAAAACCAAATGCAGCATATCGACAAACAGCAGCCACAGGATCTGGGAACATTGCAGCCATTGAGTCAACCATGGACTCCTCTGCATTCCAAAGTATTCTATTCAAACTCATAGAGCTTTTTAGTACGACCCATTCTACTGCCAGTTTTTGTCTATGAAGATGGCTGCCAATGTGCTTGACTTTATATGGCTGTTAGCACTTGGTGTGGCTGAAACTCCTAAACGTAATAATTAGGAGGGGTGTCCACATACTTTTGATCATATAGTGTATCTGTTGGTATAACAATATGTACTCTTGTTTGTGCAATAGTAATAGAGCCCAAGGTACATTAAAGAAACTATTAAAAATAGCAGTGCATTACTACCGTATTTGCTTGATTATAAGACAAGGTTTTTTCCAGAGCAAATGCTCTGAAAAATACCCCTCGTCTTATAATCGGGGTCGTCAAATATGAGACTCAAGATCCAGATCCCCCGCAGCGATGCAGGGGACCTGGATCCTCCCCCCTAACTTACCGGTGCTTCTGTGTCCCCGGTGCTTAGTCCGGGCAGCGTGTAGAGCTCTACCCAATTCGCGTAGACAGCTTCCACTGAAATGCCTTATACCTCCCTATATGCCACTCTGCCCCATAATATGCCTTTTAACCCCCTAAATGCCAGAGTGGCATATAGGGGTATAAGGCAATTCCGGAGGCAGAGTGGCACATATGGGGTCAAAAGGCATATCATGGGGCACAGTGGCATATAGAGGGTTAAAATGCGTATCATGGGGCACAGTGGCATTTAGAGAGTTAAAAGGCATATCATGGGGCACAGTGGCATATAGGGTCATCCTGATCGAGGCATTCCAGCGACACCATTTAAGTTTAGGAGGCGATCATTGATCGCCTCCTAAACGCTTTTAAAACGGGCGTCCGCCCCGGGGAGGGGCCAGACATGGCCCCCGATGCCGATCTCGGCCTTGCTGAATGCCTCGACATCGAGGCATTGCAGCGAGGCCGTTTAAGCGAAGAAAGTGATCGTTGATCACTTTCTAAGCTTATTTAACTTTTTGACGGTTCAGGACCGTCAAAGGTCATTTAGTGACCTTCTTGTCATGACGGTCCAGAACCGGCAAAGGTCACGAAGGGGTTAACAAACAATTGTTCACATAGTTTACATGAATTAACATTTACTGGTAAAACTTTTTTCCTATAGGGTCGTCTTATATTAAGGCTTTTTCTTTTTTTTCCTAAATTAATATTCAGATTTTGGGGGGTCGTCTCATAATCGAGCAAATACGGTATTTTATTCCAAATAAAGAAAATAAAGCATGGGTCAAACATGGGTCCTCTAGTATGATAATGACCAAAGCACTCTTCCAAAAGCACAAAATGAAAAAAATAGACTTTCACATTGGTCACCACTGAGTCCTGCTCTCCATTGGAAAGAGCTAAAATTGGCTATTGGAAATCCTGCAAACATTTAAGAGCTTGAATAAATTGCAATTGAAGAGTGGGAGAAACTACCAGTAGACAATTACAGACAGCTACCAAAACAATTGGAGGCTCTCATTGTCCTTAACCAAATATTAAGGAAGGGTGGCTTCCATGTTGCCCAGGTCATATTTTGTTTCATCTGTGAAATCAGGAATTCCTTTTTTTGTTGAATATCTTTGGACAACCCATTAGAATATTGTTATAATATAAAGTAGGTGCATTTCAAATTGTTTCTGTAGATGTTGTAGTTGATGTACAAAATTACCATACGTTGACCATAACTGGGAAAGCTCCAGGTTTGTCCCAAAGGCTTATGGTAATCACAGCTGATCACTGGGTCCTCAAAAGTGGTTTATTTTTTATATTTTCCCTCCCAATCCCCACCTAGTCCTGCCTCCTTTGTGATTTAATAAGTGCATGTCCTGTTTCTCCCATTTCTGCTGTATACCTCTTTTTACGACTTATCCCATGTTGTAAATCCAACAAAATTCTTTGATGTGATCTCATGACCATTGAACAGATTTTATACCAGTGTTTTGCTTATCTTTCAGTATACGTCTAATTGAGCCATATAATATATCTCTTCCAGGAGGAAGAAAATATTTGCACGCTGCGGCTTTTTACTGAGAAACAATCACAGATGTTCAAGGATTTTTGGCAGCAACTGGAATGCTGCATTTGCAAGTTGAAAAATGATGTTGCTGCTATCGTGAAAAAGAAAAGGGAAAGCATGTCTAGTAAAAGTTAGGGCAGCAGTATGTTGACTTTGTTTTGTGTGTAGGTGAGAGGGCATGGACGTTCAACTGCCAGCACAGTCAGATCAGAAATCAGATCAGAAATCAGGCCCAGTATCAACTGATGCCATCTGTCGTGTCACAGGTCGCTACAGCCCCATGTCTTTCCCCTCACTGCATCCGCTCTACTACCGCCTGCCACTGAAACATAGAATTTGATGGTAGTAAGAACCACTCTAGTCCATCTAGTCTGACAATATTTTCTTGCTGTTAACATCTCAAAACGTTAATCGGTCCTTGATATTGTCTAATATTCAGGAGAGCATTATGCCTATCTATGTTTAAATTAACCTTTATTGCCCTCTTGGTAAAGTAAAACATCCTTACATCTAAAATACTGCATCCCTCCATGTGCAATTTCTTCTACATTCTTGTCCCCTTATGTTTATCTCTACTTTTTTTTGCACTACTTTGTTTCTCCTGTAATCCCATGGTCACTACCTATTCTCAAACTGTTGCCAGCCCAGTGTGCAAAAATCACTGCAGGAATAATTCGATTTATGTTGGTGCAGCACTATATATGCCACCACACTTTGTATGTCCAATCCTCCCCTAGCTGCCATGTACACTATCCTTTTCTCCATATCCACTCCTTATTAAGGTTTGCCTCTGTCCACATGCCCATGACTTATTTGTCTTCATGTTCATTTAAGCATGGACAGACTGGGAAAAACCGCCCCTAAATAAGCCCAAATCCCAAATACCCTAGTTTGCATACTAACCCAGGCAAAGAAGCCTTTTTGTTGCCCCTCTCCCCCATAACCATGTGCTAAGTCTTTGTTTTATATTTAGAATTCCAATGTAGTCATAGACCTCTGGTATGCATCCCCCATTCAAGAATTTGCCTTTTAAGGAGTGAATGGATGTAACAGCAGGAGTTACCTGATGTAACAGCAGAAGAACAAAACGCAGAAGAACAAAACGCACTTTACCAGATCATTTACCGTTAGTTGTAGGAAGTTTCTTTTCTTTTTAAACCAGTACCCAACGCATTTCACCAAGACTCAGGATACAGACTTTTAAGACCACATATTTAGCTCTTTTTCATCCAGACCTTTGTAACTTGATTTGTTTGTGTTCATTATCACGTAATATTTTAAACTTTTTGCGGTCCAATGTCATAATATATCCGACAACATATTTTAGCGTTTGCGCTCCTATGTCGGATTTACTAGTTGACCGCTAGGTGTCATTATAGAATAAAACATCTTACAGCTTGTGGTTCAATGTTGGATTTCCTAGTGACCACTAGATGTCGCTATTATAAGGAAGAATTAGTCATATTAATACAGTGATTCTGATTGTGATTTTAGTGACGATGGTTATAAATAAATTTAAAAAAAGTTTCATGCAATGAAGTAATATAGAGACTAACATAATATATGGTTTTAGAATAGCATTTGTTAATTGCTTTGTAGTTATAAGAAAATATAACTTTTGTATAAAAAGTGTAGACTGGAGTGTGTGTGTGTGTGTGGGGGGGGTCGTCTCATTTCGTGAGAAGTTCTCCATTTCTATCCAGTATTCCAGCTCACCTAGGGATCACAACAATCCTCTTGGCAGTATAGCATTCTGTACTCCCTCCAGCCCCCTCACCATGTCCTTTCTCTATGGGCAAATTTGTCCTATTATCACCTGGGGATCGCTTAGGCAGGGCCTACCCGCTTGGAAGAAAGACCTCCCTTATATATACCTAGATGCCCTGGTTGACGCCACAGTGTTACATTCTAAGCTTTTGGTGTCTCGTTCCTATAGTGAAATGTTTCTGAAAATTCTTTACCGAGCATACATGACTCCAAAACACTATGTGGCGGCCCAGTTGGGAGATAGATGTTAAGGCTAATGTACATTAGCCTGTAGTTGTGGGAGGGGCTATGGTTATTTAACCAACGCCTCTCCTTCCCACGGCTACGTTTCAGTGTCTGACGTTGCGGACGCTGTCGGGAAGGAGTGCTCACGTGGATCCCGGCACTTCGGCGGTTCCACTGCGGCGTTTCGGCGGCGGTTTTGTCTCGGCAGCGGTTCCTCCCGACGTTCCGGCGGTGATTCTTCCGGGCGTTCAGGCAGCTGTTCCTCCTAGCAGATCTACGTCGATTCCGTAAACACCAAAAGCTCCGTTGCACTCCTTCGGTTCAGGTCGTATGCTTCTAACACGTTTCTTTTCTTACATACTGTCCTCTGCTGACCGATTGTCATACTAATGTTACTAAGTTTTCCATTGCGTTGTTAGCTCACACTACAAGATGGGTGTAGTGCATACTACGGTTACACACCGCCCTCTGCAAACTAATTATTACTAAGTTTGTTAAAGGTGTAATTAGTTCTCACTACTAAATTAAGCAGTTCCTCCACTGGGAGTCTTTTTTATTATGTTTGGATACGGTTTGCGATATTTAGATTTTCAAACTCAGTATCAATACACACACACTTTTACATATAATTTTGGGATGTGAAATATTTCTTGGATGTTGTTCTTTCCCGCATACTTATAACCAGGAAGTGCACCTGCTATATATATATATATATATATATATATCACATCCACACTTTAGGGGCATACTACTCGTGTTACACGAACTGGACACTTAGCTACGTGTTAACCCCCCTAACAGGGAGGGATTCAAACCTCTTACTCTGTGGCACGACGCAAGGTACTTACCACACCTACGAATACGTACTCCTCTCTGTATGTTCTATCTGGACCCTCACTTCGGCGTTTGCTGTGAGTCCAATTCTATGTGGTAGCTCCCTCTTGTTTACTTTTAAACAGTCTGATTTCATGTTTTCTTCCGGCGTGGTGCGTTTGGTGAGTTTATGGTTAATCATTGTATGATTGTACAGAGGGAACATATATATACTATGCTACATATCAGCGGAGAAGGTGATGTTGGGGTTAGGTCCCTATGCCTACCACTTCCTTCGTTCACCTGCTGGCTGCTTTTTCTGGGCTCAGGCAGGCGAGTGGGCTACTTCGTACGAACCTGCAGGGTTTCTCTTACTCGCAATGTCGCAACTTGTCAGTGAGTTATTGGGTGTGTTCTCACTATGTTTGTCTCTGTGTACAGCAGGTTATGTTTCTGGAAGGGTTTTTGGGCCAGGGTAACGTAGGGTTGTACGCTGTTGGCACTAACCCCTCGTTGTCTTTATTAACATGATATATTTTGACAGTGTTCCCCTAGTCATGTGGTCGTGTACATGTATTTTACCTGCTTTAGGTGCTCAAATTCATTCTGCGATAGGATCGGTGACCTAGGCATCCCCCAGGCATTTACCAAGGGGACTGTTTCTTCAGACTATACTCAGGCCAGTTTTTCGGTTGTCGAAGCTCGGACTCCCCGGCTAGCTTCATAGGATAAGGTAACTGGTTGAGGGTTCTATCCTGGGAATTATGTTTCAGCAAGTTAGTTAGGAGGCGTTAGAGATTTCGTTACGTTACCGCCTAGGTAGCTTGCCTCTTGTACATTAGCTAGTTGCCCACCTCCCCACCCCGAGGCAATTTCCCCTCCTCGCTTGGAGGTTATGTCCCTCGAGCTAGTAATCTGTGCCTCACAGGTAGTAAGCTAGGCCACCCCCTACGTTTCATCCCGCTCTATCGCAGAGCTCAATTAGCTACAGGCTAGTTAGATAGGTTGGAATGTCGCTCCAATCAGATCAAGAGGATAGGCCCTCCATGCCTTGCTCACCTGCCCCAGGGTCAGACGTCGCCACCTCCCCTTCGCTCCAGGCATGGACAATTCCAAAATTAACGGCCGAATTAACTAGGAGAGGCATTCCATTCTCGGCCTCCGCTAGAAAAGCGGAACTTTTCTGCTTACTATTTTCAACTCGCCAGTCTCCTGCTACTGGGTCTTGTCCGCGACAGTCCAGTTCCGTGGACTTGGCCCAGATGAGAGGTATGCTTAGCTCGCTGGTGGCATCGGTCTCGTCAATTCATGAGAGACTAACCAATTTAGAGACCCAACCGGCTGCTACTATCCCGCACCTCCTTCCCCCCTTTCAGGCCCTGTCTAGCCCGGGACAACCCCCTGCGGGGCCCTCAGGGTCAGGTATGTCATCTGGCGTTTCTCCTTCAATTTCCCCTGCACACTTTATCCAGGGTAATCTTAGGAAGGATATCCTGGAAGGGAAAGACGTTAACTTGGTCTACCTTCTCCTAAGCTCCCATGACCTGGCGGAAAAATAAAGCCTGTGGCAAAGTTTCCGTGGTGCTTAAAGCTAAAGACCCCAGGCTGGCTAAAAAGTTGTCTATTCCAGAACTTGTCCTGGCCTTCAGCATTTATAGGGATGTCTTGTGTTCAGCGTTTCCTTCCAGAATGGAAGAGCTTGATCAGTATTTATATAAAGTGGTGGAATTGGGCTATAAATATGGGGGTAGTGTTTTTTACGATTATCACAGGTCATTTTCCGCTAAAGCAGCTGCAGCACTCGCCCAATTTAACTATGCGACTGACTGGAGTAGAGGAGACACGGAATTGTTTTGCAGGCATTTCGCGGGTCCCAAAACCCCGACGTGTCAGTATTGCCAGTCCTCGGCCCATGCGGCTAACTTTTGTCCGGCTACCCACAGCCCCCCTTCCACTAGCTCGGCCGCCTTGTCTTCCCCCTACCGTCCAGGTCAACTACTTTCCAAATCTCATGATAAATTGGGTAGACCGATCTCGTTTCTAGGCAGGTCCCAGATCTGCAACAATTTCAACGCTAACGCTTGCCATTTTAGTCAGTGCAAGCTTCTCCATATTTGCATCAAATGTCATAGGGCCCAACCCCAGACCATGTGCCCGGGGACTATTCCCTAAGCAATGACTATCCCCGATTAATGTGGAGGGCCTTTTGGGTACGTTACAGTTCCACCCCTCCCCAGATTTAGTAAATTTTCTGGTCCAAGGCTTGGCTTTTGGTTTCCATACAGGTGTAGTAGCCATGTCCCAGGAGTCTTGGGAATGCCCGAACCTCAGGTCAGCCTTATCGGACCCTGATGCGGTGGATTTGCTACTGTCCCAAGAACTGGCTAAAGGAATTATCATCGGCCCCTTTCATTCCCCTCCCCTCCCTTTCCGGTTTGGAGGGTTAGCCCACTGGGTATTGCTGTTAGCAAATTCTCCAATAAAAAGAGACTCATTATGGATTTGTCTGCCCCTTATTCCTCGGCATGCTCCAGCATTAATTCCCTCATTCCAGCTGAGGAGTTCTCGCTAAAATACGGCTCCGTCGACAACGCCATTCAGGCTATAGTCAACGCAGGAAAGGGCGCTTGGTTATCCAAGGCAGATATTACGAATGCTTTCAAATTATTACCGATTCATCCAGATTTGTGGCATCTTCATGGGATTAAATGGAGGGGGGTTTACTATTTTGCTACCAGATTAGTTTTTGGTTCTAGAAGTAGCCCTAAACTTTTTGACACCTTAGCTGAGACGTTGACTTGGCTCCTGCTGAATGCTTCCTGTTGCCCGGTAGTGATCCACTACTTGGATGATTTCTTATTGGTGGAGGCCCCCAACGCATCCCCGTGCAGTCTACGGAAGTTATTAGAATTATTCAATGCGCTTCATATTCCGGTAGCCCAACATAAATCGGCAGGTCCAGTTACCACTTTAGAATTCCTGGGGATAGTGCTAGATTCTAATAGTATGGAGGCCAGCCTGCCTAGCGTGAAACTTCTGAGAATTCAGGAGATAATGCAGAGTTTCATGAGATCTGAAACTTGTTCCAAACTGCAATTGCAATCCCTTTTAGGCCATCTTAATTTTGCAATGCGGATAATTCCTCAAGGCAGGTTTTACATCTCCTGTCTCTGCTGTCGGCGTCCCATGCTTCTAAGGAGGCAGTGGTCATAGATCAGTCCGCTAGGTCCGACTTGCTATGTGGGCCAGGTTCCTTAAGACATGGAACAGACGTTCCATGTTTATTTCCCAACCCAGTCTTTCTTCCTCAAGGGTTTTAACGGATGCCACGCCATCCCTTGGGTTTTCGGCTATTTTCCAGGATCAGTGGTTAGCAGAAAGGTGGCCGTCGCAGATGCTTGAGATTCCCCGCTTTCGCAACACCTCTGCCCTGTTTGAAATTTATCCCATTGTGGTTGCAGCGACAGTATGGGGCAGCATGTGGACAGGTGATACAGTCACCTTTTTTACAGATAACATGGCCACAGTGGAGATCGTCAATAGGGGAAGGTCGTCCTCAATTCACATTATGGGGTTGATGCGTAAACTTTCGTGGTTATTATATCATAAATTTTTTATTAAGATGTTCACATGTACCGGGAGAACAGAATATAGCGGCTGACGCGTTCTCATTTCAATTTTCAGAGGTTTTTCAAGGTCCAACCCTCAGTGGCAGCAGCACCAACAACTGCGCCGGTTTTCGAAGAGCTCATTCTAGTATAGAGATGTATCTGCACACAGTTCGCCATATTATCATGAGAGCATTGTCCAAAAATACCAGGATGGCAAACGATAGAGCCTGGTCCCTATTTGGCAGATTCGTGGCAGCATCGGCCTCCACGAACACATATTCAGTTGCCACCCTCCTGGCTTCCGCAGCATACTGTCATTAGAGCTTAAACCTCTCATATGGTTCAATTAAGCTTTATTTAACGGGAGTGCAGCATCACATATATTTATATTTTCCTAACAAACCCTCACTGATCGCTACGCACCCAGTCAAAAACAACCCCCAGTCGCTTGCCAATTGAGGTTTTCAGAGCTTTGATAAACTGCTTAGATACTCACCCATTTTCTCCGGCCACTTGTATTGTGCTCAACGCCGCCATTTTTCTAGCTTTTTATGGATTTACGCGCCCTGGGGAACTGACCACGACACCTTATTCGATGTCATTTCTGAAGGTCTCGGATTTATGTCCCGTTGCTGATTTTTTGTCTGTTGTCTTCTGTCACATTTGTCAGATATGTGAGGTTACTACTTGCAAGGGTTGGCCTTAACCCGCTTGCATATTCGGGTCACTCTTTTCGAATCGGGGCTGCCTCAGCAGCATCTAAGAATAAGGTGCCAGCCCATGTAATTAAAAAGCTAGGCAGGTGGAACTCCTCCTGTTTCTCTGTATATCCCTCAACCAATGTCAGAGATGCGTAATGCCTTCGCGTCACTAGTTCTATAAGCTTGTTATTCATTTATGGTATTCATATGGTTATGTTTTGTTTATCAATAAAGTTATGGTATGACTAACTTTGTGTCTTCTTCTTTTGCCCTGGTACGTTGGTCATGGCACACCTCAGACCGAATAGACCCTCTCTTGGTCTTTGGTTTTCCGTTCCACTAATCCTATGCGGTTGCCCCTCACACAAATGTTAAGGCTAATGTACATTAGCCTGTAGTTGTGGGAGGGGCTATGATTATTTAACCAACGCCTCTCCTTCCCACGGCTACATTTCAGCGTCTGACGTTGCCCTCCCTTGCCCCCCCCCCTATTCATTTCCTTCCTTTTATTTCCTCTTTTCTCCTCTATCATTTCTTTTACGGGGTGGCCCTCTATAGGCCTACCTGGTCCGTCGGTCATGGCACACCTCAGACTGAATAGACCCTCTCTTGGTCTTTGGTTTTCCGTTCCACTAATCCTATGCGGTTGCCCCTAACACAATTCTAATTGTTTTAAGTGTGCGGCAACCGATGCCGATCTTTATCAAAGTCCAGATTTTTTGGACAGCTGTTCACGCCGTGAAAGCTGAAGTATACCAACAACCAATATACCAACCATAAAAATGATCACTTCTAAGGCGATTTTATCAGGAAAAGTTAAGTGCTATTTTTAATTCAGTTCAAGTTAACACAGAGGGTTAACCAGCACAGTATACTGATATAAGGACAAACAAGTTCATTAGTGCAATTAATGCTATACCTGCATTTCAAAAATGAATATAACGCACGTTCTATGCTTGCAGCTAATCATGCGTATCGGTGCAGCATATCACAGTATTCAGGCATCCGATTTGCTGATGACAGTAAAGTTGATGCCTGCTTTGTTGAGACGGTCAATCAGTTTGGTCTTAGAGAAGGCTGCACCGGGCGTAAATACACCACCCCTGAAAAACAGAACAGGCACACCATAAATGTTACACGCTACTAGAAATAATTCAAATACAATGTGTTGGAAAGGGTACGAACAGCTTTTAAACTGTCTCAGAATGATAACTTTAGTAAACAGATGTTGAGCTTTGGCTTTATCAAAATGTAAATACCGTAGACTAGGAAACATTGATTTTAAAGGAAATATCTACACACACATATCTATCTTTGTCCAAAACCTTGACTCTTTATCAGTCGATCATTTGATCACACAGCCAGACATTATGAAAGTCTATGGAGGAAGGGACTACATTACCATTGCAATAAAGAATCAGAGAAACATACCCAATGTAGTACAGGACTGACTGCAATGACAGCCTCCAGGGTTGCTGATAAAGGATTTTAAATCTAACAGATAAAACTTGGGTTTTGTCAACGCTAACCTATATTACTGTATATGGCATGGTTATCATAATCACGCAATCTCACACACTCTGGTTTTGCTTAGACATCAAACTCGTCTTGAGTTTTTCGATATAAAACAAGTCATTACTGAACTTTGACAAACATAAAAGTGACTAAAGCTCTATTACAGACTCCTTATTTATCAAATGTTGGGGTATGAAGAGTAGCAACAAGAAGTGTTCTTATCAATATAGTACACACTAAAACCCGCTCCATAGGTTTAGGTTTCAAATGTTGAACCTTTATGTTTTACACATAAGTTTGGGAAGGTGGGGGTTTTTGGTCTAGTTCCTAGATGATTCGCTCTACTTTATGTCAATAAAGTCAATACTGGTATTTCATTTAGTGAAATAAAACGCTTTCAAAAATGAATTATTTTAATAATAATTATAATGTACAATTTTTAACTTCAATTAAAACACACTGTATAAGAAAAACCAAGTAAAATGAAATGTCTGTAAAAACCTTTTAGGAAGTGATTCTGGTTCCTTTAAAATGGTTGCTGCAGCCTGCACCATGGCTATGGGAGTGGATACATAGGCAACCTCTGAAAATGTTAGCGACAAGAAAGACAGAGATAAGTGAAAAACACAAGATGCAACATCCATGCCAATTACATTTCTAGTCAGGAAAAGTCAAGGGAATCTCTGAAACACACAATGTGTAGTTTTCAAAATCATCTCAGTTTTACATTAAATCAGCTCCCCTTAGAGACAGTAGGTTTTTAAACAGTCACATGGTTTTAGATCTCAATAAGAAAAGTTTGTTGCCGCAGTAGAACTGTGCCCTGTGTGGCAAATCCTGCTTAGTTATCAATCACACCTAACAAACCTAACCTACTTTTTGTTCCCAGGAAATCCCCCAACATGCTTTTGCCCTGGCAGTAGAAGTAAAATAATTATACCCAACACACACACACTACTACCAAGCCAAGCAGCACACTATAGAGTTATACAGAAGAGACATAAAAAACTGTATGCACTGTGAATTGCTGTAGTCAGAAGATGTTGCTGAACCTACTGTGTAGAAGAAATTCTGTACAAAAATAGCAATTTTGGTTTTATTGTTTCTAAAGAAAACTTGTCCCAAAAAAGGATGCCTAATTTGCATTGGTACATCAAACACAGAAAAGAGAAATCTTGATAGGGTACTAAAACTGGTCAGTACTGAAAGGGTTAGCCTCCCAAACTTGTGACCGAGGTATCCGTTGACAGCCCCAGCTACTCTTTATAATCGGAGATTTTAGCCCCTGAATGGACAATTTACCTGGTCCTGAAACCTGTGTGCAGATTTTCAGGTTTGGCTTCCCTTGCTGTGGATCCTGGCCTTCACTGTACCCTTCTCCAAAGAATGTAATTGAGAAAGATGCTTCATCCATCTGTCAACAAAGCAAAAATACATTTGATATATATATCCTAATATGCAGCCTTTGCGCCAGCAATAAAAATCCTGATCGCCGTTGTATGGTCACATCATTGAGAGTTCCTTGCTCATTGGGCTACGAATCATGCAGGACAAACTGAGGCCTTGAGAAGAGGAGGAACTTCTCAGGGCTGGTCCCTCATAACACATAAGGAAACCGGTTATACCGCGTTTCCTCCAAACTTCAGCAACATTTCATCCTCAAGGTCCTTGCCAGCACAGACGTGATTTGCGAAAGGTGTAAATGCAATTACCTGCTGTTGTGTTGGTCCTTCCTCTGAGAAGTAGCCAAATGAAAAGAACTTGGGGTACTATGGAAAGAAACATATAACGTAAAACATCACAAACATGTGAACCAATATCATGAAGTATGTGCTACAATTAATGTGCAGGTCTATATATTTACATATATTATATATAGTATACACACACACCCATACATACTGTATATTAGATTCAAGAGCTAGCTGAGCAAGATTTTTAAATTTTGACCAGACATTTAAAGCTAAAAATGTAAGACATCTCACTATGCAACACGACAAGCTTCTGAGTTAAGAGTGTAGTGTTAAGAAACACTAGTATTGTTTTCTTAGAATAATGCCTACTATATCAAAACCCTACAAGTATCCCTAGTTGCAGGACATGCCATTCTATCTTTGCATATACTAAGTCGTTAAAGACAAATTATACTAAATCAACATAGGTATCTCAATGAATGCTGGTGGATGTGGTGCTTGAGAATACAGTATTCTTTTCCATGTTCCCTATTTAATACCAAAGTAATTACCCTTATAATTGGTTTGCCACCATTATAACAAGCACTTACTTTAATCAGAAGCTTTCTTCCGCAACTACATTTTGAGAAAAGGAAAAAGAAGAATCCAGCAATCATCAGAGTGATAACGGAGCCAAGACCGCCGATTGCCGCATATGCCGAGTACTGCACCTAAATAAATAATTGTGTTAGTGGAAGTGGGACTTGAATCTGAGAACAACAAGCCTTCTTTTTATGGAGTCAATATTGGTTTATTGTATCAGAACCATAAACGTACACTTAGTTGTACATGGGCAGAACATACATTTCCCATTTAGTGATATATAATGTTAGGGGTTTTCTTAATAGTTTTTATTAAATTGTAGGGTAATGAATTTGCACAGAATTTACATGAATGTATATGTTTATTTGGCATGTGTACCACTTCAGTTAGATTGTCTTTAGGTCATGGGAAGTGCTTCTGGGATGATCTCATGGGACAATGAATACTTAAGCTATATGTTTTTAATCTACGCTACATAGATGAATTACGTTTTTACATTTTGACAAACAACCCACTCATCATTGGGTTGGTCTGGTATTCCAGGTGTGGATTAACACTTTAAATTTTGTTCTTTATTGCTTCCTTTGCTGGAAGTTACTATGCAATGTTGCACACATCATAGAGAATAATTCAAATATTTCTATATATTTCAAGGGAGAAAAATAAGCATGCATTAATTTAGAATACTAATTTAAGGTAACTTAAAAAAAATGAAAGCATTACAAAATAAATGTCTAAAAATGTACTTGAACTTACAGGTGTCTCCTGAAGTTGTTCATGCAGGTAGCGTTGTGTTCGTCTTACGACAGATGCATCCGATCCCGGAAATGGAACAGCATATTTCTTAACTTCATTGCTGTAGAATATCGGACCCCTGGCACAACAAAAGAATTAATTCTAAACCATCTTTATACAATCCACTGCATAGCTACTGTTATTACTAACAATTTTCCCAGTAAGTAAGAATAATACTGAGGGCAAAATTGGGACCTTCAATTTCAAAACATTTCAAAAAAATTCATTTCAGCAGATAGAAACAAACGATTATATATACCTTGACAGGGCATAGTACTTAAGCATATAATTTAAAAAAGTATTGGTAAGTTTTATGTCGTATAGGATTGTGTATAAGTAAGATCTTCCAGCTCTGACAGGCTAGTAATAGGGCAGACTAAAAGAACTAATCAGATCACAAAGCAGAGGTGAAATTTTAAAACAATGCGACAAATAATGTTTCTACATATTACATCATCTTAAAAACGGACGCTCTAGTGCCACTGGAAACCCCCTAAACAGTCAGTGCATATGAAGGTACTTTCCAAGTACTTTCATATGCATTCTTCAAATTGGGAAAAGGGTACTTACATTAGGGAGATGCTACTGATTCCCACCCTTCTGTGTTCAGATGTTCGGCACCACTGATTGGTTGCTTGAAGCATCCAACCAGTGGCAGGAAACCAAGCTGACTGATACAATGGGAGTACTTAGCGCACATTGGTTCTCAACAGATCCTATCTGTAGGGTTTGCAGGGCCAGTGCTAAAGCCAACTGGTGCTATGTATATCTCATGCATAGAAATATATTGGGGGTGTCACAAAGAGCAAATGCATAGAGGACATCAAGAAAAATAAAATAGATCATGCAGCTCTATGATGGCCGGAGTGTCCCTTTAGGGAAATCCTGAATCTTGATAGGACTATACATCTACCTTCATGAACATTGATCCAGTAAAAGGCAACACAGACATCATTAGTCTATTTTTTTTCTACAACCATTACTAGAAAAACCATGTTTGTGTAAACTGAATACTAATAAATACTAATAAATAAATCCATATTGCACATACTTTCTCTTTAATTTTCTACCAACAACAGGAAGTCGTTTGAATGCCAACTGCTTTCGGAGATTCTTGAGATTGCCTTGGTCTGCAACGCCGTAAACGGCCGATTGCCAAGTTCCATCGTGAAGGGAGATGCCCTAGTAAAGACAACAGCCCGTTATTCCCAAAATAATAGAAGACCAATCTGCTGAATTATAGACAGTTACAGTTTCAAGCTCAAACCTAAGAGGAGAG
This sequence comes from Spea multiplicata, assembly GCA_009364415.1. Lineage (NCBI taxonomy): Eukaryota > Metazoa > Chordata > Amphibia > Anura > Pelobatidae > Spea > Spea multiplicata. The sequence continues at coordinate 15,001,552 of VKOC01000005.1, forward strand.
ATGGTCCACGTACTGATTTTCAGATTAATTACAAGACATCCTATATAAAAACTCCTATACAGGGGAAACAACATAACAACACAAATTGTATTAGAAGAGAGAGAGAGAGAGAGGGAGAGAGAAATAAAAAATAAAAGTACTAACCGATGGGCCCGATTTGAAAGACAAGAAGCTTTCAACTGCAGTCAGGGTACCTAATAAAATATTGCAAAAAATAAAATTAAAAAGTTACACTTGTACAAAAAAATGATTGATAACATTTGCTTTAAATGCAGAAATGATTATGATACGATTTACCGCTTTGTGTAGATTATAGAAGAGCTTCCTCCTAGAAATGAAGAGTGTGCCTAACCCTTCATCACACTAGTCACTGGCATGAGAAAGCTCTGCTACAAACTGCTCCATTGTGATTCTATTTGGGACAAAGCCTAGTCAACTGCAGTGTCCTCCCATAAGACTACAATACAATTTTCTAGTATGTTTATACTAATACTTATTCTGTATATTAAATAAAGTTATTTTACACATAAGACTGATTAAAAGTGAAAAAAAAACTTGTTTACAATCTTCGTAGTGTGTGATCAGGGATGGTTTATTCATTATTAATACATGTAGCCATCTCTACTGTAAGATATTATCATGAGTCTGTAAGATATTAGTGATTGTTATCAACTTGCACTCAGTACCTAAAGTATAATGCAGCAGCAAACCGTGAGGTTGAACACCACAGTCAACGTAAGCAACTAAACAATGCGGCTACAAAGAGTACCTAAACAGGCCGGGATTTATTCACCAAAGGGAGCTTGGGTAGGGGAGTGTGCAAGACAGTTGTGGTTGCAACTCATTGACTCCATCACCAAGAAGGCTCTGGTGCAAGACCTTGGCTGCCCTGTATAACGTATAGGTAAGCATGGTCTGCTCACCCATTAAATTATGCATTGTGCAGGGCTAGTTCAGTCCTTCTACCTGGTGGAAATTACCAGCCTCGGCAACTCAAAGGTACAACTCTCCTAACAAATCTCCCCTTAGCGAAGGACCACAGAACAATGTCTGGCTGCATGCTTGGACCGCTGCAAGTAAAATGTTGAGCTAAAACGGTTGTCAATGAAATTTGAGAGGGCTATTCACATACCTTTCAGGCTGTTTCGAGTGAATAGAACACCCATATCTGCTGGAATGGAGTCAAAGCCACTGCTGCCAACAATATATACTCCTTTCTCGGCTGCCAGGCTATCATATTTCAAATACATCCCTTCAAGAAACTGAGGAAATAAAATGCAAACATATAAATGGACATCAATAACACTATTATTATTTATTTATTGATACATAAAGTGCCAAAAATGAGAACAGAACATTTTTGATTTTAGCCCTAAAGACTTACAGTGCCTTCCACTAGTATTGGCAACCTTGGTAAATATGAGCAAAGGTGAAAATTGTCTATTGTTTACCCCCACTGATGTTTTCTTCCAAAAAAAAAAATACAAACATGCTCTGCAAACACAACACGGGTTTATCCCATAAAAATATGAATTTATATGGGAAAAAAAATATTTGAAGTTTATTACCATTTATATTTTACATTTTTTAGTGCACCTGGGTGACTATGAACAGCAAACTGTTCAACCATGACTTCCTGTTTCAAAATGTTCATTTCCACCATCAGGGCAATTAAGAAGTTCCAGTCAATTGGAAATGTTACGAATCAACCTGGAAGGGGATATGTATATATTGTATCAACGCACTGTGAAGAGGATGGTTTGAAAATCGCAGAATTGTTTTTACTCTAATCATCTAAAAACAAACCCAACAGTCTTCAGTTTACCAGACACTACTGTAACTTTAAATAGGATCGGGTTCTATGGTCAGATGAAACCAAAATAGAGCCTTTTGGCAATAAATACCAGAGGTGTGTTTGGCACACATAGATAGGTAGCCATATGCAAAAGTACCTCATGCCCATGGTTAACTATGGTGATGGCTCTTCAGTTGTTTTAGGGATGTTTTTCTGCCAGAGGACATTTTGTTATAGTCCATGATGACATGCATCCTATCAAATATCAACACATATTAAATGAACACCTGACTGCATCTGCCAGAAAGCTTCAAACAGGCCACGGTTGGATCCTTCAGCAGGACCCAAAACATACATCTTATTTTATTATTAATAAAAAAGGATCATATTTTTAATATTATCCTATTATTATTGCCCTCTTTTATTATTATGATCCTATTCTAATTTATTTTATTAATGTAAATAATAAAAGGGTCATGTGGTTTCCACCTAAAATATATTTACCTTTAAAGTTCCTTAAAAACCCAGCCGACTATGGATGCAAAAATTCTTCGTATACATTGTGCCAGCAAACAGGGCTTGGACATGTATTGGAAAAACTATTTTGCCAAATTCATTTAAATTGGAGAAGAATAATGTTTTAGGTTTTTGGTTTTATTATTTATTAGGTGCGAACATATTACTCAGCAGGGTAGAATATAATCACAGGATGGTTACCGAATAAACATGTACACACCTAGAGATACAAGGGCATATGAGGACTCTGCCCGTGAGCTTGCCATTTAGCCCTATGGTACTTTCATACAAAGTTCCTGGCTTAGGAAAGCCCTAGCTCATGAGTTTACAATCTACAATAAGGAATGATATGGGGAACTGAGATAAAAGGAGGGGTAGACTAGCCTCAGAGGCATGGAAAACAGGCTATTAGTACACAATTGCACTTGAATCGATACCTTTAGCACCGTTAAAGCCGATAAGGTGGCATCATATTAGGACAAAGGTTGGAGATATGGAAAGGATGTGATCACATGACACACGCTTATCACAGAACAACATGAGATATGCGCTGATCCACGCCAAGTGCCAGCGGGCACCAGTAGAACATAATGGGTCCAGTAATCAAATGCAATTAATATTAACAGTATTTAATCTCCTTAATGCATGGAAGGGGATATGTGTCTATATTGTATAAATGCACCGTGAAGAGGATGGTTTGAAAATTGCAGTAGTGAGTTGCGTCCTCGGGTTAGAAAGTCTGCAAAACTACAATCCGACTTAAACTATATCACCACAAGCTGTTTGGAAGGGTTTCAAAAAAAACATTTTTTCTCATCTAAAACAAACCCAACCGTCCTCAGTTTAACAGACGCTACTGTAACTTTAAATAGGATCGGGTTCTATGGTCAGATGAAACCAAAATAGAGCCTTTTGGCAATAAATACCAGAGGTGTGTTTGGCACACATATAGGTAGCCATATGCAAAAGTACCTCATGCCCATGGTTAACTATGGTGATGGCTCTTCAATTGTTTTAGGGATATTTTTCTGCCAGAGGACATTTTGTGATTAAATGAACACCTGACTGCATCTGCCAGAAAGCTTCAAACAGGCCATGGTTGGATCCTTCAGCAGGACCCAAAACATACATCAACATAAACACAAAAATGGTTTACTAACCACAAAATCAAGGTCCTACCATGGCCATCCCAGTCCCCTGACATGAATCCAATAAAAAACATGCGAGGTGAACTGCAGACGAGCATCCACCATCATCGACCTAGAAATTTGGAGGATCTTGAGATTCAGTATTGAGGAATGATCTCAGATATCTTGCAATGTGTTCTCCAACCTCATCAGGCATTATAGGAGAAGCCTAAAAGCTGTTCTTATATAGTTCACAATTCTTCATTTTTTTTTTTATAAACCTGCGTTGCGTTTTTAATTGTTTGATATCCATAAGAGCAGAGTATTTGTGTGTATTTTTTTTGAAGTAAAGATTAAAGGGTTAAACGATAGACATTTTTACACAGCATTATTTGCTCATATTTACAAAGGGTACCAATATTAGCGGAGGGTGCTGTTATCTACCGAAACAAAATAAGTAGCACTGAATACAAAAAAAACAGCACAGAATAAGACAGAGAGACTTGAAGTTCAGGTAACTGAAAAAAATATACTGCTGCAGTATCTATATATTATATTATATAATAATAAATAAAATCATTTTGTCCTTTCATGATTAAAGTGAATATTCTTTTTTACGAGCTAGAATCCACTGTAAAATATGATAGAGCTAGTAGCTACATAAAAGTAGTCATTTGACCCTAACCTGGGGCTCTCCACTGATATCAAGAAAGTGTGCTCCATTCTCCACACATGCCTTCACCACGGGCTCGCCAAAGAACCTGTACTGTGAGAATAGAAAAAGACATTAGACGCAAAATAGTTACACATTTAAAGATGCCGTTCCACTTCATGAACAAAATAGTTGCCAAGCAAATAAACGTTAACCAAGCGGTCATTATTTATTCTTAAGATTTAATCACAAAGAAACAACACAAACATTTTACATGTACACACTATTGACCCCCAGTGATCGCTCAGATGAGACTCCCAGGGGTGTAATGAGCTCTCCCCACATATGCACACATTAGATTTGACACTGATGTATCAGTGAATACATTATATATGGGGTGAACAACTTCACCCTTAATAAACATTTGGGTCAAGGTTGGCCAAAAACCATGTTTCCTTAAAGTGCTGGTGCGATTTAGTCATTTTATAGTGAAATTGATTAATGCTCCCACACAAAATATGCATTTGTCTGGTGCTCTTTTCAAGAGCATTTGCACAAATTCCATACCGCAATCATGGCTGCAAGTGGATGTACCCCTATTGCCAGTAATGTATTTATGTAGACGTTTTCCGGCACCCCAAACATACCTTACCCTTCCTGTTGAGCCCCTGTAAGATTGGCCATGTTCTTGCATTTCCCTACTTATGGATGTGTGGCACCAAGTACAGTGCTATGCAGGCTAGGTCACCTTGGCACTACCCTCCATAATGGAAATGAACTGTTCAAGAGATCAAATATCTCTCTTGTAACCGGTCCATTGAGCAGCGGCACACCAATGAGCCTGACCGCCCAAAAAAGGGAGCGCTGCCTGCAGCACTATAAAATAGATTGTACGTCTAACACGATATATCGATCTATTCACTAAAGCGGGCAGTTCGGCATTTCAGCTCCCTGTCGCTTACCATTCATTATCAAGAACAAACCTCGGTCATCTGCTCCAGAAAGAAGGTCTGAGCTGGCCCTAGAGTAGACTCTACTACAGTACACGGCTTATTATGTAGAATTTGTCCAACAGTCAGTGCTTCTAGGTGGAACATGACCCTGAAGTTGGAACGATATACATGCACTCCAGCAGGAGAAAAATCCAGGATGGTCTGGCAGAAATATTAGTCCGCTAGCCACCATTTGGACGATGCCAACCTAGAACAAGGGTCTAACTTTCATAACTGCTAGTTCATTATGCATCATGCCAAGATAAATGATATATAAAGTGCTACCACAGCACAAAGGAGGACAGCGTTCACAGCCTTCTGAAAAATGGAAGAACGCTGCCTTCATTACAGAAGGTTTCACTTATTATTACCCCAATATACAGTCAGAGTTTCTTCAGAGCAAAAAAAAACAAACAAACCAATTTTAGAAGCGCATTTTCCCCCTTTTGCTGTGAGCAGCTGTACAATACTTACTGGCCCCACACAGTCCAGAACAACAGAGGCCTTCTTACACATCTCAGCGAGGGAGGGTGGATCGTTAACATCACAAATTATAACGCCAACGTCCGACTTCAGCTGGGGTTTAGCTTAAAAGGAAAAGAAAAGAATAGGATCACAAGCGACTGGCACTGAATTCCACCGACTGGAAAAACTTCTCGGGCTGCAAGACAAAACTACGGAAAATACATTATGTGTATCACACGCAGAATTGTGTAAAAAGTTAAAGAATAATAAGAGGATTATAATAATAATAGTAATAATGAGAATCGTAATAATAGCAAAAAAAATAATAATAAGAGATGGCAATAATAATATTATCCTATTATTATTTGCCCTTATTATTATTGATTCTCATTTATTATTAAAAAGGATCATAATAATAAGAGGTTAATAATATTATCCTATTATTATTTCCCTCTTTATTATGTATATCCTCTTCTAATTTATGTTTATTAAATAAATAATAAAGGGTCATGTGTTTCACCTAAAATAATTTACCTTTAAAGTTCCTTAAAAACCCAGCCGACTATGGACGCAAAAACGACCGTATTTTTTAAGGTGGCAACCAAACAATGAATACGGCTTAAGTTAGTGAAATAAACTCTTCGTATACATTGTGCCAGCAAACAGGGCTTGGACATGTATTGGAAAAACTATTTTGCAGAATTCATTTAAATTGGAGAAGAATAATGTTTTAGGTTTTTGGTTTTATTATTTATTAGGTGCGAACATATTACTCAGCAGGGTAGAATATAATCACAGGGTGGTTACCGAATAAACATGTACACACCTAGAGATAAAAGGGCATATGAGGACTCTGCCCGTGAGCTTGCCATTTAGCCCTATGGTACTTTCATAGAAAGTTCCTGGCTTAGGAAGGCCCTGGCTCATGAGTTTACAATCTACGATAAGGAATGATATGGGGAACTGAGATAAAAGGAGGGGTAGACTAACCTCAGAGGCATGGAAAACAGGCTATTAGTACACGATTGCACTTGAATCGATACCTTTAGCACCGTTAAAGCCGATAAGGTTGCATCATATTCGGACAAAGGTTGGAGATATCGTAATACGAGAAGAATGGAAAGGATGTGATGGCATGACACATGAGATATGCGCTGACCCACGCCAAGTGCCAGCGGGCACCAGTAGAACACAATGGGCCCAGTAAACAAATGCAATTAATATTAACAGTATATAATCTCCTTAATGCATGAAAGGAACATATAAGGGATCCAAGCACGGTGTGGATGCTGCATAGAGTCCCGCGTGCGCTATTTAGGTCCGAGCAGGTCCCCTCCCGCATTTAACTCATAAAGT
>VKOC01000005.1:15034351-15046307 GCA_009364415.1 Spea multiplicata
GTCCCGCGGGTAGGGGAGCTGAGACGCAGCCCGCGCGTCCAGCTCCCTGCTCGTTCCGTCGGCAGGAGCCGCCGCCAGGTCCGTTCGGCGGATAGACGCGCGTCCCCGCAGAGATCAATGGATCCTGACGGGGCGCGCGCCTAACTCATAAATATTCATGTCGCTTCTTAAAGCGACATTTATCTTTTTTCCTCCTCCCCCTAATTAGGTGGGTAGGAGGATCCTGTGATTGAGAGGGATATTTAAACCCTCAGTATGCACTTCACCTTTGCCTGTGATAGTGCCTAATAGCCTTCACTAGCGTTCCTGAATTGCCTGTTAATTATTGGTTCTGACTCCGGCTAGTTTTTGACCTTTGCTGTTTGCTGCTTGCCCTGACCTCTGCTCGTGACCCCGACTACTCTTCTGCCTGACCCCCTGAATTTATTATTTTTATTTATTATTTTGTTCCTGATTTTTGTACTACGCTACGCTCCTGTGTCCGTTATACACTTCGGTGTTCCGTTGCTGGGCTCTCCATCTCCGCCAGGTGGCGCCTTCCCAATTTCTGCAGCGTGGATCCTCTGCTGTATTGCAGACGTGACTCCTGCCTTCCTGCTTCCTGCACCGGCGATCGGGTTGCCGATCGTCAGTGCAGGGAGTCCGGGAACTCTGGGCCCTACCGCACTTACGTACGGACGTCCGCCTGCCGGAGACGGAGCCCGAGCTCTCCAACACGGGTCTCCGTAACCCGCGAGCGGATCGTTGCACCCGAGACCCCGGGACCGCGACCGGACCCGGGACCGCGATCGCGACATACATTTAAAAGGCACAGCTCAAACATTGCATACATACCATACACCTTCTTGCCGTTATAAAATATTTGTAAAACCTGTCTGAAAAGCAACATTTTAGCTGCTCACTCTATTGTTTACTATTAAGTACCGTATTTGGTCGATTACAAGACGAGGTTTTTTCCAGAGCAAATGCTCGGGGTCGTCTTATAATCAGACCTCAGCTAGGTCTGACTATGAGACTAAGATTATGATCCTCCTGTTCCCCCCCCCACTTACCGTACTTCTGAGTCCCGGTGCTATAGTCCGGGCAGCGTGTAGAGCTCCACTCGATTCGCGTAGACAACTTCCGCTGCAGCCGGGAGGAGGTGCGGTTAGCAGCGGGGGTTGTCTGCGTCCATCGCGCAGACCTTCCCCGGCTGTCAGAGATCAGAGTTCCCTGCCGGGGAAGGTCTTTGCTTTTTTAGATGCAACAGAGGAAGTGTGTCCTTAAAATCTTGTGTTTTATTTGTTTTTATTTGTGAAATACAACAATGGATATATGATTTTACATTTTGTATAAGCCCTTTCTTTGGGAAAAAAGTGCAAGCTGTAATGGGGACACTATCATTAACCACTTGGATGGATAGATATTAAGGGCTGCAGAACATTTTAATACACTCATAGCTACCAAACATTCTCAGTACCAAGAAGAGGGGTCAGACAACACAGGACTGTCCACACTGAACAGGTAGCTTGGGTGATATGTGCTCTTGTTACTTGACAAAACTAACTTAAAATAACACTATACCCCTAAATGTCTCAGGTTCAGTGGGACAGTCCCAATTTTCAGGCACTGTCCCGTTGACACTGGTAGCTGCCCAACTGTGCCTCTTTTGCTGGCAGTAGGGATCATGGGGCGTTGGGGAGATCCTCCGAACTCCCTAGACTGGCTCAAAGAGCTGTAAGATGAATGGAGGTATGTTGTGTTGCAGCTTATACCTCGAAGCTCTCATCATCTTCATTTAACAACCCATCCTAACAACCCAGCTTAATCAAACATTCCATTAAGTTTGTCTAAAATAAATATAATTAAAAAATATTTTTCTTTAGACTATTGATGATACAGCACAGTGACAGAGATTCTTTTACTAAATTAGTTTGAGGCTTGCCAAAAATACTGACACATATTAAATTAAATTTGAGTCATGCCAGCAAATGACAAAAGCATTTTGTAAAGTTTAATGCCAATGTTAAACACAAGCTTTGTGTGCATTTACTTCATAAATCATATACGTGATCAAATCAGTCATATTATTTTACCTGATATGAACTTTTTGGTTACAGTGTCAAAAGAGGCATTTTATTTAATATATATGAGGGTTAGTACAGACACAATAAAAATATCTGTCTTCTGTCCGTCTTGCAGCCAGTCACATGATAAGCAGCATTCCTTTCTATCAGAACCAGCATTCATTTTTTCAGCAACTCGATCTACAATAGCTCGTCTGCTGGATTTGACCACATATACAGGCCTTTGCCCCATGTGCATCAATGAGCCTTGGCCTCCTATGACCTTGCCACTGGTTCAACACTTTTCCTTCCTTGGACCACTTTTGATATTTACTGACCACTGCAGACAGCTCTGCTCTGACCCAGTCGTCTAGCCATCACAATTTAGCCCTTGTCAAATTTGCTGAGATCCTTACATTTTTCGTGCTTCTACTCAGGAGACCAAACATCAACTCAGGAGACCAAATGTTCACTTGCTGCCTAATACATCCCACCCACTGGCAGGTGCCATGATTGACTTCACCTGTCAATTGTCACAATGTTATAGCTGATCAGTGTAAATGTGCTATTGATTTCTTTGACTTTCCTGTTTTGTAAAACTAAAACTCACAAAAATTCACATATAGGCTTCAAGTAGTATTACTTATATAACCTAAAAGGCAGTGAGTGCGCCCACCGTAATTATAAAACTTAACTTTTACTCCTAAATATTAAAAAGTTACAATTCATAATGACTTTATAGCACAGGACAAAAATACAAAAATAAAAAATCCTCAATAAGATAGTGGTCATATCTGATGAGTTTTGTTTCTTTTGTTGGGCTTAGTCGTAGATATAATTTGCTACTTCACAATTATTTTGTGAACCTCTCCCCATGTCCTATTTGGGACATCTTTGAAGCTGGCCTATTCAATTTACCTCCTCAGAGTTTGACACAAATTGTACTTCAGGCACTCTTGGTATATGTCACTTCACAACACTGCATTGATACCACATATTCGGGAGCTAAAAGGCCACATTTGGGACATGGACAATTACATTTTTCAACTTGTTACCTTTGATTGCTTTCTACGCTTATTTAATGCCATCACGTAATCGGTCGTTAACTGGCCATACCTGGCATACCATTAGTCCTAAGGGGTTAAAGGATTATATTTTGTTTCAGGGCAAAATGTGGTGGTATTCAGTTATTATTTCCTGTAATGCATTTTCTTGATCCGTCTAACACCATAATTAAATTTAACTACTACAGAAAACACATTGCATATGGTTTAGAACATGTGGAATATGTTTAGAACACGTGGAATATGCATAAATGGTTATTGATGAATTGACAAAATAGGTTGCAATAGAAAATACAGACAGTAGCTTCCCTAAACATGTATGATTGTGTGACTTTTATTAGAAGTCAAATACGTCAGGCTTTTCAGCAGAGATGCTTTGTGTAGGTACTATATAAAATCTTCTTAGGACTTGACTTGGGTTTGTGAATTAGAGAAAATAAATAAAAATATTTTCATATAACACTATACCATTTTCCATCTGCCTGTGCAAATTTGATCCTAGCACCTCTGTGATATGAATAATACATCTGTTATTACAGCCCTGCTTTTGGAAGGCCAAATAGCAATATGCTTACAGCTGTCACTGTATAGGTCTTAATAATGGTACAAGCATGAAAATAACATTTAACTGGAAAGAAGGGTTTGAGCCAAAGGTAGGGAAAAAATCATTTGTTAGAGATATATACCGTACATTCCTATCTCTCTAAACCTGCTTGCATTACTATACAATAGACTGTAGTTCACCAGAAGATTTTCATTTAATTTCCCGAATTCTAGATAGAAGCCTTCTATTGAAAAGGTTTGACGGAAAACCACTACAAAAGCAAAACCTCTTAACTTAAACTTGCATATTGCTTAATGTTTTATGAACAAGGTTTTTTCCCTAAAGACCTCTTTTTTATTTATTTTTTTTATTTTTACCTCATGATTGCCATTTTTTTGGTGTATTCACACTAATTATACATTGTTGTTTTTAAGGAAGGTGTTCTCTTAAACCACAGTAACACATTATAATTATTGTTGCCATTATGTAAACACATATGTTAACCCCTTCTGATGGTTCTGATGCCCAAAAATCATAGACTTTTTTTAGCATTTTTACAATGTTACCTGCACCCACATTAATTATACAATGTTCTTTCAAGGTCAGATAAAGCTTTATTTGATACCATTGTTAGATGTATAGTACAATATTTAGTATGGAAATATTTGAGATAAAATAAATGTTTCTTATATTTTACTATGATAATGGTCGTCAAACCAGTTGAGTTGACCAAAATACCACAAAATTTATGTGTCTTCAATTTAAAAAAAAAAACAGGCTGTCACGTACCTGGATGCCGGTTCCTCCAGGCCCTCGGATCCGCAGCCGCCGCGGAAGAGGGGGAGACCCCCCGCCTTACAGCAGCGGCCGCAACCGCCGCGGAAGAGAGGGAGACCTCCCGCCTCGGGCGGCAGGCCGGCAAAACCCGTCGCGCAGAAGAGAGGGAGACTCCCGCCTCGGTTTCAGGCAGCTGCAGCCGGCCGCGGCGAAGGGGAAGGCCCCCCGCCTCAGCACGGCAGCCTCAACCGCCACGGAGGAGAGGGAGACCCCCCGCCTCCGCGAGACAGCCGCAACCGCCGCGAGGACGGGGAAGACCCCGCAACTCCGCACGGCAGCCGCCACCTTCCGGAGCCAGGTCCGGACCTGCTACGTGCACACGTTCTGCACGCCACCTAGTGGCGCCAGCCGGTACTACCGGTCCTTTTAGGAACTTGCGTTCTCGCCAATCCCAAGATGGCCGCGGACCGGAAGTGACGTAACGGCACTTTGAAAATTTGGCGGGAGAATGCTAATTAGTGTCTGGACTTCCTCTGTCTATTTAAGAGCCTCAGAAACCTTCCAGCTTTGCCTTCTGATGGTTGTACCTATCCTGTATAGTGTCTGCTCAGTACGCGTTCCTGTTGATTTCCCGTTACCGACCCGGCTTGTTCCTGATACCGATTCCTGGCGTTTGACTCTGGCTTTCCCCACGTTTATCCTGACTTCTGGCTTCCTGACCTCGGCTTACCCTGCTACGATCCTGACTTCTGGCTTCCTGACCTCGGCTTGCTCATTGGCTATCCTATACTGGACTCTGGTTTTCTGTCTATTGGACTTGCACACGCTGGTCTACCTGATTACAGGTTCTACCATACGCTGTGCGTGACACAGGCATAGTTTTTTTTTATGTTTTTGTTGAAAATATGAGGCACAAAATGTAACATGCCTGTTGCCTTTTCCAAACATTTGTGAGGCATATGTCTTATTTGGGACTGTTTAGCAGCCTACCAGTTCAAAATACTTCAACAAAAGTAAATATTTTTATGGAGAAGACAACCCAGGGTATTTCACTGGGAACATCTAGGCACTTGTCACGCAACCAGTTGGTCACCAATCCCTGACAAAATGAGCTGCAAAATTATTTTTTGTTGCTTTTTTCCACCAAACTGCATCTCCAGATTACAGAAATACCCCACATACATATGTTTTTATATATTCTAAATGACTCATTTCACTGCGCAACAGCACATTGAATAGGGCAAGGTAGGCACACAGGAAATAAAGACTTAAAGGATCATACACTATACAAACACAATTTAGACAAAAAAAAGATATATTTTAACAATCTTAACATTTTTTATTGCACAACTCCCATCCCTCTTAGGATCTAATAGGAGTTGTAATCCACAAAGTCATTTTTCCAGAAAAAAAATTTATAAAATGTTTATAAAATGTGTGTAGTGTAATTTTTCTGCTTATTATTTGTGCTTTGTGATTTTTTTTATTGGTTGTATTAGCAGGTGGGGCGGTGCCCGGCAGTGCCGTAAAGTTTGATGTCTTGCATGACAGCATGATCAGGCAGTGTTTTCAGTGTGCAGCTGACCTAACTATAAATCAGTTGGGAACCGGCAGCACTCATTATACATGATTGGAGCAGTGTGTTCATTGAGAATACAAGGCATTCATTCAAAAAAAGGAAGTCTCACTTGATTGCATGAGACTTCTGACATGGGGGAGCATTTTTTATTTTTTTTTCCTTATTCTCGTATTTTTTTTCTTTTACTTTTTTGAGGTTTCTGACTTACATCACTGGTACTTTCTTTATGACATTTCATACCGTCACAATGGCATGAAACATCATGAAGGTTTTAACAGGTTAAAATAAAAAAACATGTTCAGAAGCTGTCAGGATCAAGGTGAGGAACCCGATATGCAGGATACACAGCACTGAGGAGCAACCAACTAGGTACAGGGATGTCCGAAATCAAGCCAAAGGGTCAGGATTGGAGATAGCAACGTAATCGGTAACAATAGCCAGAGGGTCAGGATTGGAGACAGCAGCATAATCGGTAACAATAGCCAAAGAGTCAGGATTGGAGATAGCAGCATAATCCTTAACAATAGCCAGAGGGTCATGATTGGAGACAGCAGCGTAATCGGTCACAATAGCCAGGGGGTCAATAACAGGAATCAGGAAGAACAACCAGGAATAGCTCTGTACGGCACAATAACTGAGCACTGAATGCTCTTCCACCAGGGGTCACCCGGCCCCCGTGTGTGGAGACGATGGTGCACGTTACCCGCCTTCTCCATTCAGGAGTTAAGGAGAGGTGGGGGCACGCGCTCGCTCTCTAGGACCGGCATCGTTGCAGGAGCGGTGATAGCGGCGGCATTGGAGCTGGTACCCGCAGTCAGTGAGTACTCCGGTGAGTTTGCGCTGGGGGTTTCTCCGTGGACCCTGACAGAAGCATTCTCTGATTATATGGCCTAATTGTACCTTATATTGTATTTTTTTTACTTCTGGGATCAGGTGTAGGAACGTTTGTTTTTTAAAGGGTTATTAATATAATAAAAATGTGTGTGCGATTTACAAGATAAAAAGGAATGTGTCTTAACAACTCATGCTTGAAAGCACATTTAAATTTGTGCAAAGTATACCCTCGATTAATATCATTTTGGCATGCGTCTAACCATCTAGGTCGTTCAACATCACAAGAGTGTTACAGTACAGTTTAAAGCTGTCTTGGAATTTGGAACTGGCACATACCTTGCCAAAGTACTCGAGAATGTTGCATCCAGGTGGTAGCTGAGATGAATCTTGTATTTCTTTCCTTATGTAGAGCTCCAAAGCAGTAACAAGCTGCCAGAGGCCTTCTTTCATGTCTTCACTCAGGTCTTTAATATCTAAATAAGGTGTGGAAGAATTGAGACAACAGTAAAGGGTGGATTGGATATTTTGAAGAATTTTACATAATACTATTTCATGATACATACTAAGTCTACTAATAACAAGGTGTTCTGCATACAGTAAACCATCATAATAAATTGAATATATGAAAAAAGATATATGGATACAGATAGGTTTTTGAAGATTACTGAAATTTGAGAGGTTTAAAAATGAAGCAGATGTGAAATTTAGGATCTTAAAACCTCCATATTTTCTTGTGTCTTTGTCTTTCAGGACAAAAAATACATTTCAGATTCTAAACGCTTAGGTGACATTGCATCTTCTTCCATTCGCCATCCAATAAAAAGTATCTTCCACTTTCTAACCATCTTGGCAACAATAGTCTGGTTTCATGTGTGCTTGAGATAGCTGAGAATCAAGGGGGTGTTACGTCAGATCAGGCACCACAGGTGATGGACCCACAATGCAGGAATGGTGTGCACTCGCCAATGAACTAGGACTAGTTATGCATGTGGGCAAGAGGGATACTTGACATCCTTAACTTCCAAACAACTCCCAAAGTATTTTTGTGGATCCTTTAAACAACATCACACACTTCACAACAATCATGTTTTCAATAACTATCTTTATTGATGCCTACGTCTAGCTTTACACATCAAATGCTTCGTAATATTATAGGCATTTGATGGGAGAAGTACATGCAAAGGGATAAAATTTCTGAGAAATTAGCATTTTTAAAATCATCAAGATTTTATTAGCCATTTCGTTAGAGGTGCTCTTGTTGGGTGAAGCGGCAACACATATTTTGTAATTACATTGTAAAATGGAATAAAAAATATCATCTGCATAAACATATTAGATGGTAACGCCTGGTCCAGTAAATCCTGGAACCACCTTCCCCATTTTATTCTATTTTCTGTGATACGAACTTAACTCTGCAAATTATATGCACTGCTGAGATACTCACGGGACTGAAGATCTGATATTGAATAGAGCTCTTCTGAAGTACAGTCTGACTGCTGAAGCTACAATAACAAAATAAAATCAGGTAATGGTAAATCACATCTTGTCTATGGTGGTCCAAATCTGACGTAATGGTTTGTGGGTGGCTGGCACACAAACTTTCCATGGTATAATTCTAGTTGAAAAAATGATAGCACATTTTGATTTTTATGTAGCATTTAAAATAGTGTAAAAATAATATCATATCTCCCACAGATCTAATTTTGAATGGATGGTTCCTGATTAGCACGAATGTTTGCTGAGTATAAGTACTGTATATCACAGTGTTCTTCACATCTAAAATCACAATGTGTACCCTATTGAAATGTGTAAAGTATCCCTGTTCTTCTAAGTGCCTTACCTATTGATGCTGATAGGTCAAAAAGTAAAATGAAAGCCTTTGTTAATAATGTGGCACCAGAATCATGGTTAGTCATAACCATCTCCAAAAACAAACTTGTCCCTCTTGGTCCATCCAAACTGTTGAGTATTACGACACATACAGACTATGTTCAGACGTTCACAATGAAAACTAAGGGCAGATGTGTGGGGAGAGATAGGCATCCAGTATGCCAAACCAACTTACCAGTTTAAAGATGATTCTGCCAACCAACCGGACAGAGTCTGTAGGAACATTGGGCAAGATGCTCTTAAGACATACGCATTCTCTTTTATGATCTTGCCAAGCAGCTTTCTGTAGGATCAAATCAAACAAGGAAAATATGAGGTATGTTATAAATGTCCTATGACCATTTTTAGCAGATGAGATTCCTACATATGATATAATGAACGATTAAACATGCTTATAGCAGGTGACAGGATGATAGTATTAAGGATTTTTTTTAATATTTGATCTTTTATATAGTGAGTTTCTGAACTGATGCTATGTTATGTACATAGGTGCATATATGTAATAAGGTCCAACATTTAGTGATCTGTGGACAGTTAGCATTTAAAATAATAGCGGATTTCAGGGACTGTTTTTTTTTACCGGTACCAGGTAATAGCTACACATCTTCTTTTCTTTAAAAGGATGAGCAATAGCTATTATATATTAACGTACATTAATGTATTCAGTGATAATGTACTATTGAATGGAACCCTGTCCAGAGAAACTCGACACCATATATAGACAGAATAGTCGATATCAACGGAATCCTTGTATGCTATGTTACTGTTTTTTTTTGTTTGTTTTGTTTTGTTTTGTTTTAAGGTCATTGTAATGTTATTCCTTGTGTTGTTAATTTGTGAAGTTTTTTATGTGGATAAATAAAAAAAAAACAAAAAAAAAAAACGTACATTAATGTATAATTAATTAATCACACATTCCTATATAAAAGACACAATTACTTCCACACGTTCCTAATACTTACATGCATTTTGCCATTTGGTCTGATTACCATGTAATTATGTACAATGCTCGGTATTTGGGCTTTGTTTTTAATTTCTTGGGTCTTTGGTAATTTATTTACTGTTCTGTGTTTTTATTCTTATTTAGCAGTTTGTGCACTTTAAAGTAATAGGCCACTGTATCCACTGAGCACTGAGTATAGTTCATTAATCGTTTTGGAACCATTGTGCTTACCAATCAAACACTTCCAGAAATCACTATATATATATATTATATAGTATATATATATATATATATATATATATATATATAATTTGTCCTGGGTTTAAGATCATAGTACGTATGGTTGCTATTTTTGAAGTAGACATGTCTCCATAGTAACAGTATATTCATAGATGCCCAGATGCAAGCCAAGTAAACACATTCTTGTACATCAAGAGCACCTGGTTTTGAGGGGTATCCATTAGCCCTTTGTTTAGGCAGAGGCTGGTAGGCGTTTTAGACGCGAAAAACATATTTTTTTGTGTTTTTTTAAGATATGTGTGAGTCTATAATGCTTTATTATGTGGGGATTGTGCAGTCGAGGAGATACCTGCAACATCACAATTATGGATGATGGGGACAGAGATCACAGAAACATTATCAGTATCTGCTTTTGTTTCACATAACAACAGTACTGCAGACCTATTTCTGTGTTATCTGCATGACCTCTAGTGCATTTAATCGCATGATAATATGCTTCAGTGAGAGTGCAACTGAGCATGTGCAAGAAGTTTACATGCTGATGCTTCCTGGTTTCAGTAAAGTCTCCCATGGGAGGTAGAATATCAGACAGAAGAACTATAAGAATTCATGCTCAACTATAAGAATGGACCATACCTGGGAATATTTGGGCTCCGGCTACCCAGAGCCTACCCTTGTGGGACGCGGTAAAGATTACCTGCTGACATAGGTAGGTGTTCCTGCTGACATATGCACTGCACCCCTCAATTTAAGGGGAAAATGGGCTGGAAGAGGGGCGTGTCAGGACCCAGCAACACGGTGAATTCAGATGTCGACCCAGAGAACCCGGCGATTATATACAGTATATATATTATATAGATATATATATATAGATATATATATAGATAGATAAATAAATACTGACTTGTAGCACTACATTTTTAAAAAGCTAGAATGGATGGAAGTAGACCAACATATGCAATCAGGTCAGAACACATTATGCCAGTTTTGACTCGGGGTATGCCGATCAGCAGAGATGCAGTATGGACTGTCATGGAACTTTTAATAGGCAAAAGGTGACATCAATATGATTAATAGCTTCTTCAACCAATGAACTTCTAATGAGTCGAAATAAACCATTTCCCATTACAACTTGTCACTTCTCAGTTCTCAGAACTGGAATTCAGTTTTACATCCAGAGTACCACTAAAAATAGCCCTGCTCATGATTAATGACTGGCTACCAGTGTCTTAAACTTCAGGTATTGAAATTTAACAAAAACCTGCATATGTAGTTCTGTTCATAATAAACAACAAAAGTAGGAGCATTTTCGGTACAGGAAGCAGGAAATGTGTCATAATTGCCATGGCCTTAGGTGCTTCCACAAGCCAGGTTTATTACAATGCCAGAATGGCACTATATTGTGATTGGTGGACAACATTCCGATCTATAGAGCCTATGCACTGAGTATCGAGACCTTACAGAGCTGGTCTTAGAGGTCTCCCTTTTTCAATGTATTTTATTCATTTTTTATTTTGCTATATTAGACAAGGGAGTGGCTTTGTTTCTCCCTTTCTCACTCCACATTCACACTTCCTGGAATACAATCAAGCCCTCCGCTCCAACAGCAAAAAAACCCCAGAAAAAAACTTTTACTTGCCACATTGACTCTACAGATTAGAAGGAGACTGTCAGAGTCAGTGCTGTCTTTCCTCTCCCCACACACATACAGACCAGAGGAGCACAATACCATGCAGTTCACACAGCAAATAAATGGCACAGGCCAACCAGAAACGAAGTGTGAGTCGTGAACAGGGCCGGGTTTAGGTGTTCAGACACCCTGTTCTGACCACCCCAGTAGTGCCCCCTCCCCAGTCATCACCCCCCCAAGTCCCTTTGTTCCCTCCTTCACAAACGCTTTACATGCCCTAAAGGGGCCCATTTGGGAGCTGTGCATTTTTAAAATGATAATTTTGACATTTGGTCATGCTGTGCCATGCCCTGTTTGGGACATGTTTGACCCTGACCGATTCAACCCATCAAACCATATATTTTAGAACA
>VKOC01000005.1:15061784-15090947 GCA_009364415.1 Spea multiplicata
CGCAAGGCCGCTTCCACTACCTTCCTCTGAAGTGCCGCGCAGGAGAGGCAGACCCCTCTAGTGGCGAACTCGCATACTGCGGGGATTTATGAAGGGAGATTACGCCATCCACAAGATGGCCGCGAGTCACAGACACCGGAAGTGATGTCATGAGGGGCTGATGGGAGATTCTGACTTCCTCCGCGGTTCTCCATTTAAACCCCTTAGACCAGTTTCACCTTGCCTTCTGATGGCCGTCTATGCCTTGTGCTAGCACCCAGACAGCGTTTACCTGCTTGATTCCTGTGTTTGACCTCGGCTTGCCTGACTACGTTGTTATCCTGTATCCTGACCTCGGCTTGTTTATCGTTTATCCTGATCTCCTGAATCCTGACCTCGGCTAAGTTTACCGGCTATCCTGTTCACTGGAATCCTGACCTCGGCTTGTCTGAACTGTTCTGTCCTGGAGTCCTACCTGACCACGGTGTCTCCAAACTACTTGTACGTGACACCCTTGTGTTTATTTTGTTGACCAAGATGAGCCCATGATACCAAGAGATTTACCAAATTCACTTAATCACAGCATTCACAGGAAAAAAGGTTGGAATACAGCACTCAGTAGTGAGATGGTGCACGAGGCAGGGTAACACCAAGTCCTTTAATAAATCCAGAATAAAGAAGCAGAGGCTCAGCACTCAAATGGTAAGGTGAGTTTATTTCACACAGGCATTACTTAAAACATCTCCATCCTCCTCCATCACTTGTTCTGCATTCAGTCTCCTCCATCTCTTGTGCATTCACAACTTTCTGCATTTCCAGTAGCTGCATTGGGCACTAAGCTGAAAACACTGCCATGAGTTTCTTACCAATATTAGCTAGCAAATCCATTCAAGGGAACGGTTGGTTTTGTAATTTGTCTGCAGCCAACCCTGCCACTAAGCAACAGTTTCCTTTATTCCCAAAATGTAGCCCATATTCCTAACTCAGCTACACTTTGGCATCATTGGCCCCATGCGACCATTATGGTACCTCGACTGTGGGGTTCCCATTCCCTCTTCCCCTGTATTAAGGCCTTTTGTGTGCACACTAATGTATACATGCTGACTGTTTTATTATTATTATTATTATTATTATCTTTTATTTATATTTAGTGCCACCAAAGCTATTTTCAAGTATATTAAACTATTTTTTTTCCTCCTTCCTGCTGGATTCCCTCTAGTATGACACATGCAGCATGGTAACATTTTTAAATGCTACCACCATTATTTACAATGTACAATACTGTAAAACTAAATTGCTCTTGTACTTCAAAGATGATTATATCAACATGTGTCAAATATTATAATATATTATACTTTTACAAAATGCTAATACTTCAAAAATAAATATAAGCTATGAATTTCCTTTATGGCCTGTTTTGTGATATAGGGAGAAGAATCCACAGTCACTAAGATGGCTTAGATGTGCTTTAAGAAAGCGGTCTAAGTATTCTTTATAGATTGAAGGAAATTGTTATTATGTTATAATCATGTCACAGTGCTAGACGGTACTGTGAAAAATTGAACTTTTCTGAATGTTTTATTAGTCAATTCAGGAAAATCCATTCAAGGTCATATTAACGTTACCATTCTAAAACTGACGGTACGGAGTGAATGGAAATAAACACAGTTTCTCTGAACCGTTCCACATGTGTATATGATTTCCTTTTGAAACGTGGTTTTCATAATGTTAATGTTAAGTATTCTCATTATTCTGGTTATTATTTATTGGCTCTGGTATTTTTCAGAACTATTATGTTTATATTTAAATGACACAGAGTGGGGGCTAAAAAACGAAATATTGTGGGGAAAACAATTTGAAATCTTTAAATGAAACAGATCTAGCCAAAATAAAACAGAGAGAGTGTCCAGATGGTCTCTGTAAAAAGAGTGAGGCTACTATATAATAATAAGATTTAGAGATAGCTCAGTGAACCACTGCTAAATTTTAAGGCACTATTAATGTATTTAAATTTAATTCAAATGTGTATTTTTATTCCAGATGGGAAATAATTTGTTGATTGAGGAGTGATTTTGTTTAATGCTTTAACTCAACTTCTTATGAAGGTTTCAAGTTGGAAATTCTGAATGTTGCAACTTTTGGGATCAAGTTAAAAAATCTGTTCCCTTCAGAACATAATGGGTTATCTGCTTGACTTGCCACCCAGAATCCCAATAAGTGATCCAACTTGTATTTCCTGTAACAACCTGAATGATGTGATGAAAAAGGTTTAGGGAAAGTATCGGTAGTGGGAGGAGTGCAACCCAATGCCTAGTTGTAACAGAGAACTATTAGAGAAACCTCTCACAAAATTGTGACCTTATTGCACTTGAAGCACTTAAAATACTATTATATTATTGTATTATCTTTCATTTTGAAATGACTAAGTATTCCTGTATAAATAGAATTCCATATGCTTAACAAAGCCTGCACAACAGGTGTGTTTATCATATTATCATATGTAGTCATTTATATGATCTAGTGATGAGCATCTATTTTGTTTGTAACCATATGACCTTGAACACAAATAGATACGATGTAAATGAACGAGATGAGTTTCTGACATGAGGAGATACAATATTTATGAGACTAAAATTGAGGTTGTGCATTTCTTCTAAGCAACTGTGGCATCAAATAATTATGAAGAAAAACAAAGCTGGAAGCAATTTATCATCACCTAGCTTAATTGTGATACTCAATGTAAATTGTTCATGTCATGCTAACGCAGGTACAACAAATGCATAAGGCCCAGGCGCCAAAATATGGGTAACCTGGAGAGAAAGAGAAGGGGAGAAGGAGAAGCGAGAAGGGAAGAGTGGAACAGAGAGGAAGATGAGGAAAGTGTACATAAATATTTATGTATTGTGTTAGAGTGGCCTGCGTTAGCATGTATGCATGAGCGTATATTGTTAGCATGTGTGTGCCAGCATTGTGTTGGCATGTTTTCTTGCACATGGTGTTAACGTGTGTATAGTATTAGTGTGTGTGTCAGCGTATAGTTTTAAGCATTTATGTCAGAGTATGGTGAGGTTAGTGGTCCCGGGAGAGAGAGGAAGAAAGTGCATGTGTGCAAAGGTGTATGGTATGACAGTGTGTGTGTTCGTGTAGGGTGTTAGAGCAAGTTTCCATGTAAGTAAGTGTGTTTTATTAATGGGGGCACCAAGAAAATAGTGCATCCAAGTTAACCCTAGACTTGAGGTAGAGTCCTCCCAAATGTTGCTGGGTTAAGGATCGTATCAAACCCTTGAGGGGATGTTCCAGGATGGGAAAACTCACAATGTGCAAACTCACTTACCTCACCAACCACTGTCCATTTAACTGACCTCTAGGATGGGATGTCCTATCGCTGCACTCTGATCGGAATGATGCACAACACCTAGGACAGCGCTCAATAGAGACCACGCTGACCCATTGAGCAGCAGTACAATGGGGAGCTGATCACAATAGGGCAATTGGCCCCTGGTTTTGTGGCAGAAAGGCTGCAGCCCTAGGCCTGGTCAGTCTAGGCCAGAATACACCACTAGCTACAGTGGCTGTTCTAGCTATGCCAGAACAAAAATATACATGCATGTTTTTTTAACAGCGGAATCTACATCCTCCATACACATATCTGCACTGTATCATCAGCACTACTCTGCATGCTTGACAGATTTTTGTGTGAAAAGTTCTTACATTCTTTAGTGGACTTATGGGATATTTATTTTATATCAACACATTAATCATAGGTTAAGTACCAAAAAAACCTCCTTGCACTTGACGACATTGTTTTTAACATTTCTGAATTTGGGATTGAAACCAGCATTTGAAAATAAGGTAAGATCCAAGAAGTAAAAAAATACATTATGCATCAGTAATTATACTTGCAGAAGGTGGTTTGTGTCTTTGTTTTTGAGACGCTGACATATTATGGTCATAAATATCACGGACCCAAAGCCAGTAACATTTAAGCAACAAGCTTAAGTTGATGATTTGTAAACAGGACTTATGCGGTGTTTATTTGACCATTTTCAAGCTGATTTTTTACTTTACTGCATTTTCATTTTTCAGTCTGCTTCATCTTACATCAAATTTACAAGAAGATTGAATCCAGAAAAGGTATCAAGGAGTTGCAGAAAAGATTTCATGTGGTCATATAATGTTTGCGGTTTCTTCACATGATTTCCTTCACAGTCTGGTGAGCGCATTACTGTTATAGCAATTTGACTTCTCTAAATCCTCTGGGAAAGGGCTTTGTTTAGCTCACTGTTACACAATATTTGACTCTTCTCTTTGTAATTCACAGTTCAATGCTGCGCTTTAGGTTTGATGTATAGTCATGGTTTATGCCTAACAGACTAACACATCAGAAGGGAGAGCATGCCAAAAATTGTGAAAGTTTAATAGAAGTATATCAAAGCATGTACAGCTGCTTAGCAAAATGTATAGATGAGTTAATGTGCCGATTGAAAAAAAATAGAAGTATTTCATATTACAATCACATTGGATGTTCTTTTGGACCACTGGTAACTTGTACTTTTGACATTAAACCGTACCAGGAAACTTTCCAGTGTGGGTCGCACGGAGTTCTCCCTCTTCTGGTCATGCAGGCTTTCTGCCCGCTTTTGAAAGAGAAAAGTGACCAAGTAAAGCAGGATTGTACCAGGAGAGTACGTGTCAGAACCAGAAAGTTCCCATGCATTTTTAGAAGCCAAAGGAATCACTAAATGCATAACCATTTAACGGAGCTGGGAGCACAGACTAGGAGGGTGAGGCTGGTACCAGAAGTGTTGGCAGAAGTGCTGCCTGAAATGAGTGTTGTTCTGGTCCCGGAAGTGGGCATTTACAGTGCCAGAAGTAGGAGAGATAACATCATAACGCTAGATCAGAGGATCTGGTCCATGTAGCTCCCAGGCTAAACAGGAAAGGACTCAAAAAGCACGACTGTCCTGTGTTTGAGCCTGTAAGGTCAGAAATAGGGATAATAAGGGAATTCTGTTAATATTTTGCCATTTGGTTAGTTGGCAACCCTTTGGCAATACTGTGGCTTCTTTGTAGACCAGAGCGAGTACCTCATGCCAAGGAGTCCTGACACCTTTTTCCATTGTAATCTATGGTATGCTTGCTATTGAATTTATTTTTATATAAATTTAACAATAGCCTTTGTTTTTGTGATTCCAGGATATAATACAGTCATTTTTGTTATGGTTGCCAGGGGCGTAACTAGAAACCTCAGGGCCCGGTCGAGAACTGTTAAGGGCCCCCCCCTTCATCTCCTTTCATCACAATCCTCCCCCCTCTCCCCTCTCCTGAACCCCCCCTCTTCTCACCACTCTCCCCCTCCTCCTCCCTACCCCCCCTTCCTCCCCACAATCTACCCCTCTTCCCCTCACAATGCCTCCCCTCATCTCCCCCTGACCATCTAACCCTCTCCCTCCCCCCCTCCTTCACAATCTACCCTCTCCCCTCCCCTCTACCCCCCCTCACAATCCCCTCTCACCCCCCCTTTCTCCGTCACTTACCTTTAATTCCTTTTTCCAATAGTTGGGAGCGTCGAGGCGTTTTGTCTTCGCGGTGCCCGGCCCTTCACTTCGCTGCGGGCCCCGGCATTATGACGTCCATATGCCCCGGCACTCTGCCGTTGAGCGCCGGCACAGAGATTCAAACGCCTCCACGCTGCACTCTGCCGGCCAGCCAGCCAGCCCGGCGGCGGCATTCCCGGCTCTCCTCCCACGGCTGGCGACGCAGAGGCCATAGTCCCCGGATTTCTGGTCAGTCAGGGGGGCCAAGATTTGCCGAGCGTCGTTTCTCATTCAACCGCTCGGCAGCCCTCGGGCCCCCTCGACTGGCAAAACTCCAGGCTCCCCAGGTCGCAGCGTGCGCCCCCCCCGGTAGTTCCGCCACTGATGGTTGCCATGATGGGGTAGACTTTGGCTGTAAATTAAAATCAGTGGCTGTTAGTCTTGGAAGAATACCTGGAGAGAGATTATTTTATTTTGTCACATTTGTTGTTGTTTACAACTCTTGGCTATGTGGGAAATGTAGAATTGCCCATAATTGCCACCATTATTATAATATATGTTTCACTTTTGGATTATAACACTTTACACAGGCCACATGTGTGGTAAAAGATTGTTCAGGGTATGGATAACTTTATGATGATCCTGTACGCAGTTTATATTCAGAAAATCATGAAGCTCTGGTGGGTGGCTCACATTGAGCTTTTCTATACATTGGACCATCTGAAACCAGCAATTTAAGTCATATGGAGATTATTTTTTACATTGAAATGTTGTATACAGCAATGTAGATGAGCACTGACAAAAACCTGGTTTTATTTTTTTTTTTCTCCAATAAACTTCCTTTATTTGCAGACCTAGAGGCTGCCATGTTGTCACATGATAATTTGTGAAACTTCCATGCTCAAACACAACCCTGAGCTGTTTCTTTATGGTAATGCCACCGGATTATGTTCTGCCATAGCCATTGAGCTGGTTGAGCCATTGTATTGTTCCCCCACAGGCTGCATGATAACGAGTTAGAGTGCTTGGTAGATTTGGCTAAAAAAAACAGAGCCAGAACACATTCAAATGGCTGAAATGCACCTGCCTGAATACATTACATTTACAGCCAATCCTGGGATGGGCAACTTGCGAAACCTTTAGGCCTGTGTATGGATGTTGGTTGAGTTACATTACAGGGTTAAGGAACAGAGGACATTTAGAGACACACACACTTGATGGGTTTGGCAGTGGGCACAGGAGAAGAACGTTGCACATAAAATTACAAATAAGACCCATTTGCACATATCGCAAACACTGAATCCATAAACATTAACAAACAACATATTTTATTTAAAAAATTTTATTTGGTAACTGGTTGGCCATTTTGTTAAGTAGGGTGATATGGGAATGCCCATATGGGTAGCAGTGCATTTTACAGTCGTGATGAGAGTTGTAAATGATGTTTGAGCGTACTTAGTAATGTGTAAGTAGTGCAGGATTATGTGGTTGATATCCTATAGTACATAACGTGCCAGCATTGAGAGCCTGAAATGTATGAGCAAAAATGTATCCATTTTAGGTGCTTAAACTGTATACATAAATCGCTTTAATGCCCGGTTTCAATGTAGCATTTTCTGTATGTTCCTATTGCAGAATATATGATTGCTCTATGAGGCTTAGTCAGGCTGTCGACTTGCTTACTGTGTTTCTTTTTACACCAATTCAGGTTTAGGCTGGTCATCAAGCCCAAGATCTGTTTGTTTGTAAGAGAAATGATACCCAAAGGGAGACCTTTGTAATAAAGTGATTACAGATTTTAATCTAATTATGTTTTTCTCACATAAAACCTACAAACAAAACATGTTAATTAGCACACTGGATCCATGGACAGAAGGTTATTAACAAGGGTCTAAAAATGTTAAGATCTGGGCATAAAATGCTAATATATCATAACTTTGGTCAAGCTACAAAGCTCCTTAATACCATGAAAGTTTCAAGGTAGCTGTTTTTTGCCTTTAATGTTACTAAATTTGTTATAAGTTGCTCAAGTACGTCTATGCTTGTGCAGCAAAGGCCTCAATTGCAGATCCCACGTAGCCTCCTTATAATATATTGAAACAGAGCACCATGATGCGATGTCACATCGCTGCATTAATACATCACAAGGGGGCTGGACGTGTAAGCAAAGATGGTGGCCCTGCCCCTGGTCTACCCAACCACATTCCCTGCACCATGCCATTCAACAGGCACCTGAAATGTTGGGAAATATGCAATTTGAACATTTTCTCAACTTTTACCTTGTAACTGTGAATTTGTGAAAGGTGTACATACTTATTTTATCATATTTTAATGCAGCTGCCCAAATGTTTTTTATGAAACAGGACTATGATGTAACATCTGAGCCCAGGAACGACTTATGTGTTTTGTGGGGATATCTCCCTCATCATTTCTGTTTCTTGGCACAGTGATTTATAGCACTGATCTGTCAGGAGTTCATTTAACGAGATTAGAAAAGAAGGCACCCCCATAAAAGCTTGTTCATATACTGTATATAATCGTTCCACAAGCATAATGCATCAAACACATGTTTTAGATTCTATACCGTAGTTTCTGGTTTGCTGAAATCACATTACTCTATGACTGTGGTTAAGTCAGTACTAAGAAACATAACATATCTGCAAACACCACCGCTGCTGGTGTTTGCAGATAGTTAGGTTGTTACCTTCTGTGTGGCATTCAATGATCTAGAATAAATGTGGTACTTTGTTGCTCCGAGCCCGAGGCAGAGACAATAATGAAGGGATTTGGAGTGTCAGAATGAAGAGGGTAATAAACCCCAGTTGTTCTAATGCATTTGAAAGACAAAATGAAAATATGAGAATGTACCTTAGTTTGAAAAAGCCCTACAACATAAACATATAAAACGATTTATAAAACATATTAAACATAACATAAAAAACTATTAGCTGGTTCTTATGTCTGCAATATGTCTGAAAGTATTTTTGATTAATAACTACATTAATAAAACATGAAAGATGTGTTGTATTCACTTTACTGTTTTGGACTAACCAGAAGGCTAAACTAGGTGAGATGCTACTCAGGTGAATGCAAATAATCGTGGCTGGTTGACTTGGCATGAACCTTGTAGACGGCTGAATCTGACAGCCTTCTGAGTCAGGACCTCAGTGAAGTTATTGAAACCTCACCCCACACTAAATAGACGAATAGAAGATAGATGCATCTTAATTCCCCAAACAGTTGATCTAAATATCCTTTAAGAAGTGGAGTCTTGAAGAGTGAAATCTCCAAGTTTATGGAGGTCTTTTTTAGTTGTGGAATGAGCATCATACAACAAATTCTTCTATTCACATTATCTCCCAATACTTACATGTTAAAGAAGAGCCACATGTTAGAGGTGGCAACGGTTTAAAAGTAATATCTGAAAATATTACTTTACTGAGATGGTGCTAGATGCATGGAATAGCCTTCCAGCAGAAGTGGTAGAGGTAAATATCAGTGAAGAAGCTTAAGCAAGCATTAATAGGCTATCCCAGATATAAGGCAAGGGACTAAGGAAGGTATTTAGAAATTGGGCAGACTAGATTGGCTTTATCTGCCAGCACATTCTAGGTCTCTTTGTTTTTATCTCCCATCCAGCATCTACCCATGTCTTGTGTGTTGGTGTTATTGAGCTGCATATGTCCTTGACTTCCCCTTCACACTTGGGAGCTGATTAGCGTTTAAGTAATTTCGTACTAATGTGTAATTTACTAAAGACCAATACAGGAAACATATGTGTTTAGATGGTGCAAGACATTCTCTTAACATCATGAAATCAGCATTAAATTCATGTTATGTGTTTCAGAATCATTACAAAAGTAACACAATGTAAGAGATATATTATATTTTTGGGGTACCACTTTTTTTTCCTATCACATCAACATTTATAGTCCTTATTTTTGTCAATGATTTTAATACCCAAATACAGAACCCACATAGACCAACAAGAACACATAACCATTGGTTACAATATTTTATTATAGTAGTTTGGAGGGGTGAAAACGAACTTTTCAGAGAAATATGGTGTAGCTTCCACTGTCTGCTTTCTCTAGTTATTTTATACATGTTGCATGTTGACAGGTCTTTTGAACAAGGGGGACAATGCAGGGTTGGAGGAGAGGTTAAGGATGTCCATGAACCGTCTCCCAGCAGTAAAATTTGCATTTATGAGAATTTGGTAATAATAATCTAACACATACCAATTCTCATTTGTTTCTGACCCCACAGAAGTCTGTGTATAGAGCCTTAAATGGATTTCTGCAATGCTTAAAGTTCGGATACACCATGAAATTATTTGACTTTAAAACACTACCTCAACTGATTTTATGAAAAACAAAACGTGCAAACTTTTTTTTGCATTTTAATACTGTACGGAGCTCTTTCTATTGTACATTTAATACTGTATACCTAAACATGCATGCACAAGCTGTATGGATTCAGTAGCCGTCACAAAAAAACTTTTCAACAGACCGTATGACTAAGCCTTTGCTCCTGGTGGCCACGTAATGTAACAAGAACAGTTAAACTGTAAGCTGAAACATTGCAACAAACACAAGTACTTAAAACAGCAAGTCAGAAATAGAATTCTACACCATGGCAAACAAGCTGCAAATACATTAAAAAAACTGTGGGTATTTTTTTCTGAGTTTTCATATTTACTGTAACTAGCACCATATGTACACAATAAGATATGAACATAAATGTTTGGATATTAAAGGTTTGAAAGGCACTTAATCAGTCTCATTGTGGATTCTTCATCCTTTTCTCCCAATTAATTTTAAAATTCTCAGTCCCATTTCCATCCGCCTCTGTTTCTACACTTGGGGCAAATTTGGCTCTCTTTTTGCCTTCAGTCATTATTTACAAAATTAACCTATAAAGTTTCTCAAAGTGCTCTCCAGGTGTCTGCTGACCCTTGTCTTTTTTTATAACGGAAGGTTGTAATGTGCTGAAAACATCTTCTCATCCCTTCTATTCACATTCTCTGTCACGTTCCAACATCTCCATGTCCATCAATTGTCCTCAATCCATTTTCTTTGGGTGTTGTTGGAAGGGATAAATTAATTTTATCGTGAATAAGTTTGGGTTGCTGTTAGACTGGTTACCCTTACCGAACCCCTCATCCACTTATCGACGCCTTGAGGTGATATCAAAGCAGGTGATCATCATCAGGTGGGCTTTACAGAAGTTGACACGGTTCTCCAGACGTTCTGTCACACATTCCAGGGCCTCCAGGTACTCTAAGGAGTCTACCTCATAAGTTTGCTCCAAGTCAACTGAAAATAAGTAAGTACAAAACAAAACTTTAGACAACGAACTCAGTAAAGAAAATTGTGATAGTCAACACTTGTTTGTGTGGTTTTATGAGTGATTAATGGAGAAAATAGTATGTCAGATATCTCCAAATCAGACAGAAATCATTCGTGAATGATTTAAAACCATCTCTATATGAATTATATATGATTTATGAAGTAGCTACAAAAATTATAATATGATACGTGTAGACATTTTGTTAAATATTAGGTATCAAACACCATTTTTCTTTGTAATCTGTCATGTTCTAGATAAATTGGTTTTAACAAAAAGCTGTATTAGGTCTAAATGGATTAACAGTGGTTGCTAGTTCTGTGAAATTGAGAAAATATGGTGGATGATGGCAAATTTAAAAAAGAAACATAAATAATGAGAATACATTGAGGTTCTTACATTCAGAGAGCCATTTATTTGGATCCAGCATTAGATACTGCTTGGTAATTTCTAGTTCTTTCATAAGCCACTCGTATTTGGCCTTCACCTCCGCTATCCTCTGCTGGCGATGCTCCAAGATTTTCAGCTTGGAACTAAATTGT
Source organism: Spea multiplicata (assembly GCA_009364415.1). Taxonomy (NCBI): domain Eukaryota; kingdom Metazoa; phylum Chordata; class Amphibia; order Anura; family Pelobatidae; genus Spea; species Spea multiplicata. The sequence goes on from VKOC01000005.1 coordinate 15,073,192, forward strand.
GCCACTGTCTGATAAAAGTAAATAAATAAAAGTATAGAATGTTAACTAAGAACACGGGTTATAAAACCTTGGCATGCTTTCAAAAAAGTTACAAAACTGCTAGGATTCTGAATAGAAAAGTTATTCAGGGCTTATTTAGATGCGCATAAAGCAAGGTGTGTCTACGGATGTTGCATGAAGTTAGAAAATTGGAACATTTTATTTTGAGTTTTATTCTTCAATAAATAATAAGCATTTGTTTCCAATGTTGCTTTCGTTTTTTTTTATTTCATAATATGACCCTAAGCATTAGACCTTATAGACTGGCCTTCTACATGTGTGAGGGCTGAGGCAAAATAATAATAATAATAATAAAAACTCTATTGTTAGAGGAGTTACACAGAATAAAAGGACACTGCCACCCTAAAACTGTCAATGATTATGCATAAAAAAGACTGGTTGCAGATGTTCAGTTGTGGTTTTCTAACTTCTGAAATGCCCCAGAAACCTGCCTTGAGATACATGATAATGACAAAACAGGACAAGACAGGACAAGACAAGAACAGTAAATATACAGACATTACCACAAGAACTATGCTTGGGTACTCTCCAAATAAGCACAAACCACAACTTACAATTATGTAAATTTCAGGTGAAGATTTCAAAACACCAACTTCTCTATAGACTATGAAGCAGGGGCAGATCCAGAGCCTGACCTTGGGAGGGGCACTAACACACACAGACACTCAACACTAACACACACACATACACGCTAATATACTCAGTCTCACATTAAAGCAACATTCAACACTAACACATGCACACCCACTCATATTAACACTCATATCCAAACACTAACACAACCAGATATTCACAGTAACAATATCAGGCACACTAATACAATATTAACTACCAGACATTCAAATTAACACAACTAGACACAGCAACACACATGCACACAGACACTCAAACTAACACATGCTAAAATACCCAGACACAAATGCTAACATACCCAGACATATACACGTACCCAGACAGACAGACACACATACATAGCCAGACCACACACCCTACTTACACTGTCTTCATTACAGCTCGCACACCCACATAGTAAGTGACTGGTAGGCATTTACTGAAAAATGCTTTATAGGCTGCTTCTGCAACGCTGTGTTTTACTTGTTTTTCCAATATGCTAAAAAATGTTTTGTCCCTACATATGATTCCACACTCCTGTAATTTTGCTTCTTTAGTGAACAGATCCCTCTGTCAGCAACTCTCCACCCCTCTGACACAGAAAGAGTTACCATCCACACTGGTAGGACATGCAGACCCCAATACTATGCTGGAATAACACCACTACTGCATTATGTGTTTAAGGGGTCCTCCTTTACATAAATAACCCTAGGAAATGCATTTATGGATTGGTGTCTAGCAGCTAAGTTCCCATTAGACACAAAGAAAATAATAAAATATTACAGTTGTTGTTGCTACCTTGTCATCTTCGCCCCGTCTCCTTTGAAGCCTCTCCACATCATCAATCTCATAAACCTTAATTTCAAAGGGTTCACCCAGACTGCGCTGTCCATTACGCATAGGACCGTCTACCCAGCGCACTCCAGGGCTGTTGGCTGGTTTTCGGACAGGAGATGTGGCATCAAGAGATAATGCTGGAATAAGCCTCCGTCTCTGTGATCCTATTATAGAAAGACATCTAATCACCTTACAGCTAATATGAGGACAGGATCTATGAAAACTGACCACACTCTGAAAGTCATAGTGCAATAGCATTCATTATGTACTTAGTAGCAAAAGAAAAAAAAATGATTATAAAATGATTATAAATTAAAATAATATTTATTAGAGCTTTTATATGGAATGCATTAATTGACTTTGTATTACAGTTTAATGTTGAATATGAAATATGAATCTAGTACAGAATAAAGAATGATACTAGTTACAGAATGGGATAGAATGGGTTATTTCAATTGACTAGTCAGGGTTTCATAGGGAAGTGTGCGATGTAGGTAGCATTTGGAGCCCATGAATCATTTGTGCGAAAGAGACCTGTCTTAAACTAAGACCTGCAAAAATATCACTACAGAAAAGTTTTTCACACCCGAGGAAATGATAAAAAGCATGAAAGAACAAGAAAATAAACGATGAGGAAACAAGTGGACTCATCTTCTTGCGGTTTCACTAAGTGAGAAGGCGCCTTTAGTATGTTTTTATTACACCTTGACTGACATGACCAGCATGACTCAAGCAGAACACTGGAAGCTGTTATTCACTGGTGAATTCCTTCTGCTTTTGGTGATCCCACCTTGGTGTTTGTGGTTTACTTGGAAATAAGCTGTAGATAAGCATATTTAGGCTGGCAGTGGAAAGAAACACCACAGAGCAAGCATGATCTTGTCTGTCCTGTGTGAAGCCCAAAATAAAGACTGTGGGGGTGCATTTGTATCCTGCGTGCTTTCACGTGTAACACTTTTTTGGAGATATCAGTCTTTTTGAGCGCTCTGTGCATTTTGTGCTATGATACATTTTCTAATGTCCCTGTAACGCATTACGCTGCTACATATAATTAGCAAAAACTCCATCTTCAACTTGCGAAGGAAGCTAAACCAGGTCAAGGATTTTAAGGATACCCACGAAGTATCACTCATGTTTCTTTTATGTATTCTGCATCACATTGTGTATCATTTGTAAAGGAGAATAACCCATGTCTAGGAAATGTAGCACAGCGTTATAAATAGGTTCCCTTGGGTAAATATGGAAATGAATATGGCTGTGGATACAAACATCTAAAGGCATTACTCTGGTTTGCTGTTCCTGTATATGTATTGTATTTATTGATTAAGGATGATATTGATATCTCGGAGCTATGGGGATTATTTATAAAATGCAGTTGTGGTGCAAAGAATGGAATACAATCAAATTTGTAAAACTTTGCACCGCAATTGCACATGCACAACCCAAATGACAATTTTTCCCCTCATTCATAGTGGTTTATTCACTAAGCAGTGAATTGCAAATGACTAGCAATGAGATGACTCTATCCATCTGCTTATGCTTCTTTATTCCCAGCTGTTGATGAAAAACGTAGGGAAAATTGACACCAAAAATCGATCTGCCTTCATTAAGACCCGAATTACCTCACTAGAAACATGTCTATACAGAGAACGGGCTGTCATCGCTGCCATTAATCGCAAGGAAACACTTAACATTTGTGTGTTACACTTAACTGAACAGGAGAGGAGTTCAGGAAATGTAAGAGAATTCCAAACACAAGCTCGGGCAGAAAACAAAACAGCCAGTCCATTTAATCTTTCAATTAAAGTGTCATCCCAAATGCTTAAGACACATCAGCCTATGTAGGGAACGGTATTTTTTGTGTGTTTGCAAGAATTATATGATTCCTGATGAGAATGGTTGGTTTCCTTGTGCAAATGGTTGGTTAATTCTTGACACTGTCAAAGATTGATGGGTAGAGTAAGCTGTAAAAACTCTCTAGTGAAAAGTCAAACAAGCTTTTACACTTAAAGCCACTTTTTAAAACTACTGACATTATTAAATAAACGCACTGCATGAGCCTTCTGTGAACGCATTAATTCAGCTCCAGCACCCAGCGATGACAGGAATTTATATATTTATAGCAACCGATGGACCTTAAAATAACCTTTATATCAGTGAAGACATATGCTTGCTGTTTTATCTTGATAGCTGTTATCACTTTTTCTGTTGTCATTGCTGACGCTCATTAAGGCCACTAAATTAAAACTAAAGAAAGACCTGCCTCTTGTGCTTAGGACATAAGGTTTACCAGCATGCACCTTTGGCTACGCAGACTGAATCTTTTTCTGGATACGGTATAATTGTCAGTAGGTAATCTAGCAATGTACTCGGCTGGGAAATTATACCATTTACAATACAATTCTATGGAAATCTTTGCATACAAAGTAATGATACCTGATGACTTCCAATATTAACCCATTAATATAGTCCACCACAGACGTTTTATTGTTGCATGTCCTACCTAGCAACATCCAGGCTCCAACTACCCTTAGCCCTTCCCTTCCCTGGATGTGGGGATGGGGGTCCCGTTGACATCAACAGACAGTCTTGCTGACATTGAGTGGCGGCCAGTTGACATTAGTGGCCAGTCCAACTGACATTTTGTACAGGGTGAACCCCCTACCAAGTTTCTCTTTTATGACCCAGAGACCCGGAGAGTTCCCATACATTTTATGAAGGGTAATATAGTTACATAGTTACATAGTTCATAAGGTTGAAAAAGACCTACGTCCATCAAGTTCAACCCTTCTACCTAACCTTCCTATTCTTGATCCAAAAGAAGGCAAAAAAACCCTAATTAAGCTACTTCGAATTCTGCCATCAGGGGAAAAAAATTCCTTCTTGACTCCAAGAGGCAATTGGATTTTTCCTTGGATCAAGAATATTTATGTTATTCTATTTATATCCCTGTATGTCATGCCTTTCTAAGAATATATCGAGGCCCCTTTTTAAGGTATCTAATGTATTGGATAACACCACCTCCCTTGGAAGTGAATTCCATAACTTTATTGTCCTCACTGTAAAGAATCACTTCCTTTGTCGTCTATGAAACCTGTGTTCTTCCAATCTCAGAGGGTGACCTCTTGTTCTTTGTATATTTCTGTTAATGAACAGGTCACTGAAGAGCTATTTATATTGGCCCTGCATATATTTATATCATGTTATCATATCCCCTGTGAGATGCCGTTTTTCTAGCGTATATAATTTAAAGTTTTTTAGCCATGACATGTTAGGAGCCATGACATGTTAGGAGGTAAACATATTCTGAAGTAAGTCATATGTACTCAAGCAGGGAATTCAGCTGTACTATACCAATAAACCCCCTCACACATTTGGATGCTCAGATATCATTAAACTAGTTTAGATTATTATAAAGTCAGCTCTAGACAGTCGGACCCTGAGAATCTGCCCAGTTGCTCTCAGGGGTTTTTAAAGCTGGACTGCCCCAGGGGGCAACTGGAACAACCCACTCTTGGTAGAGGGAGCTCAGTGAGGTCACACAACCCTGCGGTAAAATTACAGGTGCTCACAGCTATACTGAAAGGTTCCAGGAAAGTTAAGGGTGTGGAGGTGTGAGGAGAGCGAGATGCATGAAAGAGTGAGATGTGTGAGAGACAAACAGGGGTATGATGAAGTGAGTACATTTTAGTGTGTGTTACAGTATGTGTAACGTGTAAAGTGTATAGTAAGTGTGTGTAAGTGAGTATTTCAGTTACGAGGGGGGTGGGGCAAGAAGGTGCCCGAGGCCAGAAGGTGCCAGCTCTCCCCTACTAGAGACTGGTGTAAAAAACCCAAATATATATATATATATATATATATATATACACACATATGGGCCAAATCCTTGAGTCCCATGTTATGAACATAATTTAATCACAAACTGTGATCATTTTCAACCTTTGCAGAGAGAGAGAGGGGTGTGAAACATATGCACTGTTCTGAATAGATGTTTTTGGTGTGTGACATGACTTTGGTGGACAGATTACGAAGCTTACATTACAATCAGAGCAGGCACATTTAAAACAGTGACATGCCACATAATTCAGTGCAAACCTCGGATCGGCCTTCACTAAGGGGGACATCTGCTGATTAATGTTGATCATTTCTGATGGCAGGCGTTTCTGGTCACAATAGTCATAAACAAACCGGACAGGGTTGCATGACCTGCTATGAGTACATCACAGGCATAATTGTAGAACACTATGAATTGTGGATCTTGGAACATGAAAGCTCTGGGGCCCTTAACACCAATAAGTAGAGTGTGATCTTTCCTCAAGCTGCTTGGCCTTTTTTATGATTAACTGTAATGAAAAAAGACCCATTTTTAACATGATGGGCTGGGTGAGTTGGTGGCTTTAAGTCCCTCGTGCAATATTGCCCTAGGGCATCAATCTTCTTGTTGCACTATTTAAAGCCTCTGAGACCTTCTGCTGTCAGTGTGCTGATTTACGTTGAAGATATGCGTATCGGATACAACCACACAAAACAATAAGACTATCACAAAAAAGGATTAAGAACACTACAGCTAATATTTAACTATTAAAAAAGAAAATGTTTCAAGGATTTGAAAACATAGAACATCAACCAGTCAAGAAAATGGGGCATATGTATGCTGATAATTTTTATGTTCTAAGCATCACAGACAGGTAATGAAAACTAAACTGTATTGCAGCTTAAAAAGAGTTAAAATAAAAAATAATATAGTGAAATGTATAGTTCAAGTGATACATTTATTTATTATTGAACTGTAAATGCCCACCCGGTATACTCGATAAGAATTCTACACAGGGTACGGATGCAACACCAGTCCTTTCCCTGGTCAGACAATGTGATGAGTTACAAAAGAAATTGTGTAGTTACGCTCCCATGAATTCATACTGGTATGTACCGTATATATATGAATCTCCAACTAAGACTTCACTAGCCGACTTTTGAATCTCCGTATGAGAATCTAATGTGGCAGTTCCTTCCGCCTGCTCTATTAGTGTGTCTTAAGGTCCATGTTGGGATTCACTGCTCTAGCAGAGAGAGAGAGAGAAATGACTTTCATCTGAAACTCTGGTTCTGAAAAGAACTGTGTTGTCAACTCTGAAAACCACTACCAGCAAATTTCTTTTTTTCTTCGTAGTCTTAACTAATTATCATACCTGGGAAATTCCCAGGGCTGGTTTCCCAGAGCTCTCCCCTCTTGATCCTTATGAGAGGTGGGGAGGTATAGAGACAAGTCAGATCAGGGATTCTTTTGAGAAAAAAAAATCTCAAAGATAAAATAACAGCAAGTATTTGCTAAGATGGAGAGCTTCCTCTGAAGTCTAAGAAGATTTTCCATCTCTGCAAAGAATAGTTTGTGGTATTTTTACTAGTACGTTCCCACTAAGAATGACCTTCAGTACTCAGTTCCGATACTGAAAATATCTTCACATACCTGAATATAATAAAGTACTGTAAAGACTAGAAGATCTCTAAAAATACCACTGCTATGGGTTTATATATGTCAGAGATTGCACCCTCTGGGCTAAAAATGCCAGGTAAAGGAATCTGCTTTAGCAGTTAAAAGAGAATGCAAAATTCCTCCTCAAGCTATAATGTTACAGCAGATTTAGTGCAATTTAGCTTAAGGGAAATGATAAGACAGTGTGAATGAGGGAACAGACTTAGACATAGGGTGTCAAGAGATCCTTTGATATGTATACAGTATAAGCTTATAGATTTGAGCTTGCAATAATCCCTTATCTGATTAATAGGAACAAATCCAGCGTAGAGCACCTGTGACCTTACAACAAAACGTCGGAAATTTGAAAGGTGTTTGGAGGTCAGATAGTAAATGACACATGAAAAAGAGAATGGATGCTTTTAACCATACCAAGCCCCTACATCGATGTGCCCTGCTGGTAGTCATTTGTTTTTTTAGGGCTCAGTAAGAGAATCAGTGTTTGTTCCACTATTGCCCTTCATTCTGCTAAATAAGCAGTGTTTCACTCCATTTCTGACTGATACACTTTTGGTATAAGCGACAAAAGGGTTGACTCATTTGAGGAATACGGTAGTCTCCAAGAGCATTGCTGTTTCAACTCCATCACATTGTGATGTGTTATGGAAGGCCAACCTAAGTAAGCTTTGTTTGCAAGGGGAGCTTACCTGACCCTGTATAATGGATAATTAAATCCAAGAGATGTCTTGAAAAGTCTCCTCTGAAACTGAATTATGCACTATGTAGGGGCATCTCAACCTTTGTTGCTGGAGAAAGTTGCCAGTATTGGCCCTTCATAAATAGAATCAATATTTTAGAGCTTCTTGATCCAAGGAGAAATCGGATTCCCTTTTGGAGTCACGAAGGAATTTTCCCCCTGATGGTAGCTTAATTAGGGCTTTTTTTGCCTTCTTTTGGATCAAGAGTAGGAAGGTTAGGTAGAAGAGTTGAACTTGATGGACTTAGGTCTTTTTTCAACCTCATGTACTATGTAAGTAAATGTAACTATAATGAATAAAGAAGTGAGGGAGCTGAAAATCCAGTCTGCTACAAACTACCACTTTAGTGAATTTACCTCATAAATTTCTGTACATATTTAGTACCAGTGGAACTGTACTGTCAACAAATAATTGCAATACAATGAAATGTAATCTGACAAAAAGAACAGGAAACATTCATATTAAAAAGATCCTACAATGTGATATAGGGTCAGATTTGTAGTTACAGGGACAGCCTCACTAAACATAAATTCATATAAAAGTACTCAGTATTTTAATATGTATTTTTACAGATGGGGAAAAACATTAATTACAAGGTAACACTCAGCCATGATATACATTAAAAAGGATATGAGGACTGGAGTGTACCTTTAAGCACTTCTGGTGCCAGCTAGTGCTCTTCCCCATTTTAGATGGTTTCTAAGAAACTTAAAATTAATCTAAAAAGTACATTAATGTATAGTGAGGCTGTTGGGGGCATCAGACTGTCCATTTACATGGGCCAGTCCCCCTTGTTTCAGTGGGTTCTTGGGACATCCTTTTCATCCTCTGTGGCCTGGGGCAGACTTGGCTTATAGTGCCCTACAAGTAGCTTGCCTAAATTCCTACTTTTATTACTAACCCATTTATACATTTAGGAAAATTGCCAAAACAACGCTATGTGAAGCAACCATATTGTTTTTCAGGCGCGTATGAAGTCATAAACACTGCCATTGTGTCTGCAATGTCTGTTAGTTGTGTTCCCTTTTGCAACAAGCTTACTTTCAGCTGCAGTTTTCATGCAATGTTAAGAGTAAAAACACTTTGCACTCTTTAAATCATGTAAATGTACAGATTCCCAATAGAAGACTGAATTGGCTTTTATATTTGAAAAATAATTGCCCAATGCTAAATAATTCTGTGTCTGCCTACAATACTGCAGAGACTACATGATCAATTTTATTGCTTCATTTCATCCAATGCCATATTTCTTATACCCTCATGCTGTGATATTGATTGCTGATATACTGTAGTATGCAGCTACAATGTTATGCTTCACATCTGCTGTTCTGATCAATGCTGCTCACAATGATGTCAACAGCAATCAAATTTACAGCAAAGGAATAGATGGGGCAGTGAGATTATTGTTGTATTTTAGTTTAATTTGTATTCACCCTCCACTGGTATACATGGTATTGTTACCCTTATCATTGTATGCTCAATTTGTGAGTGCATATCCCATTTCTAGAAACAAACTAGAATAGAAACAAGATTGTAACAGCAATTTGAGTTGAGACTTAGACTTGTGTGTAGGACATCTTACAAAAACAGTCACTAACCTAGATTTAGTAGAGCTGGGCCTTTAATGTGTGGACACAGAGTAGACAACTAAGGGGTTAGTTGTTGCTGTGTATTGTATTCGGAAATGGGAATGTTTTTTTGAAAGCTAGGAAATGTCTAAGAAGGCAAAGCACTGTATATTCATGGATGCACAGATATACATAGAGACATACTGTACCTGTATTGGACCGTTTCTTTGATGTTTTAAGGCTTCTGCATCTTCCACTGATGGAACTGCTGTTCTCACTCATAGAGTCTTGAGCAGAGGAGCCACTTCCTGTGGCCTCACTGTCCCTTATCATGCTCTCGTAGCCACTGCTTCCACCACTGTGGTAAAAAAGTGCTGTTTTTCCCATAGCTGGGGGTAGCTCTCCACTAAGCACACTGCTGTTGTCACTGCCATGTCCACTACTGCATCGGTGAGGCTTTCGAGGTGGGGTGATTTTGCTATATGGTGAGGGCAAAGTGTGCACAACAGGTTTCTCTTCTCCATGGATGTTGCCATGTTCATCTAAGTCTGAATTTCCATGTGAATGCACACCCCTGCTACTTGTACTTCCCTGGAGCAACTCTGAAATTCTCCCATTTACAGCCCTTAGTGGGAGTTTGGAAGCAAGTCCTGACCCTCGGTTTCTGCTGAGAGACTGGGTGGACCAAGACATGTTTTTTCCATTAGGAGGTAAGCTTGAGCTTCTCCCTACAGACTGTGGAAGAGACTTGGTGGAGAAGCTTAAGGTTTTAGTTGTAGAGGCTGAGAGGCTACGAGCTTTAGGGCTAGCAAGGAGAAGCTTACTTACTGCAGATATCTTTGAGGGGCTGGATTTAGGTGAAGCACCTGCAGATAATGAAGAGTTGGTTGGAGATGACATGGAGCTTCGATTTACACTTCTCCCAGATCTTGGCAAAGTGCTGTCTTTACCAAGCATCATTTTAGAGCTGACTGAGGATAGGCTTCCTGCACGTTCTAAAGATAAGCATTCATAATGACTTCCATTAGATCTTCCAAGTGAATTAGTTCTACTAGCTAACTGTTCAAGTTTTGCACTGAACAACTTACTACTGCTATTGCTTCTAGTGTCTATGTTGAATCCCATTACCTTTCCATTAAGTTCATCTGGAAGACTAGGTAATGAAGATAGTGAATTTTTAGATGGACTGCTTGAACTGTGCTGAGGGCTAGCTCTATTTCTGTGATCCAGGCTTGATTTCCTGACTGGTGGCAATGGTGGAGTTCCTTTAGGCTTTGTAAGAACACAATGCTTAGGTGAGGCCACTCTTCTCTCTAATGTAGATTTGGAAGCCTGCTGAGCAGAACCAATAATGTTGTTATCGGTGTTATAATTCATATTGTCCTGTTCATCCAGCTTGCAAGACTTTTCTAATAACTTCTGGAGGCTGCCTCTTCTGGAGTAATCACTTAAATGTGTCGGGCTATGTGAAGTTGATGCCATTTCACAACCATCCACTATCCTTTTAAGGTTGTCGGATAATGGTGAGATACTCCCTTCACCACTACTACTGCTAAATCTATCTGTCATGCTCTGCTTTTTGTTCACATCATGATCTGGTACACTACTAGAGAGCATAGGCACTTGCCCATTGCCAGAACTAGTACTGTCCCTTTTCACATCATCTTCACGTTTAAGCCAAGGATCTGCATATACATTTTCAATTTTACAATCATTGGCCTCTTTGTCATCTACAGATGGTGGGATTTTATCAGTTAGGTCTATGTCTGGCAGGCATTCTTTGGACTCCTGGGTTTTAAAAGGACTCACTGCGATGCAAGGATAAACAGTAATGTTTGTCTTCAAAGGGATGTAGTTTTCACAGCCATTCAGACTTGAGGTATTTGATATAGTGACTGTGGTTTTCCCTAAAGATGATATTTTGCAGCTCTTTATGGGAGAAACATTGCTTTGGCTATCATTAGCCATTTCTGGGTGGGCCAACAATTTGTCCATTCCCAATTTTTGAGTATTGTTAGTACACATCACACTAATGTTCTGTAATGTGGTTGTAAACTCAGAAACTGGTGGATCAGCCAATGCTTCACCATGCCCATAACAAGCCTGGGCAATGAAGCTGTGACAAGACTGTTCACCATCACTTCCTGTGCTCATTTCACTTAACCAGGAACTGATGGAAGAACGCCTGCTACTGCCTTCCTGGCATTTTTCATCCAGACTGACCTTTGGAAGAGGCAGGAACTGTGTTATGCTGACTTCTGAAACAGGTGCAGGGTTTGAATAGGTCTCAAGATCCTCGCTAATGCTACTGATAATACTGACTGGTCTAGACCCTGAAGCCAAAGCCTGCACAGAGCAATCACTGTTAAAACTTATGATGCTAGTAGGGCGGCCATTATCGAGAACTCCGCTTATTGTTAACTCTTCAACCAGAGTAAAGACCAACTCATCTTCTCCATTGAGCTCTAGAGGCTGCTGTACAGTGACCATGGTGGTACTAAGAACCTCCTTTTTAGATTCCACTGAATTATTTGGCTGCTGGTCAAGAATTGTGGCTTCTGCAGAAATGCTACTTGAATTTGATAGTGTCTTCTTCATGATCTGAGGGCTCATTCCTACAGGAGGGGTCCGGATTTCTGGTTGGGGAAGAGAATCAGCATTAAGTGATCCAGAGTCTTTATTTCCAGTTTGTGGAGGTGCTGAACAAGGTAGTACTCCCTTCTGTGTGTAGACCTTACACCTCTGAGAGGGGGAACCTGGTGGCTTGTATTCTGAGGTTTTAGAAAGACTGGCTATTCCTAGCCTTGGAGACCCCATTGCTCTTGGCTTTCCTTCCACAAATCCAGAACTATTAAGGCTTTCTCTGCTTCCTTGTAAGCTGCTATTTTGGGTTAACTGGGAAGGTCCATTTTGAGCTCCACAGCTACCAGTAACACTCCTTGGAGAGGATGGGGTAGAAGTATTGGTTACATGTCCAGGGGGTACTGGTGACTGATTCCTTTGCATTTTAAATGATGTGCCAGCCATGCCCTCTCTGGTCTCCTTATCTGAATGTTGATTCTCAGAAATATTTTCTTCTTTACTGGATTCTGCAATGTTGTTAGATTCAGGTGCAATACATAAAGCTTTGGTTGTTTGGTCACCGCCATACTGAACCGGAACCTCCTCAAATGGGAATCTATTTGTTTCCTCACTACCATCAATGCAGTCCAATCTTTCTTGCAGCTCAGCAAAAGTATTACACTTCAGACAATCCTTCTCTGGCTTGTTAGCAACAGTCTCTACTGAATCCTCTAGTTTTGATTCATTCTTTGTCTTCTGTAAAACTGGAACTATGGGGACAAAGTCAGGTGGCCCCTCATTATCAGTCAGCTCTTTGTCTGATAAAGCTGTTCCATTAGGGCCAACATAAATAACTGTATCACATGACTGTTCACTGCTCGATGAGTAATCTGGGTCACTGGATAAGCTGAGAAGAGGAAAGTCAGGGTCAACTACATTTCTTGAATGAAATGGTCTCAACTGAGTTGGTCTTCGCATTCGTCCTTCTTCACAAGAGCTCTCTCCTCCAGATGAACTTGACGTGTACTGAAAAACAAAAGTAATCCCAATAAAAGCAAAAATTGATGCACAGAAATTATGAATTGAGCATTTTATTAAAATACAAGTTTTTTGGGTTTTTTTGTATTAAAATACAAGGTCAGGTTAATGATATGACATCACTGACTACTGCTTGTCTATAAAGTGCAGCTGGTTGTTAATTGTATCCAGACAAAGCTCATTCATAATCTCTTAGACTGTGTTAAAGATGAGTATGAGTAAGTGACTTCGTACAAATCTGCTTGCAGTATATAATTTGTATTTTTTGTCCAGCTATGTATTTGGTAGCTTAATATTAGCAATTCTCATTCTCTGGGTTTTAAAGTTGATATTTTTAATTATCTTGTACTTCCACATTTGTTTGGATTGTCACAGACGATCATTCAAGTGGTATAAGCATGACCGGTATCTAATAATCAAAATATCAATTACTGGGGTGTTTTAGTTTGAAATTGTTCAGTTTTCAGTCTTACACGCTGTTCTCAGCTTTGTAAGAAATCCACTTCTTTATCATTGTCTGAATTTACTGCAGAAATGCACTTTATGGACCAGTAGGAGCATAAAAAGAAGACTACATGAAGCATGGTGGCAACACCTGTTGTGGCAATTGATAAAATTCAGCCCAATAGTTTCAATTCAATTACTCACCCCATTCGGGCAAATTATTTTAGTAAGTAGCAATACTTTTGATTGATAACATTTGGCTTTGTATTAAAGGCAGTTCTCATCAATGCCTCACAGTAGAGGTAAAACTTTTTCAGCTACAGTTCTAGAGCCCTCTCCCCCGAAGTGCATTCTTATTCCCGCTACCCACAATACATTGGTCCTGTTAAAGTTCAGATATCTATTGCAGTATACAAAGTAAAGTTAAAAAAAATAGAATTGTAGGCTCTAACCCTAACTCATGTGAGGAAACATTTCTCAGCAGCATAGACACAAAAGTAGAAAGCACTACTTGAATAATGAAAATTTACAGTTTTTCTGTATCTGATCTCATCTTGTTCCGTGTAATCATCATCTACCTTTATTTGTGATATAAATTTACTCCCCTCATCTAATAAACAATAATGTATTATTATAGACATCAAAAAGCACCAGGGCATTCTTTGTGAATAGAAATTTTCTTCCCCTTATAGTGCAGCATACACTGCCTGCTGACTTCCAACACATTCATCTCATACAAAACAAAGAGTTTCTAACACATGCACACTTTGATCCTATTTCTTCAGTCGAACAATCTGCTGTAGCTCTCGGTGTAATCTAGCACTCGACTGCCAAGGGTCTATTCCTTTACAGTAACCCTTACCTTGGTCTTCTTCTTCTTCATCCTCAGCACACGGGATGCGATCTGTATAGTGGACAAGGTCTCAGCATAGTTGCCCGCGGCAGCCGAAATGTGAGCTATCATTGTAGTGCGGCAGTTCATATTCCCCAAAGACTCCCGGAGCAACATTGTAAGCTTGCTTTCTCTGCAGAAACAAAATGAATTAAGGCTGCATTAGTGAACCATGTTTCACTTGTACTGACTTCAGAAGCCTGAAGTTTTTTTTTCTGCCCTAATGGCATGTTAATCAGTATCATACTGCAGACTTGATATCGTGTCTGGTTATGGGATAAGACAGGTCAGTAACATATATTTCGTGGGATTTAACCTGTAATATGACCAGATGAACTCATATAGCTACTTTAAAAATAAATCTGAAGTAAATATTAAATAAAAGGACAAACTACATGGTTAATCATGTAACTTAATAACAACAAAACATCTTGTAAATGCAAAACTGATGGCATTGTGGGAATTCATAATGAGGGGATTATTTAATCATAATTTAATAATAAAATTATTTAATTTACTAGCCATAACTACAGTTGAGAATGAAACATGCAGTGGCATCCTAGGATTTGTGAGGCAAAATTATTTGTTGGTCAGTTTTTATTTATTTACTTTTTATTGTATATATTTTTTCCATATTTAAATGTTCTAGAGACACTACCCTAGAGCATCTAGAACTTCTGATTATGATATCAAAGGTTCTGTGTTTATTATTTATTTATGTTATTTATTAATATTTATTAATAGTGCCACTAAAATTGGCTGCGTGACTTTTCTCTTACATTTGTTTTCCCTTCATTCTGAGATTCTTTGCTTGCTGATCAGCTCTGCACGCGTGCTTTCCTAATCACACTCATGATCGGCTCATGATTCTGTTACACAGAACTTCAGGCATTCAAAGGGACCATCCAGACATCACGTTCACTTTAACCCTTTCAGTACCGGGGGGTTTACACACCTAATACCCTAATGACGGGAATTTTTTTACAATATGTTTTTTAAACCATAATTCCCCCTTTCTATATTTGATGAACACACAAAAAATATACATCATTTTGTTTAGGACAAGCAGGGACTTCTTTTTACATTGTAGAAATGCATAAAACATCATTATTAGTGATAAACCTATGCTGGGTACCAGTGACTTATTTTCTTTTGTGTCTTCCCTAAGCCAAGAGCCTCAGCCTCCTCCTCCGCAGTCGGCATCCCAAGTACAATAAAATGACATCATATCCCAGCGCCTTTTAATGAATTCCACAGCGCAAGTATATCTATAGCATTCATAGCATAATTAGAAGGGATCAACGATCTCCCATGTTATTGGCCCATTGTGTAGCAGGACACCCAGGGGGGCTTGATCATTGAGAGGGTGATCTAGTTTTGTACCAGGGGGACCGTACTGTTGAGTACAGTAGTAACTCACATTGTTTTTATGTGCAAGAGGGCTACATCTATCCTATACATATTACCCCATGTAGCGGCGCCATTATTCCCAATCTGTAGGCAGGAAGTCAGCAATGCTGAGAGAGAGTCCAGGCTGCCACTGCAAAATAGTCAAGTCCTATGTACATATGTCCTAAGAGTCATCTTGTCGCCTTTGTTATGGTCATTACTGTTCGTCTATAGGGGACTGAAGGGGTTAATGCATATGATAGCTGTGCTGTCCCTGAACCTGTACATTTTCATGATGCCCCCCTTGGAAATGCATGGGGGGATTCTGCATTTGCCCCTTTGCCTGCCCCAGCAATGTGTTCCGCCACAAAGCAGCCAAAGTCAGCCAATCAGTGTCAACAATCGTCAAAGCAGAGCTGCAGATTCTATTTCAGGTAAGTACTTTATTTATTTTAGTAACAGTAAACTGACGCTGTAATTGATGCGTTTAATTGTAACAGTGCTTTCTGTGCCAGCTCTTATTCTGTAGCTGTCCATAACGGAGCCAGGTTGTGATCAAAGTAGGGCTCATGTGTGCATTATTCCCCATGTGTGTGTAAATTTACCATCAAATAGCCTCATTCTCATTTCATATACAAGATTATATTCTGGAATGGATGGTTTTCCAGTTTGCAGTCTTTAGGGGAATATACAATGTCAAGAAAAGGCATCACAGTATGGGAAAGGACAGAGAAACATAGAACTTGACTTTCGTGTTAATGATACTGATGTATATACATCTATGTATTATAAGTATGAATACATTTTAAAAGGGGCATAAATGTGGCAATGGATTAAAAATAAAGAACCATATACATTTATTGACTAGAGATCTATTATAATAAATGTGAACATTAATGTTTCTAATGTCCTTAATGTCTTTTCTTCCAAATGTATTTAAAATACTATGCCCTCTGCCTTTTAACACCATCTGTTTTCAACCATTTGCAGCCCGAAGGCCAGAGATCATTAGCTTTTAACATAATGGCCTCATGAACACATGAGAACATGTTTTTTTAATGGTCTAAGGAAACCGAGAACATGGAATTGCCTATTGTGTTTTAATATTCTAATTAAGCCTTTGTTCTTTGAGGTGTGTATGCAATGCATACATGCCAAAATAATTATATAATAATCATATAAACTAAATATAAACTAAGGTTATCCTTTACTTCACTGTAGCTCTATTTATATCTATAATATAATAAAAACACAGGTATGCCCTTTATCATACTTCCCAAATGTCCTTCATGGTATAATATCTCTCTCAGGATGCCTGGTGAGTATGAGTGTAGTTATTAATTGGTCATAAAGTCTTGGTAAAGCCCCATCCCAAAAACTAAACTAAAGTCCCTTAATCAAACATGTCCTTCACATGTAGTTTCTTTGCACTGTAGCTCTCTTAAGGAACTGTGGTACGACATTCCCATTCATGGGCATCTGCAGAAGTAGGCAAGAGGGCTCACTGGAAACCATGTAAATTCCCTGACTAGGCTTCACTCGGACAGGGGGTAAGCACTTGGAGGGCCCCGCAGGATCTCCCTGAAATTAGTGTTACTTCAGATCTCTTTCTGTCCTTTGCTGTGTCCTCTAAGCTTTACATGGGCTGGGAATGGAGGAGAAAGTGGGTGGTGGAGTGGACATGGGCGAATGCTGTTCCCCTGTCCAGAGAAGAAGAAGAATTTTGGTAGATAGTGACAGAGGGAATGCAAAGCTTCACCCGGAGACTCAGTGTCAAACACAGAGAGGTCCCAGGTATACAAACTAGCTGAGTGATAGACATGTTAATGAGGTCAAGCTACCATTTTTAACCGTTTTGTCATAAGGAGTCTTATGCTACATCTGAATCAACACATCAGATAATGCTGGTTTGTAATGTATATGAATCTCACATTAAACCCTCTAGGACATTTTAAGAGGCAGTCAGTAATTACTTTTATCCACATCTCTACAACTAGATTCTAAGTGCTGCGCCTACCTTTTTCATGTTATGAAAAAGTTCTGTTTCCTTAAAGAAAGGGACCTCCAAATGAATTTTAATATGACACAGGTAATTACAGCATACAGTCGCAGTAATACATACG